>JAYKKI010000003.1:840000-1440000 GCA_039881145.1 Druceiella hillmani | reverse complement strand
TGTCTTCGTTAAAAATAAATATAAATAATGAAACGTAATGGTGATGATTCAGCAGTTTTATCGGTGTTCAATCTTAATTATAAAATTAGAAGATCTATGTTTATTTGATATACTTGCTTCACCCCTAATAAGTTGTTCAGATTACTTGTATGTATAATATTTTACGTGAATTCAAAAACAAAGACTTGAGTGTTATCTCCACAAATAACAGGGAATCCTATCAGTAGGGATAACAGGCTTGGCTACTTTATCGCAGAAAATTGATGTATAATATTTGAAAAGTAGGTAACATATGATAAGGGATGACCTATGTATGAGATATATCTTTAAAGTTCGGAGAAAGAATCAATTTTATTTAATTCAATTCCACCAATTTAGTCATTTTTGTTTCCATATCATATACCAGGAATTTTTTTTTGTAATTTAATGTTCGTTATAGATATTTAAGCTTGGCATTACCAAGTTAATAGCGAGCACTACGTATCAAATTATCTTTAATCTGACATTGAATTTAAGATTTTTTATTTCTTTAGTTTGTCTTGTGTTTTTTTCTATCATAATTATTTTACGTTTTACCGTTATACGGCCAAAAAGTATTATTATATTGCATGGTTCTATCGTGAAAATAACATAGTGTCCTGAATTGTGAACTGAAAGTTCAGTGCAAAAAATCCCTCTGAAATAACGGTTGAGTTAACAACGGAATTTAAGTCCAGTGTCAAAATAGTATGGAGCAATGTCGTTAAAAGTGATAAAGGAAAGACTGCCAAAGATATTGTATATTCAAATTAATATATATTATATATTCAAAAACAATTACAAATGCACAAATGAAAAAAAAATCTGAACAGTTATTCTTCCCTACGCCCAACAGCGCACATCTAAACTAATCATTTTAGAATTGCAGCAGCTATAGGTATAAACTTTTCATCCACGTTACTGACTGGATCTTGAGAAAACTTAGTTTCACTCTTTTAGGGTTAGCCGAATACAGAAGGGGAGGGTAAAAGTGCCTCTATAGAATTAGTCGATTCCCTTCAGCGTATTTATACGTCAGCGGCTTAATAAACTACTAACATTTTTGTAAAAAATCGACACTGTTTCCAAATTTAAATGTAATAATGATGATGTGTTCCCTTCATTGTCTTCCGATTGTGATATTGATATCGCTTCGTATCATGACCATAAAATGGGATATAGTTGGCTATAGAACCGCATTTTTTATGATATCGTAATATTTTTTACTGCATCTTCTTATGCACCAAAGGAATGATGAATGATTAAATCTCGTAATTTGCTAGAAATTTTACACACGGCTATATAAATGTATTTGTAGTACGAAAGCAATACGTTTCGGGAGATATATCTCTATATTTTAACAGGTGATTTTTGTAAAGTAATTATGCTTTTAATGTATATACAAGGATAGAACATATTAAGTTACGTATAAATATGACTGTAACTTCAGAATAAGAATAGGTAATATATTTTTTCTCTTTTTTTCATAAATACCAAATTCTTTTTAGCTAAAGGACACTTCTCCCTCATGATATCGCCTTTTATGTAAATTAAACTTAGAGAGGCATATTTATAGTACTCAAACTATTTGAAAATATTAAATAATTGGAGTTTTACATGTTAATTTGAATGACTATAGAGCGTTCGTGTTCAAAAAAGGTTTGATGATTTAGCTGAAGGGAATGAATAAATATTGCGGAGCCTTTAAAAATACATTATTTTTTTTTCAAAAAACTGTTAGGTGATATTGTGTATTAAATATTGATGTTTAAAAAAAATCTCTTTTAATTTGAATTAATTAAAAATTTATTAATTTAAAAAACATACAAACCCTTGTTAATTTTTTCCGATATACTAGACTTAAGCTATTGTAACTATTATTAATTCGTAACACAATACATATTTTCTATTGTAGTATGTTTGTCTTATAACAATAGTGTATGTCATTCATTATCATGAGTTAAAAATAAATTCACAAATGAGTTCAATCAAACTTTCCACAATTTTCAAAAATGTACTTGAGCTCATTCTGAGTTCCGTAACGACGGAATATTTTTCTGAAGCTTGGCGAACAAATCGAATACGTCGGAATCTCCTATTTGACGTTCACAAAAGAACATTAGTTTAGCGGAGCAGTCTATGTCATTTAATAATCCGTTTCGAAACATACTTCCGCAGTTTTCATTATTTCTTGCGTTGTCTGGTTGGCCTGCACTCCATTCGGCGAAACCGGTTTGGGAAAGAGGTTCTCCTGGAAGAAATTTAATGTACTCTTTTAAGATTATAAACTTTGATCTAGGTAAAATTAGAAAATAAGTGAAACAGAACAATCATTTCACTTATCTTCATTCACTGCCGATTGAAGTCCCCTTGTCTGTACGATGTAAACGTAAATGTATATAGAATAATCAATAATTATGATTTAAGAAATTAACACTTATTAGTGCTATCTTGTCTCAACAGGAGTACTAGTTTTTCCGCAAATATTATTCAAACTTTTTCCCTTCCTATCATGACTATGATTAGGTTTATGGCACAACTAACTTTAAACGGTGTAAAAATAATGGCAGTATCCTATTTTTGCTTTTCATTATCAACAATTAATTACTAAAAACTTATATAAAATATGTATGTAATTAAAAAACGAAATTTTGTGAATGTTGTTCCTTTTTCTAATTTCTTTTTGCTTTAAATTGTTTACCATATACGAGGTAACTTGTAACTTTGGAAAAGGTATATTGAAAATATATTGCGGAATATAGTTTTTTGTTTGAAAAATAGTTTTGGATGCATGTATAATTGGAAGAGATTGTCATAATACCGATATCGAAATAAGCAATACTAATTATTGTATTACGCTCAATTTTATTTATTACTTTTCACACTCTTATAATATTTTATTTAAAATTAACTTAGAGGACATATTTTTAATACTATATCGGCATTAAAAATTTTCCTATCCAAAATATTCTTTTTTTCCTCTGAGTATTTGGTATTTGACACAATTTTGTCTTAATAAGCTGCTAACACGATTCATTTTACTCTCACACAGCGGTTACGAATACTGAGTTTATTTAGAAACGAGTTTAATAAGTATAACGGTATATTTATGTAAGGATATTAATGGCGAGGATAAAGCATGTAAGTCAATATTTATAGTTTTTGGGAAATTTAAAGTATGGAAGTATTTTTCGCTTTTAATTGGTACATATTTGTAATGAATGTAAAATGTTAGGTTAATGAGCGCAGGGACCATTTAAATAGATATGTCTATTAAAATTGTAGTGAATTTATATTTTCATTAAAACCTGTTTATCCCTGTCAGTGAAGTGAATTAGAACACAATGTAATCACTGTAAGAGTGTTAATAGTTTTTCATTTTGATTTTCAGTCGGCCTCTTTTTATCGGTAAATTTTATTCCTCATTTTGTATATGGTGATAAAATTTATTGATAAAAGCAGCCGACTAAAATAAAATAAAATAGCATTTACTGTATTGAATATGGGCAAAATAAAAAATACTTATAGCTATTCTATATTCACAAGGGTTTTGTAAAGCCAAATTCTGTAAAAATAGTGATTTATTGCCAATTTTACTATTCCTTAAATAATGAGATCCGAGGAAAGTGTTATTTTTCTTAGAGTTATGAGAACAAAATTATTCATGGCACCAAAACAAAAATTGATCGACTATAAGAGGAAAATATTAGAAAGAGAATTATAAATGTCACAATCATGATAGTCCACGAATAATTTATAACAAAGCATCGTGGAATATATTGGAAAGTATCTTAGAGTCGAACTACTGAAAAAAAATAAAGAAATATATATATATATATATATATATATATATATATATATATATAAGCCGATTTGAAGGATTCATGATTTAAATGCAATTGCGTACCACATAATAGTTACAGAAATGACTAATTTGTAAACTGGAAAAATTTATGCACAGGCATAAATATAAAATGATGTTTTACACTTATTTATTTCATGCTCTAAAATTTAAAGGAATTACCCGTGAAAGAAATAAATGTCTGTTGCTGTTAAATTAATTTGAATTATTCACATTAAATATACCTTGATGTTTAGGAAATAATTAAAAATAGGACGAGACATATAATGCCACGCGACGAATTGGAAATTATTTACTTCACAAGTCCATAAAATTCTTGATTGAATAAGATAAAGATATTAACAACCAAAATAACTGTATGCTGAAATGTAAGATAAAATAAATTTGTAAAAAAATTATACCTACTAACCAAATATTGTTAAATATTCGCCTTCAGTAAATTGGTCATGAAAACCAAGGTAAGCACCGTTTTTATAGAAATTGCCCTTTAACGTATCAACAGGGTGTTTGGCCAACATTTCCTTGAGGAGATCAGATTCTTTCTTGCTGGTTAGAATGGCGAGGTATGATTGTTCTGCGTGACAGACAGTATAGGCTTCTGACCATGTTTTGGGTTCCAGATGTAACTTGTAACATTTGTCACCAGTTGCATCCGGTACATAGGCTGAAATATTGAATAAAGAATCAATTTGATAGCAAATAATAAGCATTTGGTACGATTTTGGCAATAAACCTAATTACGAATTTCGTTTTTTTTGCATAAATGCAGTTGCTGAAACTTTCTTAACCATAGTGGATAATGTTATGGAAGAGGTTTTCAATTAGATATTATTGCTATATTTTTTATGTACTAATATCACACCAATCTCTTAATAAGTGTTGACTCATAAGCAATAGATCGGCTTTTGACATATTCTGAAATTTCAACTTCAAATCGAAATTAAGAATGATTAAATAGAAGTTTGCGTTGCTGTATTACTAAGATAGAAGCTTTTCCGAAACATTTATCACACCGTAAATATGAGTTTCATAAAGCCAGTAAAACGGCACACTTTCGGTTAGGGTTTGAATGCTTTTCTAACTAGAATAGAACGACATAGTAATGTAATCTAATATCAATTTAGCTGTAAAGAGTAAGAATATTGAGTTCGGCAGAATTCGTTTAACTTTTGTGTAGAGTATAGTAGCCTTTTTATAAACACAAATTAAAATTGGATAAATTCGTTCCGTCCATTAAACTACGTCGCGTTTCGTCAGTTTCTTCTCTAATGTTATTTTTTTATCTCAAAGCAACTCATTCATTGCCCTCCAAGAAATATTAAATTTCATTCCAAAAAAACGTTTGAAATGTGATAATTATTACTCCATGATTCCAGTGGAAGTTAAATTATCAATATAGGTAATACATAAATGCTTTTCATGTTCACTGTGGGTAATTTGTCCATTTTTAATTCTCTCTTTTTTAATTAAACTGATGAGATGCAGTGAGCAACAAAAATACATAAATAATACTTTATATACGTGTAAAACACTCCCGCGCTGTATTGAATTGTAGGAAGCAAAGCATAAATACGAAATATAATTTATATAAAATCAATCAGAATAAATAGAAAAAAAACAGACGACAGAATTTTTTAGAAGGTAGTCCCCCATTTCTTGAGTATATTTTTTGATATAGATAGATCACAAGAGACATCAAGTGAAGTATATTTTGATATAGGTTAAGTATTGTAATTTGTATTATAAGGATTAATCCAACTCGAAACTAATTCCATCAGAATATAGTGCAGATTTCGTATATGGAAGGTGTTCGTACATCTAGTTGCTATTCGGCTCTTTGGTTTACTTATTTTTTTAATGATTTATTTATTTTTTTATATTAAGAATATTTTACAATTATGCAGTAACCGAAGAGCAAATAGTAATAAAGGATATATATATATATATATATATATATATATATATATATATATATGTACACATATATATCCTATATGTGTGTGTATGTGTGTACATAATGTTACCCTTTTAATTCTGTTTTTATTAAGTGATATGGATTTCATTTTCTTATTACATTATAGACTCTTATTTTACTTTTATTTCAGTTCTATTATTAATATTATTATTTATATGTTTATTGAGAGTGTAATATCTAATTTCAAAACGAAAATAGTGAAAAAATTAACAGTAAAAAGAACTGATGTATTTATCATGATTAAATTTTTTTCTCAAAACCCTCTTTTGTAATAATATATAAGCCATTTTTTTTAAATATTCATTTTTATGTATAATATTATATTAAGTAAATATGATAAAGTTCATGTTTTTTGCTAAACGGAACTCGTTTCTTCATATGATTACAACAATATTGAGTAAATTAACTCGTTTAAAATCTCTTGCAGTCATAGTAAAGCTCAGAAAAAATATATAAAGAACACGATAAGTACCTGTGTCGGGAGTTCTACAAAGAGGGTTCGCTGTGAGAGTCGAAAAGGTCTTCTTGCAAATAAAAGGAAACTTTCGTTTGCAATCGTAATCGTAATACTTGGAGTTCCGGCGCAATATTACACAATCCTCGTTATCCTTGAAGTCATTAGGTTCACCTGCGGCCCAGTTCTCAAAAATATCCGATATTGGCTCCGCTGTAATAATCGTCATTTAATATTCTTAACAGTACATTTTTATTGTTTATTAAATTAAAATAAAATAAATATTCAGATTACGTGTCTTATTTACGATTTTTGGAGGGTGATATGATTTACATTTTTTCCCAACATTCTATTTTGATCCGTTTGAACATATTTAAGCCACTTTTGCAATGAAATTAGAAGAGTTTAATACTGAAAACTCACAGAGAAAGTGAAATCAAAAAAATTCTATTATCCTAATCTTCGAATTTGAATATTAATTAAAGCAGAGGCGAAGCCATAAACAAATGCTTCCAGTTCCGGAGACAGGGGAGAAGCTATAGTCACCTTTATTAATTATCTTGAATAAAGAATATGGAAATTTTACTGAGTGTGGGAATTTAAACACGTTAGGGGTATTGTATTGCCAACGTGAGAGAAGACTGGTTGAAATGATTCTTAGTATTTTTTGGCTTATCTAAATTATTTAAAATTAAAGTCATATCGTTTCACTTTACAACTTATGTTGAATAGCGTATCTTGAAAATATTGATAAATATTTTAAACCTTTTGCCGTCATAAAAGTTCCCTCGATAAACTTGTCGTGAATACCAATGTAGGCTCCCAGGATATTTTCAGTCAAATTATTCGTTATTATTTTGGCAAGGATATCTACTTCCGCTTGTGACTCGGGCACTACCAAAGAGGCACCCTCATATTTACAAGTAGTGAAGGCTTCAGTCCAATACTTGGGACTTTTATGAAGTTTGTAGAAAGCTGCAACTGTCGGCTCGTAAATGTAATCCAATCTGAATTGCGGATCTTTATTTTGTGCGACGACTACATCTGTAAGTTTTAAATAAAATGTATAAATAAATAACTAGGAATGAAATGGAAAATAGTTAAAATTTTATTTTTTTAAATTCTATTTAGTTATTTTACAACTTTAATATAAATTCTAACTAAAAAAAATTAAATTTTTGAACTGATAAGCTACACGATTTCTTTATCGATTCTACCTTTAGACGGGTCCTTAAAATATAATTCATCTAAAAACTTAGCACTGAGTATGTTTCATTGTATGCATATTAATCAATATTTATTCTTTACGCATCCCCATTTTTTGCTACTATTATGAAAAAATGCATTAGTTATAATTTACGTAACCACTTAAGAATTTTTTTTATCTATCTAGGCCTTTCTCTGTACTTTTCAAGCGTTATACATGGAAATAGTATAGATTTAAATGACCTTTCTGAATAATAAAAGAGACGAGCTACGGGGGTCGACGTGAATAAAAGTCTACCATAGAGCATATATAATCGCACATATTCGTATAGTGTTGAAATATTTTTAATCATGATTTTAAAGTATATTTATAGTTATAGTTAATATATCGACGTTCTGAAGTAAGTCTATAAGGAGTTCGCTTTAAATATGCATATATATTTTTTGATAAAAAATTAGGCATCACTGAAACAACTAAATCAAGTGGAATTGACATTGACATCTCTTCAATATTGAATTTAGAGTTGTTTTTTGTTCCCATACCTTTGCGGGGCAAAATGGAAAACGTTTCTTAAACCCCACATATGTGCATATAATATCTATGTCCAATTTGTGATCTTTGTTGGTTTAACGTAATCCAGTACAGAGGCCAATGCTTCATTTCGGCTTGTTTGTTTATTCCATTTACGACTTAAAAATTACAGTTTGAAAGTATTAGTGTTATTCACGTTCCACTTTTGTTAGTGGAATATACGTTCAGTTATGCTCTGAACTTGTTGTGTCTCTTTCTGTTGTTACTTATTATATTTCCAGGTACGTAAAAGTTTATATAATAATAATTACTTCTTATTAAACTTCTCAATAAATGGGCAACAAGGCGAAGATTTAGTGAACAATTTTCATAGGAAATAGAAAAATTAGCTACATTTATTACAAATTACCGTTTTTTTCCCTTATTTCTCGTATAAGGTGCTCGTGGCATAGAAAAGCGTCCAAATATTAAATGCGACGAATATTATCGTGTCCGACGATAGATAACTAACGTGCTAAATTACCCGGGCCTAACATTAGCAATGCCTTTCCCGAGCTGAAATACGTATTTACATGTTGTTCTGCTTATACACCCTTATAAAATAAACTGTTGCTTACTGTTACTGTTGTTGCTTTTAGAATCCAGTTCAACCATATGACGAGTGGTTTATAACGTATTTTCCTACAATTCACCCGTAACTCTTTGATGATTATTCACTTTATGTAGACAATGCATTGAAATTCCTGCCACATATTGAAAGTTATTTCTAACTTTAAATAAATTTGTAACAACACCATTTACTTTTTTTTTTAATTGAAGTCATGAGAATGTACGAACGACTATGAATATTAGTAATTACTTTCCTCAAGTATTAAGCGCCTAGCTGGTTTTAGGGAAAACAACATATGCGAATAATATTTATTTGTGGATTTTCCCACTGATTCGTAAATAAATATGTGCTTTCGTGGTATAATTTAATCATGTAATTAATATTTCAATTGAAGTTTTATAATTGAACAGTTCTTTTACGACAACATTTTAATGTGCAAGATAATAATAATAGACAAATTGGTCAAATAATGATATTTACGGATTACTATTTTATGCACTTCTCTTAAATGAACAAAACACATCTGAAATATTCTCTACTAGGAATATACTTTTACAGAACCTGTATCGTATCGTGAATAATAATGAATAAGTGTAATTATTTCTTATAAATATAGTGCAATGAAAATATTAATCATGTAGTCTCATGACTGATATATGCATTATTATGATTGATATAGACTAATAATAACCTAGTTCATTAGGTTACATTTTTTTCTTTCTATCACTGGGTTTAATATGTGTGATAGATGAGTGTTTGCAGTGTACCGATTCCAAAGAAACGTATTGTATTTTGTCTCGTTAAACTTGCTATAATTGAGAAAGAAAATATGAAGGTATCACGTGACTAATTATAATTATATTAATTTGCATGCCGGTACCCAAAACGACCAAATAAAATTTGAGAAAAACGTAGTAAAACTGTTTTTGTACAAATTCTGATTGAAAAAATATCTGCGAAGAATGCATACGTTGACTTTGTGGTAATATTGAGTCATTACCTTCTACGGTTGCACTGAAAACGAACATAGTAAATCTGTCTGTTGCTCGCAAATTAGAGTCGCTTGAAATTTTGATAAAATCACAGGACTTTTATATGGCAGTAATGAAAGGATCCTTGCCAGCAAAATATATGTGAAAAAAGTCTCTGAAAATCAGTCAAAAATGGTAAAAGTGGAACTAAAGGAGCGTTTAGAAACAAACCCAATAAATTCGGAAAAAAGCTTGGTTCATTACTATGGATCAAATCTGGTTCCACTATTTCGATCTTAAAACGACATAGCTATTGAAAGCATTAAAAATATCCGCCTCTTAAAAAATCTAATAACGCGCTCAGGGAGAAAGTTACGGCATTATTTTTTAAGATTAAGAGATGTAGTCATGGTTGATTATATACAAAAGAGGTTTTGTAATATGAGCTGTTATTGGCTCATATGACACAGAGCAAATATAAAGATTAAGGAAGACGATCAAGGAGAGAAAGCAAGAAAAACCTCAAACGTAAGTGCTCTTTTGAAAAGAAAATGGACCCGTTTATAAGACATGATAGCAGCTATTCATCAAGGTAGGTTCAGACTACTTAGAATTTCAACTTATTCCCAAGATCTTATATACATCTAATGAATTTCAATTTCTTTCTTTGGCTCAAGGGAAAGTCTCTAGGTAAACATATTGAGGAAGGTATTCAAGTGATGATTCCCGCTGAATCTTTTAAGGGTTCTTTATAAGCTCACCCACGTATCAAAATCCGTTTGACGTAAATACTTTATATTTGTCCTAATATTAAAACATGTTTTTTCCATAATTAACACTCAATCATATTTATGTAGATATTTTAAAATACGCGAACGAAGTTATGGAAAAAATAATTGTTAAGTTCTTCCATTATGTAGGACATATCGATTACAAGTTATAAGATTTTCAAAAGTATTTTTTTCAGAATTTTATTTAAGACGTTTTAGAGATAATCCTGAAAATGTCCTCGTCATTCTGTCCAGAAAATTTTTTTTGGGCCCAATGTTTTCTATGGCAATTAATAATTTTTCTTTATAAATTTGGTATAGTACTTGTTGAACTGCATCACAAAAATATATAGTAATAACTTATATTGAAATTTATCACTTCAAATTTATAATAGATAAATTGTCACTTTAAATGTATATAATAAAATGGAAATACGGTAATACAAGTATATGTATGTATATATATACATATATGTATGTATGTGTATATATATATATATATATATATATATATATATATATATATATATGTGTGTGTGTGTGTGTGTGTGTGTGTAATACACGAAAAAAGCATGTAAATAGTGGCAAATAATAATATTATAAATCTGTAGCAAATACAAATCAAATTTAAATAACTTTTTCAAGCAAAGTCATTAAGCAACATTCTCACATAAGTTATAGGCACCCGTTTCAAATTCTAATAAAAATAATCCGAAAACCTGTATTTAAACGAAAATAGTGTCTATATTTTCGTTTACATACAGGAAAAAAAAACAAAAATATAATGCGACAATATAAAAACGGTTTAAAACATGAAGTAATAAAATTTGAATTGTGTTATATGTGAAAGGTTACAGTTAGGTTGAATTTATTACAATGTAGCATTGGTATTGTATCACTATGTTAGAGAAGCAAGTGGAATTAAAAATTAAAAACTAGGCTTTGATAATAATTAAAATAAATTAATTAAAATAAATTAATTAAATAATAATTTTAAAAAAATCAATTTATTGAGTTTTGTGTGATGATTGTATACAATTTTCGGTAAAATATAAATCAATTATTGATTTTACCTCTTTCTGCTAAAGTAATTAATTACATGATTCTGCTGTAGCCCCAAAAATAGCTAGAGTGAAAAGTAACAAAAACAGGTCTATGATTAACTATGACAGAGTGAAAACATCTTCTGAGAATTATATAAAACTAGATCCTTTTCAGGTGAAAAAATTTACATTTTACTTTTCTATTTCAATAACATACAATTTTCTAAAAAACACTTTTAATCTCATTTTGAAAATAAACTATGTTTCACGATTTTGTAAATTTCATCTTCATCGTTATCAATATAATTAGTGTTAACAGTTATAAAGCATTCATAGTTTTGTATTTATTGTCTATTTGTATTTTTTTTTATATTCATTATTCATATATTTAGACCTGTATTCGGAAATTAATCCAATAGCTAGCCAATATTCGGCCTGCAATCTAATTGAAATTAATTAAAAATATGTTTACTAAATATTCCAAAAACAATTATAACTTTCGGCTTACCTATAGCTGCCAAACAACACGAAAATATCAACGATACGAGGAACATCTTCTCTGCAGCGCAGTCAACTGGTCACTGACGTTGACAGATACCTACATCTATAGCGTCAATGACCAAAGGTGGCAAAATGCTTTGTAGCGTTGGCGACAACTGATACTCGCTAGTAATATAAAATCTTGAGAAATCAATCACCATAATGAACTACATACCATCTTATTAAAAATGTGTTTCTTAATCTTACTTACGCATTTATTCCTTTTTTATTTGATACACATTGTATAGAAATAGGATAATTCAGCGTTAAAATAATATTATATTATTGTTTTTGTTCTATGCACCCTTAGAAGGCTTGATAAATAGAGGAAGATTGTGTTTAGAAAAAAATTCTTAAACACGATAATTTAAAAGTTAGCGATATTTAAACATTTGGTCAATACTGTTTCTGGATAGGAAATGGTACGCATTGAGTGGTCAAATGTGAGTCCGAGTACGAGGATTCTATAGCGCATTTGATATGAAGTTACTTTATTTATCATATCGTATCATTAATATTGGTTTCCGAGCGCTATAAATATTTAATAACTCCAAATACAATGACATAAGTGGAGGGTGGGGGGCGGGGGAGGGTCGTAGCTTATGTATAATTGTGGATATCTCAAATGCAATGACATCTATTATGGTGGTTAAAGTTCTCCATAATCTTTACTTAGGTTTTTAAAAATAGTGTTTTTAATGATTTTAAGTCCAATAGTTCAGAAAACAACGGCTAGAGGGGGAGGAGGAGGGGTGAAGGTCGTGTTGTTGTTTTTTGTATTTTCAGTACATCTTTGAAGATATACTACATAAAACTACGAAAAAATATATAATGATATTTTTGAAACCCACATAAGTAGCCTTTTCAAACTATATAACATAGTATTTTCAAACACATATGGAATTACAAAGAAATTTCGAGTACTTCATTGGGCCAACCTAAAATTCCGTACAAATATTGTGTAATGTTAGCTATTGAGATGTGTGTGGATTAATATTCCAAATTGTGCCGACTTTTTAATCTCTACGCCAAGTAGTTTCTGAAAAAAAAACCACTGTGACCGACGGACAGACGTGAGTGATCTAATGAAGGTTCTTATTTTCGTGTAGAGATATGGAATTGTAAAAATAATGATGTATATTATAGTTTGAATGTTATTGTTTAAACAAGGTGTTTTTTCAAAATTATGGTATATTATTTTAAAGCATGCCTTTACACATATATCACTACACATACACCATGAAAATTGACAAAGCAAGTGCGCTATTAGTTTCATTTCCAACATTTACCTAACGCTTCCTGGCTTAAAGAAAATCCTCTGATGGGCAAAGTTTCCCTTTAAAGAAAAAAACATATATTATATAAAGATCAGGGAAGAAATGGATATAATAAAATTCACTCAAATACAATTTTTATCTGAGTCACAGATACGGAAGACACATTGCGTGAATAAAATTTAATTAATTTCAATTCATATTTTAGTAAATTAAATTATCCTATTTTAGTAAATTAAATCAATTCATATTTAAGTAAATTGCTAGTAAAGAATTTAGATACATTCTACATCCATAGGTACTTAAGATATATTTAATTTGATCTGTAAGTTTTGCATAAACTATTTTATTTATTTATTAATTTCGAATGGTTTACCATAAAATATTGCTGAAATATAAATGTCTATAAAATAAAATTATTGAATAATATCTGGGCTTACTTTCTGAATTATTCTTTGTTTTGAGACGATTAAAAAAACTTTGAAGTATCCTCACTTTAATTTCGTTATTAAACTTAATTTTGTGTTAATTACATTTTGATCTTTATGTCGGCTTTTTATCACTGTGATTAATGTGTATAGTTCTTACCTTTAACTGACACAATATTAAACAATAAAAAGTGTTAGGATCTTAAGAACATGTCTTATGAAATAATAAATCTCAAGACTTCAAAATGTGGTAATATTCAGTTATTTTCACCAATATCTTTAAAAATCAACCGTTATTAATATTCTAAATAAATTGTCCTCCTCATACCTCATTCCTTTAATTTATGCCCCCACATGGCACAAGAAATTAAGACAAAAATTATCTTGTACTTAATTTGCTCCATCTAAAATGTTTATATGAATATTTATTGGTATTAACTCTCAAGGTAAGTACGGATAAAGGTGCTTTATCACAGTTGTCGAAAAATAGCTGTGACAGACTTGTCAGGGATTTTACATAGATTCCATTTCTCTTTTGAAGTACTGAACGCTAAAATTATTAAACTTTAAGTAAAAAAGATCACAAATATTTTTGCCAGTCCAATATCAATCTTAAAAAGCAATGAATATGCTTTCCAGGAAAAAAAGACAGTTGAAAATATCTTGAATTTCTACGAAACCCTCTTCGAGACAAAATGTGATAATGTAAAGGATAAATTCACATAAACACTATATTTTTTTTTAATCATTGTAGAAAACATTTATTGAATGGTTGGTGTATCATATCGAAGACTTGGAACTAAATCAAAAGTATTGTTGCTAATGTCGCGTTCACAAAAAAACATTCGTTTAGCAAGACAATCTCGATCGTTCAAAAGCCCGGTTCGCGAGAAAGTTCCACAATCTTCATTAGATCTGGCATCATCTGGTTGACCAAGTATCCATTCTTCAAAACCGGTTTTAGCAATAGGCTGACCTGTAATGAAATTAGTAAAATATTTTTGAGTAGGTAACGTCTTTTTATAATTGGCCCCCAACCCAGGAGTTACATAAATGAAACGCTCAAAATGATTATAAAATAAGGATTAAGAAATCGACTTAAACTTCGTTAAATTGTTTGTTTTGGAAACGTTGAAAAGTTACTGCGATTTATTCATAAAAATAGATATGTATCGCGCACTTTTCTGTAGATATTCTTAAAACTTAAAATTTTCCTAAACATTATGTTACAATATATGTAATAGTTTCGCTAGCGTTCGTCTAGAAAGCATTCAAACTAGGTAGTTTCTCACAGACTATGTTGGCATAATCAACTATATCTCAAAAATCATTTGAAATCGAGAACCTATTAGACCTCCTGTTTTGAAGAATTCCGCTTAAAAAACCTAAAAAAAACTCGAAATTCATATAAATAAAAAAAAATTAGGTGCTGGATACCTGAAAAATAAAGATTTAGGGGATTTTGGAATGATCAGTATCAGAAAGCATAAAAGAGTAAAAAAATATTAGCGTTACCTGCGTTCAGAAAATTATGATAAAAGGGTATGTTAAAAACTATTGATTAAGAATTTTATCAACTATGGTTGTATGAACTATATAACAACTATGAAGTATTAAGTAAAGTTAACAACTATGAACTCTTAATTATAATAAATACGAAGAGTACAAAAATTTACTGAAGAAATAAATTCATATTATTGTTAATTTGGCGAAGAAAATAAAGTAAATAACAATATATTAATTACATTCAAAAGGAGGATAATTTATTACATGAAATTATTAGCGGTTCAACTGATCTCACAAACTTACCAAATATCGTTATAAATTCACCCTCTACATATTTATCATGGAAACCCATGAAAACATCGTCTTTGCCAAAATTTCCCTTAATAATTTCAGGCGGATATTGAGCAAGTTTGTCCTTTAAAAATTTGGCTTCTTCTGCGCTGTTGAGGATGGAAAGGTAACTCTGCTCTGCATGGCAAATTTTATATGCTTCTGCCCAGTTTTTGGCAACAAGATGCAGTTTGTAACATCTACTTAAATAAGCATCAGGAAAGTAATCTAAAAATAAGCAGTTATGCATTTTATTTAATTAAGATGAATATTTAACATTATTCCTAAGAATTTGTGATACGCGTTAAATGTTGTGTGCTGATATAATTTAAATAAAATGAAGGAATTTACTTGTATCAAATGTTTTACAAATTTCATTGACGGTTAATGTCTCGAGGGTTTTCTTGCATACAAATGGAAACTTTCTATTGCAAGCGACGTCAGAATAATGCATATTTCGTCTCATGGCCACGCAGTCTGATTGAGCTCCATCTACATTCGGCCTGTCTGGAGCCCAATTTTCGAATATTTCTGATATTGCAATACCTACAAGTTAAAAAACAATTCAGTCATTAAACGTTTATTTATTAATAAAGTATCATAATAAAACATTAAAGATTATCAATAAAAAACACTTTCCTTAGGTATTGAATTTGATACCATATTTTTATAAATGATATATGAACGAATAATAAATTGAAGTTTGATTAGTGGCTTATTTATATTTGTAAGTTTTAATTGGATAACATTTTATTATGAGTATTTACATAAATTTATTTGCTTAGTGCAACCTTTTATTTTCATTTGAATTATCTTCGAAATAACGAAAAAAGTGTCTGCAAACGAAAAAAATAAAAATATTATCCCACCATTTTTATTTTCTTTAATATATAAAATAAAACGGAAGAAATCTACTTTGACTTTAGTTTATAAAACAAAATAAAATAACTTAGAATATATTCTTCACATTACGAAATAATGGAGAGATGAACTCAATATATGTGAGTGAACATTTTTAATTTTTAATCTTTTTTTCTATGCATACTTAGTCAATAATAATGTCTTTCGTTTCCCATTTAGATTAATAATGATATCATATTTACCAATGGAATACTAATGAATAACTCGAAAAAACGTTTCATTCTAACAAAGTTAAAAGAATCATCTTTGACGATGGAAAAAAAAATAATTTTAATAAAATTAGCTCGTTGTATAATTACTGACAGAAAACAAATTCTTTCTTCTAATGTGATTGTATTTGTTAAAATTATTATAAATTCTTATTATTTTTATTCAAAGAAAAAAAAATGTAACATTAAGTGTGCATATGAAAAATTTATATTATATCACAAGTGAAAATTAATAAATGTTAATTAAATATTTTCCACTGTTATTCGATTTCCTTCAATAAAAAGAAATTAAAATTAGTATAAAAAAGTAGGTAAACAATGAGTAACTGAGAGCGAAAAATCTACAAAACATTAAAAAAAATTTACTCAAGTACCACTTTAATCGCGAGTATTTCGTTAAATATACATTTATATTATAAATACAGACCAGTGACAGTAACAAAGTGTTCTTCCATGATAATATCACTGATTCCCGTGTACACTGCTATTGAATTGTTAGTCAAATTATTATCTATTATTTTCTTAAGTATATCGATTTCCTCCTTGGATTCCGGGACAATCAATGTCGCTCCTTCATACTGACACATAGCAAGGGCATCTGACCAACTTTTTGGAATTTTGTGAATTTTGTAGAATGCTGCCTGCGAAGGTATATACCCGTAATCTGACCTAAAATAAGGGTCGGTCCGTTGAACGGTAGCTGCATCTAAAACGTTAATTTTTTCACTAATGAAGTATATAATGATAAACACTTCCATCAATACTCTCGTTTGTTACTGCGTCTTAAATTATTTGTATTGCTATAACATGATATATCCCAAATAATATATTAAACTAAGACATTCTAATCAAACAACTTCTGTTTTTATATTGTTAGTATTAAATATCTGGATATTTTTTCCACTAATAACCAAATTGTTCCTTAGTTAGCATTTTATAATTTATAAAAACTGTAAAATAAGAAAACAAAATAATTTGGTGACTGTTTTTCTACCATATTTAGATGTCTATGTAATCTAAAATATATTTTAAAATGCGCTAAGAGAAACAGATAAAAGTACTGTTTTTAATGATGATACTCTTGGTAATTATAAAAAACAAAGTAATTTGACTTTCAAACCTAACTCCAAAAGTTTGTTTATTTGTTATTATGTCTCACTTTTCAATTTTTTAATCTCAAGTGTGCCAAGTTTCCGTTTTTCATTACTTGCTGATTTATTCAAGGAAAGTTATAAATATGAAATTATCTTTGCTGTAGAGATCTTTCTACTAAGACTTACATTAGTTATTTAGCCATCTACAAGTAAATTAACCGATCTTTGAACTCGTATAGTTGGTATAATAATTTTCTGGATCAGTTGTAAAATCTAGTAGAGAGTTACAGCGAATTAATTTTTTTTTGTCAATTTGTCTTTCATTTTGTTCCATTTATTCAAATACGAAATTTATTTCAGCAATTAATAATCAAACGATTTTAACACACGTACACTGTACACATTTAAGATGAGCTATAACTTGGGAATTAACAATATTTCGTTCTTTCTTATCAGTATTTAACGAACTCTGAAGTGACACTTGGTAACTTACTTATCGCAATAATGCAGTACGATAGTAATATAAAAATGGCACCGAACATCTTTACTCTATCAACAACAAACAACGAATGATCTCCTTTAGTTGAAAATGTTTACTTAATTACAGTGGATACCCAGATGCCACTAAAGATAATATGTTTACGTTATAGGTGATTCCTCTACGTATCGCTCTCTAATGGTGCTTAGTTATAAAGGCTTTCCTGTATATCAATGACGTTGCATACTGTGGTCTTTTAGTGATTTAATATATTGCATTTTAATTATTGAAATATTGTCAAACATTTTGAGGATGTGTTGGGTAATTATAAGCAATACCTATTTGTATTTGTGTAAAAATACTACCGATGAATATGTGTCGGTTTTAAGCCTCAAGGGTTTAATATATATCATTCAGGGAAAAGAAAGTTTCAAAACATCAAATATATAAGATATTTATACATTTATTTTAATATATATACTTATGGTAGAATATAATTTTTTGAAGATTTAGTAAACATAACAAAAAATATTCTGAAAAATAAACTAAAACTCCAAAAATACCTTTTTTACATATTAAAAAAAGGACCAGAAGGTGCTATAAAATCACATATAAATTTTCTATATATGCCTCCTATTGGATATATATGCCTCCGAGTTGTGGGTAATTTATGTATAAATAATTTCAAGCGAACACTTGATCTGGGTCGGTTGAGTTCTTTAAACACCTTAACAAAAAAAACACTGCAGAAATTTGTATTGTTTCGCTGTTTGTTTGTTCTGGTTAAAGTAAACTGTATAGCAAATTACCTCCTATCTCCTGTCTCAAAAGGTTTAACAGAACATTTAGTTGTAAAGTATACGTTTTTGCTCACATAAACTAAATTTTAAAATGTCATTCTTCATATTCTTCGAAAGAATAAATATCCGCTGTTTATATTATCTTTAATGAAAAATAAAATGTCAATAAAGCGTCCAATTGTAATATTAGTTTTTTACATCTTATAATATTACGTTTATTTGCTTTAGGTTTGAAAAAAAAGTAAGGAAATAATCTGATATTAAATATTTATAAAGTTGAAAGAAAATTACGGACATCACACGTTTCGCCACTTCATTAAAAGTTATTGTTGCGTGGGAATTCATTTCAACAAAAGGAATTTTCTGCTGCAAGCGACGCTCTCTAGTTCGAATTTGGTTCGGATTAATTGGGCAGCTCAAAAAATATTTTTTAACTAATTTTAGTTTAGATTACAAAACGTATAACATATTGTTTATATTAAAATATAAGTAACCTTAAGTCTGCTTGTAACAAATTAAAATTTTCAATTTCAAATGTTTTGATTATAAAAAAGGAATATTTTAACTAAGAAAATACTTATTTGTCGTCCTCCTCATTCATTCATTTTGCTCTCCACATTTTAAAATATTTAGTACCAGTAGTGACAAGCGCTTAACTTTTTTTTCTCGTTTGATAGAAGACTACTTATGTACATGATGAAACCATCGGTAGGTGTAATATGTCTATAATTTTTGTAGTCTTTAAATTTGCCCCATAATTTTTGTAGTATTTATTACGAGCCGCTCGGATCTCTTCAGATAACATACAATTGGTAATATATCTTCTTATTTTAATTGTCCACCGTGTATAAATAGTTTATGGACACTTTGCGGTGTATATTATTTTCATACATATAAATCTGCAGTCTCAGAGCAAAATTTTTCAAATAATTCCCTGTTAATTTCAAATCCACTAAATACCTTTTTTAAAGTAATTCCTAAAGATATTATTAGTGATTTATCTACATAGGTGATGCTTGAAGCCAAAAACGAATTTTTGAAAAACCTACGTGCTGTGTTACCATCATTACTCGTGCAGAATCCAGCTTTTAGCATATTTTCCAAAAGCCGCATTTCATCACAGAATCGATTTTGGACGTTTTTTTCCAATATTGACATTTTTCTGTTTTTCTGTTGTCCAATATTAAAAATTAATGCGAAAGAAAAAACACCTTTCAACTCCATGAGATAAACTATTTATTTATCTTTTGTCATAAATAAAATACTTCCATTGTCATAAATACGCACGCAAAAATGGGACAAACTCGTGTATGGGTTGGGATTCGACTACTTGCTACTACGATTAGTGCATTCGGAAACGTTGGGCTTTTGAAAAAAAAAATTGTGTTGTTTTAATTATGAATCGAAAGGATACTGGAATTAATTTATTATCAATTTTTTTGTAAAACTTATAAGAAATGAATATTTGTTTTAAAGCTTGAAAGAGGCTTTCTTTTATAAGATGTGTCAATTTAAAGTAATAGGGCAGAATGCAGTTGTTTCATAAATTTGATATTATTCTGTAGGTATATTGACTATATTTCGATTCATATAAATACAATCGTGAGAAAATGTGCTACTTAAGAGTATTTCGTCATTTTTAGGCATATTACTTACTATTCGAGGAAGAAAACTTTTCAATATTTGGCGGAAAATTGCCCAAAAAAGTGATAGGTAATATATTGACTTTACTTGTAAATAGGGGAAATGATAATGTAAAAAGATTGAAGATTGATAAATAGTATAATTGAATGAGTTTTTGAAAGTTTCTGAAGATTTTAGGAGATTGATCAAATGAAAATGTTGCATGTCTCAAATTTGTCTCTAGTTTATTCGAAAATAATTTTTTAATATGCCCTTGTTGAAAATTGAATGTATTGTTCATCAATTTTTATTGATTCTAGGTCCCCCGTTAAAAGATTTAAGGGAAAGGTACTCGATTTTGTGTACATGCTATAGAAACTAGACATGCTGCAAAACTTATTCAGGCTTCTGTAATATCGCCAGAATGACTTAAAATATACAAAAAAGTTTCAAAAGGGATACGACCTAATTTATACTAAAGCTATACATACCAGCAGTTGGAATCCAACTCAATAATAGCAACTAAAGAAAAATTATTACAAAGAAAATTAACAGCTTTCCAAGTAGATGTGTTAAACTTATTACGCGCACGTAATTTAAATAGGCAACTATTCTGCAGCAATAGCACTTGGTACACAAATTTGTGTACTTACTTAAGATCGTCGTACAAACACCATCAAAAAAATGATTTTCCCAAAAAAGAGTTTAAAAATTTGTTCTTCCATCTAGTATGTTCCACAGGACACATTGTGCTGGGTTAAATAATGAAACAATCAAAGTGTTCATAAAATGAAATAATTGTTTCTATTATACTGGGTTTTGTTAATCTTTATTCAACAATATCAAAAGAAAATCGAATTGCCTGTGTAAAGATTTTACTCTACATCTGTTAAGATTGACGTAAACATTTGAGTTATAGAAACTAATTTGAGCAAGAGAATGGAAAATAAAACTGCAGATATAAATTCCAATCACCTATTATTTTTAGGGTATCATACTTCAAAAGGAAAAGGGAAATCCTTGCAAGATCACGCACGTGCCAGTCCATCCGTCGCAGCCGTTTTCCTCAGAAGCCAGTTAACATTTTTAAAAATGCTTCATATGCTTGAGGCTGTGTAAGATTTAGTAATATATTTACTTTGTGAAAAATTAATAATTGTGAATAGCTTAATTGAAATACTATATAACCTTAAATGTTTATAAGTACCTAAATATCTACGGAACCCTCATAGTGCCAATTGCCCTGGTACTTGACAGGTTTTTGACATATTTACACAAAAAATATTGAGACTTAACTTTAATTAACCGTTATATTCTTTATAATGAAATCCAAAAGCAATCCGTCCGAAGCTATAGATCAGTTTAGAAATAGGCGGATTTTTATAAAATAAACATTTATTTGCACACTAACTAATGAATCAAGCTATCTTGTGAATCATGTCTCATTTATATAGTTCGAAAGGATTCGGTGATATGTGCCATTATGTAAAAAGTGATCCAAAATAGGTTACTCGCAGTAGTAAAAGAATTTAGTAGAATATGGATTTTGGTTTCATACGTGCACTAACTTTTGAAGTAGCTTGAGAGAGTACATTTTGAGGAAAATTCGACGATCAACATCATTCCCTTTGTATTGCCAGCTAAAGCATTAATTAACAGATCTATAATTTCAATTGTTTAATAAAACATAAAAATACCGTTTAAATTTGTCTATGGTAACTTTAATACTCAAATTTTGGTATGAAATGTATTGTTGTCGACTAAAAAAGTTTAGAATTTACTATTAGTTTAAGGCTAATATGAAAGGAAGAATAACCAAAGGTAAAAAAAATATTCATCTACAAAAAAAAATAATCTCCGTCGTATCTTGTAAATTGAATAATAAATTTATTTGTGCATTCTCTGGTCAATTAAACGATTAACATTTAATGTATTTATGTGGGTAAGTAGGTGGGCTTAAGTGTTCTATCTACGGGACTAAAGTAAAAGACCTTTTTCAATTATAACTGATATTGGAGAACATTACTTTTACGCACAGATTAGGTCGATTAGTGTAACGAACCTGATATTGACAATTAGCCGTATTTTTTTTAAGTTTGTACAGGATGAGTTTATTTATTATAAGTTTCTCGTGCTTTAAGAAAACAATCTGAAAATTTTATTGATCTTTTATTGATTTTCTATAGTCTAAGTACTAATAGTGAAAAATGAAGTTATAATCAGGTGATTAAGTTCAAATTCAGCCCTGTATGACTCCAGAACCATACAAAATTGCCAGAAATAATTTTTTTGTCTTCATCAGAAAGCACATTTTATTTTATTCATATTGCATCACTTTTAACACATAAATACATATGTAAACAAAATCACAATTTTAAAATGATTGTAAAGTGTTATCTTATCACAGCATTGTAATTCGAATATTTAATTTATCCACAGGCAACTGTCGATTTAAATCAGGGCGGAAATTGTTGTCTTAGATTAATTATAAAACTAGAAACTAAAATTTCTTATTTCTGTAATGCGCTTCTAGTTTTCAATAATTATTTCGGCAATTATTATTATCGTCGAAAGAAGTATGTATCACAAGATATATTGAGTCTACCCTTCACTCCTAATCACTTTCGAAAGTGCAACATTAAGTGAAATAAGAAATTAACACAATAATTTCTAAATATACTCATTTACCTAGACTTTACTTCTTTCTTTAAAAACCTATGACTTGCTTAACAAATGAAACAATAGATCAAAAAAATAATCTTTCCCTAAAGGATTAAGTTTTTGTTGGTAAATGACTTTCAAAATTTGTATTAAGATGGCGGTGTACTATAAAAAAATTTTAGTCACCAATTTTGAAAATTAAATTTTATTTATTATAAATTTTATATATTCATTTACTGCTTATTCATATATAAGCCGTTTTATTCCATTTATTAAATTTTTCCTATAATATACATCTGCTATTGTTAAAGATACATTCTGAATTTTTGGTAAATTTTTGGAAACGCAATTTTCTATGTTCACCTAAGCGGTATATTATTTTAATAAGGACAAATTCGGAGGTAATTTATTTACACTTAGAAAAGGACATCTGATAAAAAATGGTGGCAGTGGGTTGCATGCGTGTTATAATTAGGTTTTTTGGTTTAATTTTGAAGCTAATATTTCGTTATTATTTTGTAAATTAAAAACTAAGATACTGTTTTTTTAATGGAGTATTCTGATCGCCAGGCAGATACTAACTGTTACGCGGGGGAAGGTTTTAATTTTACGTGGATAATTGTAACAATTATATTATTTATAATTATCCATTATTATAACAGCTACACGTATAGTATTTTTCAAACGTATCATAGAATAATAATACCGTTGTATCGCTGATATAAAACTCACAGCTACTTATTCATAATATATATATATATATATATATATATATATATATATATATATATATATATATATATATGTATATATACATATATATATATATATATATATATATATATATATATGTGTGTGTGTGTATGTATATATATAACATAATTACAATAGTTTATCATAGTAAATGAATTAACTACAGAACGGATAAAAATACGAAAGCGATGTGTACTCAAATATGTGCAAAGGCTTCTAACGAAGCTCCCAAATTAGACGAAAAGAGCCAATGATTTCTTTTGTACTTCTTCATCTGCCATGAAACATTCAAGGAGTTCAACATGTTTAAATATAAAATTCAAAGTTTCTAAACCATATTAAAATGTTGATGTTGAAAATTTCCTGTTAAGGAAACCTAATAAAACAAATTCAGACTTATAAAATTGCAACATATATGATTTATTTAGTAGGAACTAATTTATACTATTATTGGTGATCCACCGACCTGTCATTTTATATAATCACGATAGTTTTGTGTTTTAATGTTTATTGTTATTTGACATAGTGTTTCAACGTAGTGCTGTACTATATAAATGCTTATTAATGTGTATTGAATGTTGCCTTCTATTGATGTTTACAAAATATTCAAGAACCTTAAGAGTATGAGTGAATGTTGGCTTCTTGGTAAGTGCAAAGATCTTATTAATTTGTCACATAAATTATAAATGCTAGCATTTTTTGGAAAAAAATATCAGTTATTAATTATGCAATTTTTTTATTTTAATAACGGTTAATCTTTAACCCAATACTTAATTTTATTACGTATTTATAAAAAGTACGTGCAGAAACCTGCCTTTGTTGTAAAAATGACAGAGTTAATGTTAAAACTCTGTATTAATTTTATTTAATTATACAGGTATCTGTGAAGAAAATAAAATAGAAATGTTTACTTTTGCACTGAACTTTCAATTTATACTAATACATCATTTAATTTTACCTCTTATCTTTTTCATTTCTAATTTAACCCTGATGGTTTGAAATATGATCGAAAAATACACATTAAGTCCCATGAAATGTATGATTTGCGTCTGTAATATAAATTTAGGCAATCTTGTAAATAAAATTAGAAATACGTGAAAAAGATTTAAAAAATAGATCTAGATATAAATTTATAGAAATAAACAGACAATAAAGAAAGTTTTAACCTAGCTAGCAGCGTCGCTTAGAATTGCAATAATGTTTACTAACCACCTTTTACTTGCAATAATACTTATTTATTAGACACCTTAAACAATAATTTGATGTTTCTCGTTTTTTAATATGATAATGACAAAGATGAAATATTAAAAGTATTGTCCTATAAGTTTAACTTTTTGATAAATGTTAATTTAATCACTAATCATCTAGGCTTATAACGTGTCATCTTGATCCTCTCTAATCATTGAGGATACAATCGTAGTAATATTTTAATTAACTCCATTTAACGTTTAAGAGAAATGTCACCTACTACCCGACAATCAGGTCCTTGCTGATACAACAAGGTAATGTGTTATTTTGAACTATAACCAAGCTTTAAATAAAAGTTTTAATCATAACCATTTGGTTACTTTTCTATAATAAAGTCCTCTAATCCTCACATAATTAAAGAGGAAAATACAATGAAAAGCAATATATATATATATACATATATATATATATATATATATATATATATATACATATATATATATATATATACATATATATATATATACACCTAGTATATAAATATACAGAATGGTATATGAATACATTTGTAGTGTTCCGTGCCAAAGAATTTAAGTTTAATAAAGATGAAAGACGTAATTCTTGTTACAAATATACTTCCTCATTATAATTTTTCTTCATTTCATTTCAAGATTAACTGAATTTCACTGATCATCTAGTAATCTCACGTCTAAACTGAAGGTATTTGCGTTCGTTTCACGTTCACAGAAAAACATTCTCTTCACATGACAATCCAGGTCATTCAGATGACCATTTCGGTTGAAAGATCCGCAATCTTCATTGGATCTTGCGTCGTCAGGCTGACTGGGACTCCACTCATCGTAGCCGGTTTCGGCGAACGGTTGACCTGTGAGACGTATTTAAAGATATTTATGAAAGCAATATTAATAGTAAACTTCCATAGAAAGTAAATTCCACTAATATTTACAGAGAGAAACTTAGTAATAAAAGACCAGTACAATGGTAATATAAAATCAAAAGAGACATAAATTTCGCTCGGATCAGAAAAAGATAAAATATGAATGAAATTATAAAATTTAGAAATTGATATATTTTTAAATTTAAATACTTCCTAGCGCCTTTTGACTAACAATTTGAAATCTGAATGTTTTTTATTACGTACAATTTGAAATGCTTAGGCTTAAGAGCATATTGAAAGAAAAACAAAGTAATATTAGAATAAATTCAAGATTTAAAACATGTGTTTTTTGTACAGTTCATATACGAAATATTAATGTCTAAATTAGAAAGCCCTCTGAAAAAAATACATCATGTACCGATATATATTCACAGTTATATAAACATATATTAAAAATACATATATAAATAATTAACCCAGTGTTGACCAAACAACGGGTCTCTTATATTTTTATGGTAAAAATATTTTTAGTGCTTCATGTAAATATTTCACGAATAATCGATAAATTTAGAATTTCCATAAACGATATCATTTTCACTACAATAACCAATTGATTATAATATAATTAATATCTTTCAAAAGGTTTTTAAAGATAATTGGAGGAATTTATTTGTAACATAAAGGATACTGTCTTTATAAACTTACCGTAAATAGTGACGAATTCACCTTCTACAAATTTGTCATGAAAACCCATGAAAACATCATCTTTGCCAAAGTTACCTTTAATTTTATCCTTTGGAAATTCAGCTAACTTTTTACTTAACAACTTTGCTTCCTCTGCACTGTTGGGAATAGCAAGCAATATCCTTCTTCTGCACGGCATATTTTATATGCTTCTGACCAAACCTTGGCTGCTAAATGAAGTTTATAAAAAGTGTTTCCAGTAGCGTCTGCAAAATATTCTGTAAAGTATACAAGAACCATTGTTATAACTTTATAACAAAACAAAATGTGAATTATTTTCGAAGTGAAATTTAATGTTGGGTATTAATTTTTTAAAACTAGGGCGTTTATAAACAAAAAGGGCGAGCATCCTGCTTTGCACGGAAGTCTAGTTGAAAAATTTGTAAGCAAACAGTATTGAAAATATAGGGGTGTAATTCATTTTTAATACGCCACAGTAAAGCGGCAATTCTAATAATTTTCACATAAAAATAAATATAAACGGATAAAGTAATAAAATAGGATTAGCATACTGTCACTGGAATCAGAAAAATATACATATATGTATGTACGTATATATATATATATATACATATATATATATATATATATATATATATTTATATATATATATATATATATATATATATATACGCGCACGCACGCACGCACGCACGCACGCACACAATAATGCTCAATATCTCAAAAAATTCTTAAAATGTATTAAGAGTTTGCAATGTGGATTGGTGTATGGTTTAATACAGGAATACTAACCAGTAATGGTTGCAAAAGTTCCTTCTATGAGAATGTCATTAATTCCATTATATACAGTTATTGAATCATTAGTTAAATTACTGTCAATTATTTCTTTAATGATTTTTTAGTTCCATTGTGGAAGTTGGGACAACCAAAGTCGCCCCTTCATACTGGCACATTGCAAGAGCATCAGACCATGTTTTTGGTATTTTGTGAATTTTGTAGAATGCGGATTGTGACGCTATATATTTGTAATCTGACCGAAAGAAGGGATCACTTTTTTCGACGGTAGCTGCAGCTGAAACATTAAATTGCATTAAATATTTAATTATTTGTATTTTAAATATCCAACTAATAAAATTAAATTCAAGATAATTCTAGATACGTTTGCGTAAGAGTTAACTTTAAAACATTTATCCCAAAATGTTTGTTGTCACACTTTATTGAGTCATGAAACCATAAGACGTAATAATTGTCGGCAATTATTTTAAAATGTAGTATTGTTAGTAAGTTAGCCAAGAAATGTGTTTGACTTAATTTCAAATATTTTTCCAAATTTTCTTCAAATGTAAAACCTCCTAAATGCATGAGGCGTATTTTTCTTAAATAATTCCAACTTGGCTTATCATTAAAGGTACATATTTTTCAAATAATCAAATTTGCTTTCAAATTAAAATAAATAAAAACCCGTATGTGTTAATATTGCAGCCAAATCAATGATTCATTTCATGCTGCTAAAAATTAAGGCATAATTAATTTTACGTAAATATTCTAAATTTCACATAATTTGCAGTAGTTTTCGATAAATTGAGACATTTTTTCATTCAGGTCACAAAACTTTATTTATTAAATAAATATGCCCGATCACTTAAACGAATTAATTTAAACATTTGTATCAGTAATAGGATTTTTTTTCTCAAAAGAAATCTAAATTACATATAGAACGAGCACATTTCATTTGTCAAGTGTTTCTATTTTAAAATTTTTTAATTCTCAGTCTTGATTACATTTTTGATAAACAGTATGCAATATGAATAAAAAAACTGTCAAGCACGAGTAGAACTCGTACTGCAAGGGTTCCATATACATTCAGGCTCTTACAAACATTTAAGCATTTAAGAGTAGAGAGTAATTCTAACTGTTCATAAATATTATTTTTTTGCAACGTAAACATACTGTCTACTATACCTTTCATAGGCGTAAAATAAACTACTTATAAGCATTTATTTTAAGTTTAAAATATGTTATTGAGTTTTTTATTTTTTCATTTATTTTTGCCCTAAGACCTCCAGTTATGGCGACTTTCAAGATTATGGGTCGGCCGGAAGTACCCTATAAGTTTGAATGATCAATAAGTAAGAAGATGATCAGTAAATAGTTATTTATACTATTGTCTGAATAAAAAATACGTTTTGAAGGGCTTTATATTTTTGTAGTGTAAAACAAATTGGCGTAAAGTAAGGTTGCAGGTCTCAGTATATTAATTTCAACTTGATCTCAAGCGGTTTCTAAGAAATAGGCTTGTGAAAGACAGGCAGGTAGACGAACAGGCGGACGAACGACTAAGTGATCCTATAACGATTGCGTTGTTCACTTTGAGGGACGGAAACCTAAAAAGGGAAAACCTGTAAGCAAACGTGAAAGTCGCACTATGAGGATTTTATGAACACTTGGGTTCATATGGAAACTTAAATATTTAAGGGTAGCATAGTGTTGTGCTAACTACTGTGAATATTATTATCATTATTATTATTATTTGCTCTATAAATAGCCTAGGGAGTTCTCCTTCGTGTATTTTCTTTCACAGGTGCAATAAAACAATAGGTTTATATTTTTATTTAAGTAGTACAACTTGACGAAAATTGATTTCTCAATGTAAAGAAAATGACAAAAAAGCCCATTCGAATCGATTTTCACTTGCAAAGTTTTGTGATGTTGACAGTTCTCCAAAAAAAAACTCTTTACTCGTATATTTATTTAAGAAAAAACATATAATTGACTTCAAAGTCCCCGTATAAAAAAATTTGTTTCACTCAAGTTCTTTGTTGGATTAGGTCAGATCAACGAGAAAAAATAATGGTATTGTATTATAGTATAATAAACACCTTCCCTTTTTTTGATATGCTATTTTTATTGTAAGAGCGTCATGTAAAGCACGTGTACATTAAGTTCATGAAATAAAAATAACGAAACTTGAAACACAAAAAACTTGTCATACTTTTTGATCATTAAAAATACCAAAAAGCCAGTTTATTTATGGGACTTCTTTTGGAGGCAGATTACATCTACTCACTCGGCTTTACAGTTTTGATTGAAAATTTATAATTTCATACATTGGAACCTTCTTGAAATCTTTAAAAGCAATAAAAAAATTTTGAATAGCATTAAAAAAATTACATAATTTTAAAACTATTTAAAACTACATAATTTTGCTATTACAATTTTGAGAAAAAACCTAATTTTCGGCTTTAAAAATCTTAACTGCGGATTTTTAACAAATTAAACTGCAAACATCACCACATCTATGCCATTTTTAAGCCACCATTTTAATTGTTTATTACATGAATGTGTCAAATTGTGTTCGCGGACATCACGCGAACTATGTACATATACGTATCAAATTTCGAGTTAAATAATTATGTTGAATCGGGTGGAGAATTAATCCATTGCGAATTTTGATGCAAACTAAGAAACAAATAAGCGAAGCTAATCAAAGTTATTTAAGATTTAATTCTTTATGTACATATATTACAGACTCATAAAATTTGAAAACAGTATAATTTATACAATGTTTTCTTTCATAATGTGTTAAATAAAATTATAACTAACAAATATTATCTAAGCAAACAACAAAAAAATACACAATTATCGACATTATTTATATTAATCCGTACGGGAAGCTAATTAAAAAAGGAATCATAAAATATGGTTTTGTACACCAATTACCATTACTTATAAATTACGATAATCAAGAATAAACATTTAACAATAACTTTAAAAATGCCAATAAATTAACATAACTTTTCTTTCATAGTATCAAGCAGCGAAATGCGTTGAGAATTTAATTTAAACAAAATGTTTTTTAGAACTTACTTGCAGCACCATGTTACCAACAAAATACTGTCAAAAAATACAAAGTACTATACATATTCACAGTGCGAGTTTTCTTGAATTACTAAACATAGAGACGATACTAATAGCCAATGAAAACTGTAACATCCGCGCCTTGGACTTGTGTGATGCTCGAGTTACACGCACACCGAATTTTTTTTTACTGAACACCGTTTTAATTTATTGCAATTACGGCTATCATCTCGTTGTAGTAGGAAGTGTATATATATATATATATATATATATATATATATATATATATATACACTTATACACTTATAATATATATATATATATATATATATATATATATATATATATATATATATATATATATATAATTTTGGTATAACATTTATTTGCAGCACAAAAAGTAGGAAATAAAATATTTTTGACCCAAGCAAATATTAACGCATATGGGTAAATATGGGCAGATTCAATACATATTTCTAAATTTCTGCTAATTATTTTATAATCGTCTATCTGTTTTGTCAGTTTTACTATCTCCATTTTTTTCTAGTCCCTAAATTATTTTAACTTTCTTTCTTTCAGATTTTCGAAAGAAAGGTTTTTGAACCATTCTTGCCATTATACACATTGGTTCAGCATACATCAAATTTCTGTATACATATTCCATATATCCATGTATAATTATTCATTTCTAAATAATGTACTGACTGCACTTAGTAGCAAAATAAATGGGAATCAAAATTAATTTTACTATTTTTAAATATTTAATTACTTTCACATCAATAATAGTAATAATAAGCAATTTTTTACAAAAAAGTTATAACACAGTACGATCGATTGATTGATTTCCGGAACATTGCATGGTCAGCACTTCGCATTTTTATTATTAATATAGAAAGAAATTATTCCAATAACAGCATAAAGGAGATAATATTTATAATAGTAAGAATATAAACTAGGGAAAAATCATATGAATAATATAAACCAAAACACAAGAATGAAAATAATCAAAACCCTCATCATTTGCTTTTTATACGTTGTCGATTGAACACTGTACAGAATAGAACTATTAACAAAATATCCAGTAAGGTATTCACTTTGAAACTTTATATTTGCGATAATTTAAGTGGGAGAAAAGAAAATAAAAATTTAAAGTTTCTTTATGTTCTATTGTTAATGACGTTTGCAAGACATTCTCTTATTTGTCACATAAACAAGACCGTTTTTAACCAATTTTATCCACACGACGTTCCCCAAAACCAAAATTCCAACAAAATTTTTACAATGAAGATTGCAATTAAACATTTGAATGATATTTTCAATTAAAAGGAAAACAGTGACAAAGTTCGTAAATTTATATCGTTTTTATTTTAATAAATAGAAACCTATGACATTCAAACGAATAGATAGGCAACGAAAATTACTGAAAAGAAGTTTTATTACGAAACATTAAAAACAATGCCTTCGTTGAATTGCGTTAATCCTACTTATTACAGAATAATTTAGAATAAAAGTTATTAGGTATAATCTCACATTGTGTATTGGATTTGTGATTTATTTAATACATTCCTTCCCAGTTTTAAATTCAATAGTATACCATATCTAATTTTATATCCATGTGAATATAATAGTGAAATATATATTCGCATCAATATTTTTTGCCAAATTATCTATGATATACGTAGTTTTATATAAAACATATATCAAAAAATAATTTATTAATAAACTTTTCACAAATGCTCATTTCAATGACTAGTAAAATTCTGTGACAATAGTTCTAGCTTAGTAGAAATCTACGAATTTACGTCGAATAAAACTTCTGCATGTTATTATAAGAATCGTTTTAAAAAAGTACCTTTAACAGCTAGTATGTAGACCGATACCACTAACAGAATGCCAAACATCTTGCCAGGACGAGAGTTTAAAGAAAACTGACATACACGCAAGATGTGGTAGGAACATCGATTAAAACTTGTATTCAAAAACTTCTGATAGCTAATGATGATGCATTTCAACTCGATATTAGGTATTTATTTCATATATCTCACATGCTTTTGCATATAAATTAAATTATTCTGTATTTAATTTTCATATTGATTGCATACGAATTCAAATAATCTAAATCAGAAAGAGGACCGTGCTCAGACTCCAAGATTCTAAATGCTATTTTTGTCATTTTTATATTTTGTGATATTTTGTTTTGTGTTTTTATAGTTTATATGTCATTTCTAAGTTGTTAAAACGGGTGACTATAACAAATAAAATTATAACAGCTACATGCAGAGTTTTTAAATTTGATGAAGCTATTAGAGAGAACTTGAAATTTATTTATTAATATTTTTTATATTTCTCAAGTAAACTATTACTATCTTTGTTTTATTATTCCTCACTGTTACTTTTTAGCAAGATATGGATATTGTTGCTAATTTATCTTTAAAATATCTATTGTAAAACTAAAACGGTCATTGCCGTGGTATGTTGGATTTATTACAAGCATAATCCTTTGATATAAGCTTCCATGGCACGACACACCCGAAGATGCGGGTTCTATCTTGGTTGCTCATCACACACCTCAATTGTGTTCTGGTTGTCTGTAAGAGATTGCGCTCGTAGCAATAGTTCAGCATTATGTATCAACTGTATACGTTAAAGTATATAAATAAATAATACATAAAATCATACACAAATTAAAAAAGGGTATTTTAGGAACCACCTTATTTTTTACTTAATAAAAATCAGTTCGAAAATTGGTTCAATTATAGTACTTCCGAACTTTATAGCTTATTTTAGTAATATTCTATTCCTTATCTATTACCGACTAATGATTTTAAAATTTCTGAAAATTCTCCATCAGTTGACATTTATTTGCCTTATAGATATCGGCTGTTTAAGGAACGATATTTGTTTACCTTTCTTCATAATGATATATAAAATTGTGTGAATAATTGGAAGCATTATTTAATGAATATTTCCATACTAGAGATATTCCATAGAGAGAGATAAGTAAGTATAGTTCGTAGCACAAAACATAATAAAAACGTTCACTGTTTTTAGTCATTTTATCATTGACGTAGCTTACAATTGCTATTTTGCATTTAATCTGGACAAATTAAACAGGGTGCCAAAGATTAATTTCCATCAACTTTCATAAGCTAGGTGTCACTGTCCATAACAAAACTTTAAAAAAATTATACAATTGTTCCATTTTATGGCTTTCGACAAAAAAAATTATAAAACTGCTCAAACTTGTTTTATTTTGAATTTCCCTCAGTCGCACTTCACTCCAAACCCTTATACATCTGCTTTTTTTATTCTTTGGTACATTTTAGGTCTGAAAACTTTAGAGTCTGAAAAACTTTTTTATTTACTTAAAAGAAAGTTAAATCGTAACAAATATTTTATCAACTAAATAAAGTATATAAGTTTCTTTCAGACACCGTAATCGTACGTTTGTGCAGTTTAAGTTTTACTTGACCAGTGAAGTTTTCTAATCTAAAATAAAATCGTCTAGTCGTTGCGTGGTTTAAAAGAGTGAAAAAATTATTGAAATCGGATTTACATTTATGCTATATTTAGTTTATTAATTTCTATAATTTTATATATGGAATCATTTCTATTTCAAGTCATGTGGTTGTGATAAGCAAACATTTAATTTGCATCAACTGGGGAGGAAATAAATAAAATATTATTATCAAATCTTCATTTAACTTTATTTTCAAATATGCTTATTGAATATCTGGTTTATCAGCTCCATACCTTGAAAATATATCTAAAATATTGTCTCCAATTTCGCGCTCACAAAAGAACATTAACTTAACCCAACAATTAACATCATTGTAAAATCCGTTTCGTAACATAGTCCCGCAATCTTCACTGTACTTTGCATTGTCTGGCTGTCCAGGACTCCATTCTTCATAACCCGTTTCGGAAAGCGGTTCACCTAAAAGATAATTTTCGGTAATTATTATTTACTCAATATATTACGAAAAAGTATACGAGTTTATTTGAAATCGTGCACTGCAAAAGTAATGACCTTGTATTAAATAAATATGTCACTAACATACTACAAATGGTCCTCATAAGCTTGTCTTAATTGATTTGTTTTTACTTGGGTATCGTTTAATATGAATTTGCAACTCATAATAAATAGTAGTCGGTTGTCACTGCCTTATTTTATAGAAATGTACGTATGTCCCTAGACTATACAAATATATTTTAATTACGCAGCTATCATAAGTAAAATGAACAGGGGAAAAATGTAATTAATGATAAAACAATTAATTATAACATGAAACTTTGAAATGGAATAATAGGCAAGAGTGAAATAATAATAGCGATACAGTAATATTTATTTTTCTTGTCACGCTTGCACTAAGAATGGAATAATAGGCAAGAGTGAAATAATAATAGCGATACAGCAATATTTATTATTCTTGTCACGCTTGCACTAAGAATGGAATAATAGGCAAGAGTGAAATAATAATAGCGATACAGTAATATTTATTATTCTTGTCACGCTTGCACTAAGAATGGAATAATAGGCAAGAGTGAAATAATAATAGCGATACAGCAATATTTATTATTCTTGTCACGCTTGCACTAAGAATGGAATAATAGGCAAGAGTGAAATAATAATAGCGATACAGTAATATTTATTATTCTTGTCACACTTGCACTAAGAATGGAATAATAGGCAAGAGTGAAATAATAATAGCGATACAGCAATATTTATTATTCTTGTCACGCTTGCACTAAGATAGCAAGTGTGGCCAGAATAAATTTAATTGATGAAATTTGTGAATTGAGATGATATCCGTAAATATCAACTAACCATCATTTGTCCCTTTACATCCTAATGCTATTTTCTTAATTAAATGACGAGCTACATTCTAAAATTTGGTACGCCTTCTAATTTTAGTTCTTCCTATTCTCTCACAATAAGTAATTTCCAACGTGATGCGCTCAATTTTCCTTTGAGCCAATCGCGGTTAGCTAATGGCAGGTAACTTGTCTATACTCCTACCTATCTATACTCATACCTTTGTCTATACTCCACAGATCACGATAAGTTTGACTGATTATTCGTAGGCTCAATAGTTAAGGTTGACTGGCATCTTTTTGTTCTTCAACCTTTCGGACAGTTTACTGATGGCGCACCGATCCAAGTTAATGCAGTATTCTCTTTTAGGTCCTTATTCGTTCTTCTCAAGAACAGTAAAGTGAAAGTAAATATATTCATAGACACGGTCTATATTCTTACCGTCGACTAAAATGTGGTTAGCTGTCTGGTGTTTACAAATGAAATTTTTTTTGGCCGATTCATATCCGACGTATCTGTTCAATGACATGTAGTATAGTTCATGTATCTGTTTTGAGATCTGATATATATTCTCTATGAACATGATTGCATTGGCACCAATGTTGTATTTACAAGATAAACTTAGTACATTTCACAATTAATACAGGTTTTGAGACAGGCTAATTCAATACAGGTTTTTCATTAGTTTTATAAGGATACAACGTAATGCTTAATATGATATAATTAGTGAATATGTTGTATATAGAAAACAGGGCAGACCATAGTACGTATTACCTTCTGGGCAAGTGAATTGAAAGAGTAAATGATACAAATCTGTCTAGTAGGAATAGATTTTGCACGACGAAGGTGTACGGGGCGTGCACAACATTTAAGGGTATATAGCATTTCCGTTAATACATTTAGTTGAATCATAAAGACTTGGGGTATTTTCAATTTTTATTCTATTGTTAGTAGTTATCAATTGCTGCTAAAATTATCAATAGCCAGGATTAAGATTCTCTCTCTGCACAACTATTAAAATAGTAAGAAATTGATTTTATCTGAAAAAATATTATTGGGTTTTTCACAGGAAATTTTAGAGGCATTGCATGTTTACGCGTTTTTGAACGCTTGTTTGCAGTGTCTGGCCATGTTTATGCGTATAACATAAATAGGATAAGTTTTGACGTGAAAGACATTCATTTTATTAGAAATTTTTAAAAATAATTCAGAAAAACAAATTATTTCGATGAACAATATTGTTTTTAATGTGACGCTCGAGTGATCTTATGTGGGTTCGGTTTTTTTTCTTTTGAGGAACAGAACGCTTAATATAATATCAATGCAATAGACAAGGAAAATGCTTATCTAAAAAATCAAGCTTTTATAAAAAAAATATACATAAGAATAATTTAAATGTAATTAAAAATTAAACTGGAATTTAGTCGAGATTATTTTATACTTTTTCTTTATTCTACATTTTTCTACAATCAGACAAAAATCTATCCACTTTCATTAAAAATCTCGCTAAAGACAAGTAATTTTGTTTTTAATTGAATGAATAAATTATATTATAAATCAATCATCAGTGCCAATTAACCAAAACGAGATAACTTTAAATAACCAATTTGACAGCAGCTTTGCATTTTAATAAAAAATTGTTACTTTTTTTAATAATATGTAAATGAATGAAAAAAAAATTAACAACTAAAATGTTATATATGTAGTATTTTACATCATGTTAATAATAAACATTTGCATTTATAAACATGCGTCACAGAAATGAATCGATGACTGATTCAACTTACCAAATACAGTCGTATATTCGCCTTCTATGTATCTGTCGTGAAAACCCACGTATACTTGATCTTTGTCAAAACTGCCCCTTATTGTATCATTTGGAAATTCTTCTAACTTTTCTTTCAATAATTTTACTTCTTCTAAGTCGTTGATGATGGTAAGATATCCCTGCTCAGCACGACAAATTGTGTAAGCATCAGACCAAATTTTGGGTCGCAAATGAAGTTTATAACATCTTTTTCCCGAAGCGTCGGGGAAGTAATCTGAAACAGTTATTACATAATGTTGACTCCCTAAATCAATATAATAATTCAAATCTTATTTGAAAAATAAAATGTAATCACAAATTTAAAGTAAGGAATTAAAAACATATTGCTAGAAATGTTTTTAATTTGTGTATGAAGAAAAGATCTAGTCTTGCTAGTTTACAAATAAATAAGCGGTCGGGGTAGTAACAGACAGAGCATTCATTAAAATGGCATTTAGTAAGATTTTAAATAAAATTTTATAATAAATAAAATTTTTTATAGAAAGGATGAGATCGTTTTTTAACAAATTTCGTTACTAATTTACATAATTAGCAGCACTTTAAGAACAGTAATTCTACCATAACTGGTAAGTGATAAAAAAAACTCAGTTTTTCTCTGGAAATACGATTATAACTAAAAGCGATAGGTACCATCTATGAATTAATACGAATATCATAAATTTTTTTATTGTTTCAATCCAATTAACTTTTCCTTAGTTTTTGTAGGACATAGGTTTAAACTTTTTACTCAAGTAACGTCAGAAAACAGTATCTAAATCGGTTAAACTATTTGGGAGATAAATGGGAACATTCGTTTGCAACAAAATATTTATTGCGGCACCCCTGGTGTATAATCACCTAACATCTTTCTAAGAAACATTTCTAATGAATCACAAATATTTTAAAGAAAATTTTCAGAAAATTGTATCTAAATCGGTCAAAACGTTTTGGAGATAAGTGGGAACATTGGACCAACAAACGAACTACCTCTCACTAAAGGCATATATCTCCTCCTTTCCGTTGTGGGTAAAAGAGCAATTACAAGGATATATCAAGGTATGTTTACGAGCAAATATTTATTATTCACTAGTTTTTCGCCCACGGCTTCGCTCGTGTAAACGACAGGTTTTTTTTAAACATCAGTCGAATTTTTAACCAACTTCAAAGAAGGAGTTTTTTCAATTCGACCCGAATTTATTTAATAATATTAAATATGGTTGTCTCTTAAGGCTTCTGGACAAAAACAAAAAACCTTCAAAAATGTATGATATTTGTCCATATGTTTATCCATGTATTTCTCAGAAACTATTATTCAGATTTCAATGATTCGATTTCCTTCGGTTTAAGTATCTTTTTTTGGGCTTTAACTTAGGGAATAGTGAAAATGTTATCGAAATCGTTTTATTTAAAATTTTCACTTTTTCATCTTCTTAGGGGTGGAATCTTGAGAAAATCTGCAATACGTGTTTCTTGAAATTTGAATTGAAGGGCATTAATTCCAAGTTTCACGAAAAAATTCCAAGTAGGAAATTTTTTCCCACATAAATTTAGACAATATTTTCACTCTTTAGGGATTGAATGTCAGAAAATTCTTAAATTTCTACTACATAATTTGTGTTAAAAAGCGTTAATACCAAATTTTAAGCGAAAATTGCCATATGAATGTTTTTTTCATAAGAATTTAACCACCCCTTTTTCACCCTATTACTGGTAGAATCTTGGAAATCGCTGAAATACTTGTTTCATTATTTATGTTTAAGAGCACGAATATCAAGTTTCATGTTAAAAATTTACAATAGAAATATTTTTCTCATTAAAATTTAGCCACTACTTTTCTCCCCCTTAGGGGTTGAATCTCAACAAATTCTGAAATACGAGTTTTGTTATTTGTATTGAAGAGTAATGATGCCAAGTTTTAAGTAAAAATCATCATAAAAATATATTTTCTCATACAAATTTAGTCACCTTTTTCACCCTTTGAAGGGTTGAATCTCGGAAAATGCTGAAATACGTATTTCATTATTTGTATTGAACAGAATTAATACTAAGATTTAATTAAAAATTGTCACAATTTTTTTTACTAATTTAGCCACCCCTTGTCATCCCATTACGGGTTAAATTTCGTAAAATGCTGAAATAGGTGTTTCTTGAATTTAATGAAGAGCATTAATACCAATTTTCGCATAAAAAATTTGCAATAGAAATATTTCCTCATACAAATTTAGCCACTACTTTTCATCTCCTTAGGGGTTAAATATCAGAAAATGTTTAAATAATTGTTTCGTTATTTGTATTGAAGAGTATTAATACCAAGTTTTGAAAAATATTATAATAAAATATATTTTCATATACAAATTTATCCACACCTTCACATCCCTTTAAGGGTGAATCTAGAAAAATGCTGAAATACATTTTCCATAACTTGTATTGAAGAGCATTAATGTCAAATTTCGAGTAAAAATTAACATAAAAATATTTTCCCATACTTTAGCCACCACTTTTCACCCCTTAGGTGTTGAATGTCAAAAAATGATTGAATACGTGTTTCATTATTTGTTTTGAAGAGTATTATTATTAAGTTTCACATAAAAATTTACAATAGAAATGTTTTCTCATACAGCCACCATTTTTTACCTTCTGCTGAAACTCGGAAAATTCTTAAATATGTGTTTCATTATTTATATTGAAGAACATTACTAACAAGTTTTGAGTAAAAATTATAACAAAAACATTTTGTCCATACACATTTAGCCTCACTTTTTACCTCTTTAAGGGTTGAATCTGGAGAAATGATGAAATATATCTTTCAATAGGTGTGTTGAAGAGAAGTAATACCAAGTTTCACGTTAAAATGTATAATATAAATATTTCCCATAAAAATTTAGCCACACTTTTCACCCCTTAGAGGTCGAATCTCGGAAAATGCTTAAATACATGTTTCATTGTTTGTACTGAAGAGCATTAATACCGAGCTTTGAGTAAAAATTACCGTAAAAATATGTTTTCCCATACGAACAGAGCTACCATTTTTCACTTCTTTGCTGATTGAATCTCGGAAAATGTTGAAATGAGTGTTTCTTGATTTATGTTGAGGAGCATTAATACCATGTTTAAATAATAATTTACAATAGAAATATCTTCGCGCACAAATTTAGCCACCACTTTTCACCCTTCCGGAGGTGAATGTCGAAAAAGTCTTTAATATGTGTTTCATTATTTGTATTGAAGAGCAATAGCAAGTTTTAAGTAAAAATTATCATAAAAATATTTTGTTAATACAAATTTAGCCACTTCCTTTTCATCACCTTCGATGATGAAACTTGGAAACTGCTGAAATAACTGTTTACTTTTATATGATGATGAGCACAAACCCCAGGTTTTAATTATAACATATATTAAACATTTTTTTCATACAAATTTAGCCACTCTTCTCACCCCCTTAGGTGTTGAATCTCGAAAAATGCTTTAGTATTTATTACATTATTTTTGTTAAAGATCATTGATACCAAGTTTTAAGTAAAAATTACTATAAAAATATTTATTTTTCGTACGAATTTAGCAACCCATTTTCATCCTCTTTAGGGTTGAATCTTGAATAATTCTGAAATATTTGTTTTATTATTGGTATTGAAGAGTATTAATACTAATTTCTACGTGAAAATTTGCAATAGAAATATTTTTTCTATACAATTTTTCCATCCCTTTTCACACCCTTAGAGGATGATTTTAGAGAAATTCCTACTTAAACGATGCATCCAATATAAAATAAATACCTTCTACAAATTTAAAATTTTTATCATTAGTTTGAACTGGGTGTCAGTCAATCGGGACGTTGCCTTTTATATAAGTGATTGACAATACAAAATACGTTCGTTGCTGATTCATTTGTTGTGAGCCATAGTAATATTATTAGTATAATATAAATGTAAGGTCTTACTTTTGTCAGCTGTCTGGCAAATTGTGTTATAATAAGTTAAAGTTGAGAGCTTTTTCCTGCATATAAATGGTAACTTTCGGTTACAAACCACGTCACAATATTTCATATTTGGTAGCATAACCACACAGTCTGAAGAATCTGCAGCGGGCGCTACGTTAGGTTTGTCTGAGGCCCAATTTTGAAATATTTCTGATATTTCAATACCTGCAATTAGTTTAAATTAAATATTACTTAAGTGGTAATATTAATTAATACGATTGAAATGGACAGGATGTGAAAAAATATACTAACAAATATCTACGTGATTTTCGCCTTTTAAAACGTGACTATTTTATGTTTATACGGTATTAAATAATAAGCAATGTTTGAAAATTGCGTAATATACTATAACATGTTCACTATGGTAAATATTGTGATAATCTGCACTGTGATTATCTAAATATTTTAACGTCGAAATTAACTTGATTTATTTGATTTTGATATTTTGTTGTTCATTATACATTCGTTATTTTAATTTTTAGGATCACACACTATTATTACATCATAAAATATCATATATTATGACATTTTATGATGTGTGTAATCCTAAAAATTAAAATAACGAATGTATAAAAGTTATATACGTCCGTAACGTGAATGTGTGTAATAACACGATATGAACTGAAATGAGAATAAGTAAAAATATGGAAAGTCCCATTAAATATTAATTTCCCTATTACGTATATAATAAATACACTGTCTAAACAATGTATTTGTCATTATTATAAATGCCTTACTTGAAATAAATTCATGTGGGGAATTCATGGCTATAAAATAATTATGTTAATTAAAATACTTTACTTGACAATAAACGAAACGATTATAAAATGTAAAAATTTACAAAAATTAAATATTTATAACATGAAAAAAAAGACAGTAAGGAGTGTATTAAATGATCGAGTCTTTCCTTATTCTAGAAGTAGTTTTGGTGTATGGTCAGAGCGAAGAGTTTAAGAAATATTTTAATGTAGCAAATAAATTAATACGCTTACAAATAATTTTCAGCATACATGCACATTTCAGAATATGAAATCAAATAAATAACATGGGGCTTGTAGAAACCCTAATTTTATAAAAGTATTCATTTCGATTTCAGTAGCAAATATCGACATAGTTGTGGATTGGGGAGCAATATTACACAGATGAGCTTTCGAAATATATGTTGATTAGTGAGTGATTTATTTTTTTTGCAATCGTAAATATTAAATCTCAACTAATTACTAAGTCAAATTGTAAAGCTGTAGGAGAAAATTACTCTGAAGAATCATTTACATTTATTTTCGATTGTTAATTGCTGATAACATTAGCTTAAGCTTTATGACTATTAGCCGACTGAGTTGTAATTTAAAACTCAAAATTGAAACAAATGATGCTAATCGTATATTTAACTATAATAACAATTTCAAATATATTGCGAATTAACTTAGCTTATGGTATGTTAGTATTTTACTCTAGATTTGGACGTCATGAAAAAAAATAACAAATCCTTAAAACGTTCTGTAAACTTGTAGTGTAGTTAGCATATACAACTACGTTACTCTATTTCAAACATACAAATTCATCATAAACTAACTGGACATACAGTGTGCAGCTTTGAGGATCAGCAAGTGATTCTAATTGGCATACAGTAGATATTCCAAGATAAATTTATAAGATTAACATTAGGAGCACCATCGATTCTTAAAAATTATGAGATTTGTGTGGATACCTGGAAATACCTATTGTTAGGAACAAGGTAGAAATTCAATCAAAAAATGAGGGACTATCAAAAACTCACATAAACAAAATTTCAAAAATCTGCAAGAGAAAGCGTATGCCTATTATGGTCATCCTCAAGAGAAAGCGTATACTTATTATGGTCTTTTGCTTTCTGCTACTAGATTATGATCTTTTGAATGAGACTTAACCAAGAGTGCTAGACCATTTTCTTTTTTAAGTGTGGTACCGATACTCAACGGAATGTCACCATACAAAGACATTGCACCAGGATAAAATATAATTATATAGTAGTAGCTGATAGGAGATAGATAATAACAAAAGTATTAAACTGTGTAGAGATAATAATAACAAATATATTCTTACCTCTTGTGGTAACAAACGTTCCTTCCACAAGAATATCGTTAATTCCAGTGTAGATTTCCGTTGAATTATTATTTAAATTGTTATCTATTATTTTCCTAAGAACGTTAAGTTCAGACGTGGACTCTGGTACAACCAATGCTGCTCCTTCATACTGGCATATTGCTAGTGCTTCAGACCAATTTTTTTCTATTTTATGAATTTTGTAGAAAGCTGCTTCTGAAGCTATATATTCATAGTCTGATCTAAAGAATGGATCTGTTTTTTGAACCCTAGTTGGGGTAGATGATGCTGAAAGATAATTTATTTCAATAGTATTAAACATACAATACATAACACTTAACATACAACACTTAACATTTAAATAGGTCTCCAATTGCCAACTAATTATTCAATTTATTGCAAGTTCTGTCGGAGAAAAGTGGCAAAGAAACTTTTTTACTCATTTACATTATATGGGGAAAAAATAATGTAAATCGTGATGCATTAAAAATGTTTAAGTTTCATATGAGATAGTCTCGTATTCTAATATTACCCCATCAATATATATTTGTACGTTGATTATTTAGTTCTGTACAACTGGATTAAAGCAATGATAATGATAATACCGTCCAAAAAAAGAAAATGAAGAAATAAAAAACATTGTGCGTGTCAGTTCCGACGCGCCACTGGAGTTTACTCCTTAATTTCGATTGTCTTGGAATGTATCAAATAGGTAACGCTGTATATTAATATAAATATCAATATCATCGATCAATATATGTCTTACAGTTAAGACCGCGTTCATAAGAAGCGCATTCGCTCGACTGTTTTTTCGTTGACTAACGTTGCAAAACTGGCCTCCATGAAATTTTTTCAACTTTTTGAAATTTTTTAAGCTTTTTAAAATTTTTTGAAATTGGATGAGTGGTGTAAGAGATCATCTCCTACATCTAAACTTATAAACTGTTACACTTTTTTTAACGCTCTGGACTTCTGATTTTTTTTCTCCATAAAACTTTATACCGGGCGCTATATATTATTCTTAATACGTTTACCGTCAATTAATGTTCCATAAATGGACACCTTGTATTGGGATGACGAACCAACGAAAACTTAGATAGAATTGAACAGCTTGTGGCAGTCATGACAAAGTCTGCACAATAGCTACGATATATTATAAGTATAAGTACGAGCTGTGGAAAGATAAAAGAGCGTACAGCTCCATTTCCCGGGCACACGAATCAGTGGGTGACTCACAATGTCTAACTAATAATATTACTTTAAATATAAATTTTGTCACTAACTAGCATGCCTCATTTACAGTCAAGTTTTCTTACGTGCTTGCGTAATATTAGGATTTACGAATTGATTAACAGAAAAAATTGGTCAATAATTCGTAACACACACTTATATGTATATATGTTATAGGTATATGTGTATGTATATATATATATATATATATATATATATAATATATTTTCATAAAAGACCGGAAATTTTTTTTTGACATTTTCTTCACTCTCAACCCCTTAATTTTATCTATTCCACTAGAAAACAAACCAGGATTTTTTATTTTTTTTAAATTTATATTTAAGGCCCACTTTTTAAATTCGAAAAAAAAGCATTTATTTTTAAGAATTTATTAATACCAGAAATGAGTGTTACGCATAAGTTTTAGGGAAAATATTATACTAAATAACAATAACTTTCGTTCCTCTAAATTATTAAGTAAAAAGAAAACAAATTATATTAGATTTGCCTTATTAAATTTTTGGGTTTTTCTGCCTATAATTCTTAACTAACAACATTAAGTATTGCTTCTACTCATCCTCATTAGTATGTAATTTATTTTACTCTTCCATTAATGCAACACCCTTCTCAGCTATATCGTTAACGACTCTCATATGTTGTACAATTTCTTTAGCCGATTTGAAGCTTTCTTCCTCTTCGCATAGCTCAGGATCTTTCTGAATGAGCTAGAAATTCCAGTGATATCGAAAAAATTCATAGTCTTTGTTGATATGAAATCTTCGATGTTTCTGTTTACGATTGTATCATATTCCAGGATGCCTTTTTCGGATTGTTTTCCGTTCCTTCAATTTTCAGAGCCAAAATCATATTACATTTTGTTTTGATAAAAACTCGTTTGTCAAAAAAGCTAAAGCCATTAGCTCTTCGGAAAGATACCAAAGATGACCCAAAAATTTTTTGATGGCGACTTTGGATACAACTGTGTTATATTTTTTCGAAATCGACCAAATATTTTAATATCTGTAAGTCATTCACTGAGACCATATGAGCCACTGGCGCTCTAAACGAGTATTTTGCGTAAAGAACTACAACAAATATACAAATATCTGTAACGCCCTTAGCTTCCTTAATTGTGATTTTAAGCTGATGCTTAAACAAAAACGTTTTCAGTGCGTATATAGCTTTTGCCATCCATCGCGCACGGTGCATTCCAGCAAGAGGCTTTAAATGAGATACTGCTTTCAGGAATCGATCCCAAAAAGATAATTATCAAATAAAGGAGCTCTTTGTAATCGTCACGAAGCTGAAATTGTACCAGTTGATTATCAGCAAAAGAGATGATATCTTTCGAGACAGTTTGAACGCAATTCCATGTAGATGGTTCGGACATTGCGGTTTTGAAGTCTTTTTGGTTTATTTTTGGTCTAATATCCATTCTTTGGCGACGTATAGAAGAATAGCTAACGTTATAGTGTGATACGTCACAGCCCAGACGTTTGAACGTAGAAGCCAAAACAACAGTTGGTTTTCGGTCAGTCAACTTAGCGACATCAAGACTAGTAGCTAAATTCGAACCTAAAATTCTTTTTCGGCCTCTTTTTTGTAGTGTAGTAAAACCATAGATTGAAGAGGGCCCAGGCTGAGGAGATATAGGATGACTTTGACTTATATCGCTATCACTTTCATTCCCTGCAGAAGAAGCTGAAGAAGATAGTAAATCACATTTCTCAGTTAATTTCTTCATTGCTTCTTTTTCCTTTTCTATCATCTTTTGCAACTTGGCTTCTTTTTGTAAATGTTTTTTAAGTTTTTTCGCATGGCTTCTATCAATATTACCAATTTTTCCTGGACGACTCATTTCTCTTCGTTTTAAAATATATTGCTTATCTTCTTCAATAGTTATCATATTTAAGGCATTTGAGTAAGCCATATCAAACATAACATTTAAATTTGATTGCCATTTGTTTTCTTTTTATTTTATTGCTGCTGAGCGTTTTGCTTTATTTTTTTTAAATTCTGCCATTCTTTGAAACATTTAAGCATTTTCTTGAAAAAATGTTGTTTTTCTTTGGTAGGAATAACTGCTTTTTGCTATAGTGTCATCACTTCACTTGCTGTTAATGACGCCGATTCTCTATTTGTATTGTTTATTACGTTTTTATAATGAAAACAACATCACTTCTTTCACTGACGGTAATTTTGTTTGCACCAATTCGGAACGAGATTGTCCAATTAACCATATTTCAGTCCTTTTTCGCGTTTTTGTAATATTCGATGTTATTTTAGAAATACAAATACGAGAATAAAGCTAATATGTAAATGTGATTAACATTTACAATCAAACATAATCACTTTGACTCGCAACGATGGCGTTACTGGAAAAGTGTATAAAAGATGGAAGTGTATAATTGATTATATATTAACTAAATTGTGGTTATCTACAGAGAGCACTGAAGTGCCGACGAAGTGAGTAAACAAAGAACTGTTTACGTTAGCAACTAAATACCGTCATCAAATTCTATAAGTAAACCATAACCAACATCGCAATAAGTGCAAATTTTAAGCTAATTCTTAAAAGTCATGAGGCGGTAGCGACCCTTAAATATTAATTAAAAAATCCGAAATTTAAAACAAATTATTATTTTGGTAGATAGAATGATATTATGGGTTGAGTGAGAATCACCCTAATATATATAATATATATATATATATATATATATACATATATATATATATATATATATATATATATTTATATATATATATATATATATATATATATATATATATATATATATATATATATATATGTATATATATAATGCTACATCGCTTTACGAGTACTTCAAATGTTCAAATGGTGTCAATATATTTACTTTACGAACTTTTATATTTTCGTTCATTACATTTTTTGTAGTATTTATGATTGCATAGAAAAACAAATCTTCGGTTACAATACTTTAACAATCAACGAATTCATTATTCATGTCATTGAAGCGTGCAACTACAATTTATTATTTTCCTTTACGATACGTAATGTGAAACTTCAAATTAGATACATTTAAGGAAAAACTTAGGTTATGAAGTACTTACACAAAACAACTATAAACATAAAATTAAACTTATTATTCCTTGAAAACCTATTACGTCTTAATTTCACAGAGCATACGCAAAAGACAATATCGCAACGCAAGAGTTTCTTTTGATTTGATAAAACTTTATGTGGAAGGCAATATTTTAAATTGTATCATAATTATATAAAATAGTCATTTCGATATGAGATTAATAAAATGTTTAACTTGTTTGCGCAAGTTTTACGTTTTTTTATTACGATTATTAATTTTTTATCTTATAATTTGTTACCAATGTACGTTGTAAATAATTCAATGATATTAAACTTACTTATCGACACAAGAAAGCAATACGAAAATAGAACTAATGCGATACGGAACATCTTCACTTTCGTGCACTTGAGAGATGACTGATCATTCTGACCCGCGACCTACAGTTATCTCTTATTAGTTTCTCTTATTGTGATAGCGTTACAGCCAACGGGCTTCAAACACAAACATTGATTTTATTGGCAAAGAATATTGTATCTCTTTTCCACTTTTATATACACTCAACTCATCAATAGTAATACATATTTATACAAGAATATTGTTTATGAAAATATGCTAAGCTATGCTCATTCTGTTTTACCAACGGTAAAAATTCTCTTTAGATTATTATTCCTCTTCTTAATTTTGATTTGAAATTGATATGTTAAAAATTGTAGTTAACTTACTAATTGTAAAAAAATTATCATCAAATGAATGTACAAATGAATGTACAAATAATAAAACTAAATCAACTGATTAGGGAAGTCGATAGGTCGAATCTTAAATGAAACTTAAATGAAAAATATTCTAATGCTAGTTTTTCGAACTTTTTACCTTAAATGATATTATATAATTCTGTTAATTGTAAAGTACCCGCGAGATATGTTTCGGTATTTAAAGAAAAGAATTTAATTTAATTTAAATACAATAAAAATACTTGTTAACCCTACTAATACCAGAACAGTAATGCATTTATTATTACATTGACACATAAAAGTAAAGTAATACAGAGTTTCATATTCCTTCGTGTTTGCATCGTTATTGCTAAGGTGTCCCTGGCGTTGTGTGGTTTGGTGCTGGCTCAACGTTTCCGTTTGGGTGTCGTCTAGCTGCGGCGGTGTGTTGTTATGATATTCAGTGTCTGCTCATAACGTGACTCATCTCCTCCTAAATGGAAAATATCGATCTTCTGGAATTTTCCTGTACTGTAATGAATCTTTATTTTTGGTTTAATTAATAGTTTTCCTACTTTTTGATTTAATACAGATGTAGCTTCCAATAATAGGGGTTCGTTATCATTTTCTATCATTTGGTTCCTTAGTTCGTCGATTTGTGTCTTTGTAGATTCTACAACGTCTAAATTAACATTTTTATGATTAATGTGTGAAATTTTAAGTATTTTAATGCTCTTGATGTCAGGTAAACTAACGCTAGATAACGATGTATGTCTGCTGTCTGTAATTAATATTCAGTTATGTGGTTTCGGGATAACAAATTTTCATTTGTACTCCAGGCATTCTCTTTCTTGAGTAATGTAATTGAACCGGTTAACGAGGATATATTTTTGGATTCAGGTACAATTGTATGGAAAATGTTGTCGGATATAGGAATGGGTAAGGAGTATAAATATTCGTAATATTCTAGTTCTACTAATGATACACCTAGGATAAAAGTAATGCAATCTTGCTTAATATAACCCTTAATGATAGTGGCTTCTAAATTTACTATATTTCCTACGCTTAATTCATATGTTACTTGCAGTATTATCTTATGTTAATTTCCCATACGCTTATTGCGTATGGGAATTTTAAATATTTACGCAGTATTATTTTCTGCAACGCGTTAGCAAGATCTAATGGATTAACAATTGATAGGTGCATATGGCCCATCTTGGCAAAAGTTATGGAATTCTCAAGCTCAGAAGGTATTTGATACATAGTTCTAAAAACTGTTGTTAATTAAACAAAAGTATTGGTGAACTGGACAGCCCGCCTGTCTTCAAGGCTATTATAAATAGTCCTTACTGTGCCAATAAAAGCAATCTTTGCATAATTCGTGACGCTAGTACCATTTGGTTCATTTTAAGTGCTTCGGTTACATTCTTAATTTATTTTTATATAATTTGTTTATCATGTTTTTAATTAGATTTAATTTGGTCAATTATTTTATCATAATGTTCTACATCTGATTCATCTAGATTGACCGTCACCGACCTAATTACTGATCCAATTGTATTTATTAAGCCTCTTTTCGTTCACTTAGTAGGTGCTATTTGATTATATTTATCTTCTATCTTAATTATTAGGTAGTCTATCTGGTTGTAGTGATTATAAATTTCATCGTAATAATGCGTTTGATTTTTTAGAATATTACACAATTTCATGTAAATTTCTATATTATTTCTAAATTCTAACTTAATATCGACTAAATTAAAACTTTGAATTAACGTCCACTGGTCCACTTGGTTCATTGCTCTGCCTAAGTTGTGCGGGTACATCCCTGGGTTATCGTTTATCTTGATTACGCCTATGGAGGCTGCGACGAACCCTCTGTAAGATTATTTAAGGGTCGTCTTACATTTTTGCAAAGAACTCGTTTTCGCCTATTGTTCTTATTTATAACTAGAGTATTATCGTCATTTACTTGTAAAATTTCAAAGGGTCCTCCAAATTGATTATTAGTTTTATTTCTATTTGTAGAGGTAACTCTAAGGTAAGCTATTTCGAAATGAGCACGATTTGAGTTTTCATTTCGTCTATTAATTGTACTTTCTTTGCGTGCTCCCATATGTTCACCTATTTTTTTGTATAGCAATTTCATACGGTTTATGTTCTTCAATATAATCTTGGTAGAATAATTTTTCATAGTAAAGATTAAATGGGTTCCTAGATTAGGCAAGTCCTAATAAAAGTTCTAAAGGTGTTTTATCAGTTGAACTATGTATAGTACTTTTATATGAAATTATTGCATAGCACATTAATGTTTCAACGTGATCTTTATGGTCTTGTTTTAGAGTACGCAACAACTCTAATATGGTCGAATGAAATCTTTCCACGAGACCATTAGAGTTTGGGTTATTAGGTGTGGTGAAATGTACGGTGATTTTATGAGCACTTAAAAGGTCTTTAATTATTTCATTGTCGAACTCTCGACCTCCGTCAGTTGTGATTTCCATTGAAATTCCATGCATTGAAAAATATTTAATAAGGGCTTTCGTAACATGAATCAACAATCATACAATATAATATATTATTTTAGATGACTCGAGTTGTTGGAGATCATGAAATTAGTTAATTATTGAAGGCGGCTGTTCATGATGAAGATGTCGATGAGAGCTAACAGAAGCAAGAGATACTAAGTGAATCAGAGAATAACTTAGAAGTAGTAGCTGACCGATAGTGATAATGAAGAATACGCAATTACTCAAGAATAGGAATACGCAATTACCAACGTGGAAATCGAGTCAAAAAAGTTATACACAGAAAACAAATACAATAACCAATACTGAGAAGGGTGAATTCAATAACCAAAACCGATAAGAGTGCTTTGCTCGGACTGTTACTCGTATCTTCTGCACTCAAAACTTTTATTCGATACATCATATAGTACTTCTCGCTTCAAAGCCTGTATGTCTGTAGACAGATTTGAATTTCTAATAAACAGCCTGAAATTCGATGATAAAAATACACGTTCATCAAGAAGAATTGAAATAAACCAAATAAATATGGTATCAAAATTGTAATTGAAGCCGATGTGAAAATCAAATATGTATTGAAAGCCAGACCTTACTTGTGTAAAGAAAATATTTCAAGAAACGAGCCGCTATTCATTTGATTATATGTCAAAAGTTTAACTTCATCAATTTATGGCGCCAATTAAAATATCATGATGGACAATTTGTTCACTTCGGTACCACTAACTTAAGAACTTCTCAATGCTCCTTACAATCTGACGCTGATAGGAACCTTCAGTAGTAATAAACGAGAAATACTAAATGAAGTAAACGATTCTACTCCGTCGAATTGGGGCATTTGCTTTTTCCTTTGACGGTCATAAGACCTTAGTTCCTTATAAACCAACAAAAAATAAAATTGTTTATCTAATGTCAAGAATACGACGATATTGCAAAAAGTACTAATCTAAAACTCATCTTGAATTTTATGACTCAGCGAAAGGAGCTGTCGACACAGTAGACCAGATGTGTCCTGCTATGTGCTGTAACAGAAAGACCCGTAGATGGCCATTATGCTTGTTTAATAGCATGATTAATATTGTAATTATAAAGTTATACGTAATTTGTTTCAACAATAATTGCAGAAAGAAAAAGGACTCTAAATCCAGGCGCGAATTTGTTTTGGAAGTGGCTAACGCTCTTATGGAGCTTCATCTAAAAGAAAGAGTAAATACTCCAACATTGCGGCGAGATATCAAAGAGCTCATAAAAGGTATCTTAGGTATTGAAACTATTACTGAAGCGGCAGTTATGCAAAAATTAAATTCTAGAAAAACGTGTGCCTTGTGCCCGTCTAAGGCCAAAAAAGTTACAACTAACTTTTGCATCAAATGTAAAAGAGCCGTATGTAAGGCGCACAAAATGAATATGTGTTCAAACTGTGTGAAGAAAAAAAATTTATACTATTTTCATTATTATGTGATGTCTTAAACCCAAAGAAGGTAACTGTGATTTCTAAAATAATTAAAATTTATGATTTATAAATTTATTCTCCACAGTATAATTTATTCTCCATAATTTATTTCTATGTCGTATTGTTTACGAATGTTTAGTAACATCACTTGCAGTGTAGTTTAGTAATCTAGGGTTAATGTGTACTATTATCGGTTAAAGTGTGCAAGCACATATTAATATTACACGAATTTCTCAATTATAATTTTTGTGGCATATATTTAAGGATTGTTGTACATGGAAAGTAGGTGTTATTGTGTAATAATAATTTAATAAAATTCTATTATTATTCAAATAATTAAAATTGCATTAATGTTGTTTCATAAAAGACAAAAAAATCCTTGAGGACCTAGGACTAATTGTTTGAACCTACATAATTGAAACATTAGTTATGAATACGAAGACTTACTACACATAAAAGCTTCGCTTATTTATTGATATTTAAAATTATGCAACATATGGTTTTTCCAAGGAAATGAAATCAAAATGTTCTAGCAAATTTATTTTGAAAGAACCTTTCACATAATTATATAAATATTAAACCGTCTTGTATGCGGTTTCAAGATACTATTAAATCTTCAATAACGTACTGTCTATTTAAAGAGGATACAGAAAGTGTCCACGCAAAATTTTAAAATAATTAAGTAAATCTTTAAAATAGCACACCAGGGAAGGACCAAACTATTCTTCTCGCATAAGAAAAATCGTCAATTTCTTTATTGTAATACTAGCTTTGAGTCCACACATACATATGTTCGCTGCAAGTGATTGTGCGTCAAAGGGGCAAGGGCGATTCTAAACCAGCTTTATATATTCAACGCCCCGTCCCGCCCCATATACTCGTACTAATCTCATTGCCTCGCAATCCATTCCTTCGTGCACAGAGCTAGCATTGAACATAATTTAAAAAATCATAACTTTTGCAAGTAACAATAAATTTACTAGAATCTTAGTGTGAAGGACTAAATTAATCTTAATTATATTTAATTTTATACAACGTATTTATAGTACTCTTGTTAGACCAATAATTTTGTAAAATTTTGTTTTCCGGTTTAAAAAGTTTAGACTTCAGAAACTTTCTTTGACTGAAGTAACCTATTACCTTTGACCTATTAACCATGTACAATCTAAGGTAAATTTCAGGTTTGATATGGTTTCTATTAGTAATGATAGTACCAAAATATGTAAAGTGGTCAACACATTCGAAGACATAAGAATTTATCTGCAATGGGAGGGAAGTATAAGATCCACCTGTTACCACCATGAATTTTATCTTTCCCTCATTTATGGTTAGTCCAATATCCATGGATGCAGCGAAATAAAGGCATCCACAACGGCTTGTTTGCTTCTGCCGTTAATGTCAATGTCATCGGCATAGGCCAAAATCTGTAAGGACCTCTGGAAAATTGTGTCTCTTATTATAATTCCAGCATCTCCAATTGCTTTTTCAAGAGCAATGTTAAAAAATAGGCATGCAAGAGCATCGCTCTGTCTTAGGCCTCTTTTAGTGAAAAAAAGCTTTCTTTTTTTCTTGAGATTTCCGACATAACTTTAACTCTTTTTAGAGTCATTCTAGAGAGGTCAACAAACGTTTTTGGAAATCCAAATTCTGTCATTTATTTCAGTAATTTTCTTGTATATTTCATACTTTTACTAAATAGCTACTTAAAATAATATTAACTTAGTAGAAATTATGTATCTACAAAAGTAATCATAAAAAGTTTCAATATCAAAAATAACAACTCTACTCTTAAGTGCTCACAAGGGGTCTTCCAAATCACAGAAATTTATACTTGTGTTAAAATTGTTATCATATATTTCTACATCATTTAATAGCCTTCTCGTTGGTGGTGAAGTTATTCGTACAATGCTATATACATGTGTGTGTGTATATATATATATATATATATATATATATATATATATATATATATATATATATATATATAATAAAAATAATTTTTTGTGCCATTTTAGAAACTTAGACCAATTTATTTCTGCGGGAACCATAGGATTTTATTTTCCATGGTATTATCTTGTGTTAAATTTGCTGCTACTGCTTTTTTGGCGGAAAATTTCTATTGAAAATTTATCAGTATCAAATTCAGAATGGAATATTTTGTATTTCTTACTATCATTACTAATAGAAACCATATCAATCATATTGTGTCTTAAAGAAACAATATGACTTCTGTAATTACATATTGATACTTTTGGCCAGGACTCACATTGAGTTAAAACAGTTTTATTCATCAAATATCCAGGAGATTCAAATATACTATATTAAATTTATAAATAAGTTTTTCTTCATTAATGTCATAAATGCTTTCCTATTACAGAGTGCTATATTTAAAAAAAAACTTCGATATAATTAGTAAAAGCACCAAAACAAACCCGAAAATAAAAAAAAGATGTAAAGAGACTTACGTATTAAAAGTATTTGAAGAATCCTATTATTAGAAAAACTAAAGATAAAAACTGGAGGAAATAAAAAGAAAAGTTTATTACTGTTAGTATTAATAAAGGAATATCTTTGGACAAATGGATAAAATATTAATGGTTTTTTAACACTGGCTTTTGACCATATCTTCAGAAAAAAAAGACAATTTCTTGGCCAGGATCACTTCGGTTGGTCAAGATCTTTTTCGCAAGCGAACACGTACTGTTTGTCACATTCAATATCATCTAAAGTTCCATCGTGTAAAATGGCGCCACAGTTCTGACTTCTCTTATGGTCATCGGGTTGACCCGAACACCAACTTTCATAACCAGCCTCTTGTAGTGTCTGACCTGAAATGAAGTTTCGTAGATAATTTAAAATTATGAATATAATGAAATAATATGAACTCTACCATCATCATTTTCAATTTAAGAACGGGGATTGTGAATTTTAATTTTTACTATCATGTGAAAACAAAAATTATTTCGGTTCCATATAAATTATTTTAATAAAAATTTTTTCATTCAGTTGTTGTTTTACAATTATTTCTTCTAATATGAATTTCAATAATAATGATATGTATAAAAGTAATTAATAAGCTTTGACTACCTATTTTCCTTACTGTATAAATACAATTACTTTGATTAGATGATTTAAGAATAACGACATATAGTACATTTTTACATATACAATTTTGAAATAAACTTAAATTATAAAAAAGTAACAATCAAATTATAACAAGACTGCACTTAACGACTATTCTTATTCTAAAAAATTCAACCCGTAAAGAAAATTATTAAGAAAATATCGAAAAAGCAAAAAATTAAAATTACCAAAAATTGTTCGAAATTCGCCTTCATGCAACAAATCGTGGAATCCAACCATGAATCTATGTTTATCAGTTGGACCATATAAATTATTTCGTGCTAATTTATCAAATTTCTTCGTCAAATATCTCATTTCATCCTCTGAATTTAGCACAACTAAATGGGCACCTTCAGCTCTACAAATTGTGTAAGCTTCCTTCCAGGTCTTAGGTTCGAGGTGGAATTTATAACATTTATCACCGGATTCCACCGGTTCGTAGGCTAAAGCAGGCAAAAAAGTGTAAATAAATAGGTTTATCATAATTTCTTAAATAATAATGAACCAATATTCAGGTTTATATTATCTTTCTATATTTATTCGTATAATTGTTTTCTTGTTAGTGGTGACAAATTTCTTGTTGTTAATAGGTTTAGAAGGTATAATATCAATAATTTATTGTCAACAACTATGGGCAACACAATTAATTATAGGATAAAACATGACCTACAATATGCTGAGTTCAAGATCAACGGTATTCCATATTGTTTACATCAACACTTGTACCATATTTATATACCATAGAATTAAATTGCACTTTAATCAATAAAAATTAAAATGGTATTAGTTACTAACGAGATAGTTTCGCGCAGTGTCAACATGTGACTATAAAATAACATTAGTTCTTTTCCAACTTATTAGAGTTCAGTAGCCCAATGGCAAAAAATGGAATTTTTATAATTTTGTAACGTGTGTTAGTCCGTCCATCACAGCATCACTCCTTCGATTTAAATTCAATCATAGTGACACTTTTTAGATTAAATATGTCGACATATAAAAATAAAGATGCTAACATTTTTCTTTTGAGGAGGGCACTTTGGTAATTGTTTTTTTCCTGAATCCGATCGAGTGAGATTCTTCAAGAAATTTTTTTTTAAATATTACATTAATTTTTTTGTAACAGTCTCCTTCACAAGATAGAAGTCTTGACTAAAAATGAATTAAGAGCATACGAGACAGTACTAGAACATAAAGTATTGTTTTTAGAATTTTTGCATGTTTATTTATTCGTGCCTTATGCAAAAGGATTTCGATAAAGTTTTTACTGGTAGATTCTGTTGGGTCTGAGGTAACATAGAAGCTATGTTCTATCGCATTCAAAAAAGAAAGTTAAAAAGTTAATTTAATATTATTTTCCAATGGTCCATGCGTACGAAGTCTCGGACATAGCTGGTAGTTTAATAAAAATGTATACTTAAATGTTTTTTTTTAAGTACAGAGGTAGAGATTAAACTAGAAGGATACATCATCCTCGTAGTGTTGGTTTTACTCACAGTACAGTTTTTTGTTTATTTATTCACAAATGTTTACCTTAATTTTCTAATATACCTACCTATACTCGCGCGCATATGTGTGTGTATATATGTGTATATGTATATAATCACGTTTTTCCCTCGTGATTTCTTCTTTTAATTTATAAATTTTCTTTTCTGATAACATAAATGAAACAATTTTAGTTACCTTTTTAGTTTTAATATTTATTCTTATTTTTGAATCGAATATTTAAGATTAAATTATTAATTGATGTTTGAGAACTATTTTTCGAGCCATAAAATACTTACAAATAATATAGTTACTCACCCATATCATATGTTTGACATTTAGCATTATTCGTTTTCAATGAACTAGCTAGTTTTTTACAAACGTATGGATATCTTTTGTCACAGTTTTTATCGTCCAGCTTGCCGCTCATTCCCAAAATCACGCAGTTTTGATCATCACTTCTGTCATCGGGTTCACCACAATCCCATTTATTAAAAAGTTTTTCAATGGGAATGCCTGAATAGAAAAGGATGAATAATGTTATACAGTCAGAATATAGTAACATATAAATTGTTTAATATAATTTATTGTTGAGTTTATCAAATAGTTTTTAAGTTAACTAAAATTAATCGATTGTAAATTACAAAAGTCTTATTTATGTAAAATATTACGAATTTTGCATCGTTGGCTAACCAATATAACTACAAAACAGAAAATAAATGAAACAAAAGAAAATAATCTTACGGAAAAAAATTATTAAATTGAATAAGTATTTCATTTATATTGATGTCGCATATTGGTGTTGCAGACAGCAAAACCCTCATATTTTTAGTCTTAAATATGTAATTATAGTCGGATATACATAACTGCATGTACATAAACATATAATTCAAATACGCTTGTACACACAACATAATAAGCTTAATTAAATATTTGATGGCCATTATACTTGTTTCCATGAACTGTCAATAAATGTTAAGTAAATATTCGTAGAAAGATGCATTATAGTTGAGCATGAGAAAAATGAGAAGCTTCCAGATTGTGATTAGATCCCATGCAGCAGTCTTTAGTTTAGAATAAGAATACAACTATAAAGAGGATCGGAAATATATGCATTGTGCACACCGCTTATTTCCACTCATTTGACCAGTCGCTCCGCATACACACTGATCATACGAGTGTTTTCATACGTACAATGTTTTTTAAACATAAAATACGATATTTTTTACGAATTAAATATATGTTAGAATTACGAATTTTCAAAATGATACGTTCTACCTAATCGTTTTTCAGTGAGATCTTGGTATTATATGTTTTCATAATCAGTCAGATAATGTAAGTAAAAATATGTGAAAAGATGAATTTAGACTTCAACTAATAAAAAAATGTATATTATATTAAAAATACCGTAACTGATATAATTCGTATGCAGTTGCTGGCTAAGATTTCACCATACATGTGCTTAGGTCATTAATATTGGAAGAAAAAGAAACACTTTTTTTCAGTGTCGGTAAAGGCAATTTAATATGAAAGTATTGAAGAAAGTCTTTTACTATGATATCGGTTAAGATTTACTAGAATTTGTTAGCAGATAATTTATTACACTTGACATCAATTTATCTACATTCAAATAAATTTTATACTGTTTTCGGATATTAAAAATAACATACAAACCTTTTGTCGAAACAAAATATCCTTTTGCAAAAAGGCTATGTAAACCGACATAAATACCCTGAGCAGGTGTTTCTAATTTACAAAGTAAATCGTGTAAATAATTTGCTTCTTCTTCATTTTCTGGAACAGCTAACTCAGCACCTTCAGCCTGGCACTGGAACCTTGCTTCATCCCATGTTCTAGGTAACGCATGAACTTTGTACAAACAGTCGAAAGTACTTGTGTAAGTATATTCATTAGGATAAATTTCCAAAAACGTATTTGGTGAGACCTCGATTGCTGTAACAAATAATATTAATAAAGTTGAAACTATAAATCAACGAGTTTACCTTCATTTAGGTTTACGGTTGGCTCACGTCACGTTAAACTCCTTTTTCCCCGAGGAATTAAAAATCGACACTGATTAAAATGAAATTTAGAGTCACATTATATCATTTGCACAAAATGATTGGTGATAAAAAGATAACAGGGAATTTATTATACAAATTCGATAAATTTGTTTAACCGAATATTGGAATATTTTTCATAAAATTAAATTTAAGATTCAGTCCGATTTAAATCAAATTTTAAATTAACACAATTAATAAAAACGTAATGAATGAATGAAGAAATAAATTAATAAAGAAAAGTCGATTGCGTCCAAAATCTTTAAGAAAACTACCCTTAATTTTATATTTTCAAGAGGAGTACCTCTTAAATCCCTTGATTTTAATGCTAAAAGATTAATATGATAATTTGACGGCGATCGAATCATGATAAAAATATCGATAAAAAAGTTGATAATTTAAACACTCACTGCCGGCGGTTACGGCCACGATTACAAAAAAATTTAAAAACCACATCTTCTGTCTGGATACTCCCGTATCGAACTAAGTTTAACATCCAACATAATCTACTTTTATACCCATCGTAACGGGGCACCTTGTTGGTTATTATCATAACTTGAATATGTCAAAGGAAGAAAAAGTGAAATCGGATTTTGTTTGTATATTTCTGAAGTAATTAAGAGACAAATATTATACTTGCGTACTGCGTACACGCAGAAATAAAACAAAGATTATTTCTCTTTCTGCGATATAAAATTATCATAATGTGATATGTTGTTCAAGTTATTAATTTTAGCTGTCGGAATATGTCCATCAATTTCTTACCATTATATCACACATTTTATACATTTTTAGAACAAATTGTTTGTGAATAGTTACTTAAGAATATTTAAATCATTGTAACGTCTACAAAATTTTAACTTATCTTTAAAATGAAAGTGCATATTTTTGTAATTACTCTTAAATAAAATATACGTATAGCTTTCAAAGGTTGCAGATTAATATCTATTGCTTCCTAAACATGAAAATATGTTTTTTAAAGTAAAGGTGATGGGAAAATACATTAAGGTTTCTTCTCGTGCTTAATATATTATTCCAACATAATTTTAAATCTACCGCCATGTAAAACTCTTTTAATGAGATTATTATGTAGATTATTATATAGTCCGAACCTTCTTCGACTTAACTTTGCATTGGTCGCGTCTTACTTTTATGATGCACTCGGTGTTGGTGCAAGGCTATCATTACACTCAATCATGTTTAAGAAATACTGATGGATTGACCGTCAGTATTTCTTAAACATGATTGACGACGATTGATTATCTTATTGTAACAATTAAGGGATTATTGAAGGAATTTTTAAAATTAGATTATGCATTTATCGTCAATCCATTAATATTTTTTTTCAAAATAATTGAACATCTAATGGTAACGCAGATTAGTAACAGCTACTCGGCACTTGCTTTTTCCAAGATTAAGGGATCAGTCTAAATTATTCGATTTCGCAATAGGCATTTAGAATTGGACGTTCCATAGTTACGAATCTTGCGTGTTTCATTGACTATGACTCTCATATGGATCTTTGCTTTCAAGCAGACGTTGCATATTGTAATTAGCAGAACGATTTGAATCACGTGGATAATAACATCCTAAAAAACCGTCTTAGCGAAGCCAGTTACTCTCTTTGCCTTTTACGTTTTGTCTCTAATTATATTGTGGATAGAAAATAATACGTACTAGTAAGTAATTTTATATCTGATTATTATTTAACGTGATCGGCAATCAGCCAGGGTTTGAATCTTGGGTACTTCCTGTTCACTATCATGGTAATTTGTATCAGTACTCTATTTTAACTGCACACTGCTTCCTCTTCGCGGATGACATGAAGATTTATTTAACTATTAGAGTTACAGAATATTACAAGTTACTGTAGCTATGTCGACGCTATTCTTGAGCGAAGTATTGCGAGAACTCTGCAGCTTAGTTTAAGCAAATGCTCTGCGACGAGTTACGGTCGAGTGCGCGTTCTTTTTGAGTATGGATACACAATTGGCGGCGCCCTAAGGCCGAAGTATTGAAGTTGTTGATCTAGGAGTTCAATTCGATTCGGATCTAATTTTTGGGCATTTGGAAAAACTCTCGTTCTACCGTACGTATACCTGATAACTATTTATGGTGGCGTAGCCATCATCTCTTTGCTCTACCTACATCTAGGACAGAATTACATCAAAGTTTCCCACGGCATAAATTGCTCGACCACCTCATAGTGGTTACATCATAATGTGACATGATTGTAATTATAATTATAAAATAACATTGCTGAAGCGTGTTAAAGTCATGTGTAATATTAATATAAATTATCTAATTATCTGTTTATAGTTAGTGAAACCTCAACATATAAAACTGTATTCGTAACGGAATGTAAATAAAAATAAATAATAATATTAATTAAATGTTATTACGTGTACTACCGGTATCCCTTTTTTATGTTTCATTGAAAAACGTGTTTTTGAAAGAATAATAAAAAGGCGTGAACTAACAACAAAACGACATTTAAAAAAATCCTAGTAAATTGGAATTCTACTGGATAGTGCTGGCGCATTGGAAAATTTCTCAAAACTGACCGGCAGCCTAAATGTGAAAAATGCAAATGGGACAAAGTTGTTCTTAAATATTATACGACTTTGTCCAAACTTCCGAGTATTTACGAATTTCAAATCTTTCTTTCTGTCTTCATACTATTCGATTTTTAAGTAAACAGCTGAAAAGTGTGTAGTAATTTGATTTTCTTCTACTGAATTTCTAAAACATTTCGTTTAGTATTATAGGCATATTTTTATATGAGTGTACCTTACATTGTGTATGCACGTAAATAATTTCTTTTATGTTATCAGGTTTTATTACAATACTTTCTATGTCATTAAATATGTTGCTAACCAGCTACTTCATTATCTACATGATATCCCGTACATATTAATAAATAACATATTTTTAACTAAAAATTTTCCGTCTTCCACATCTCCGAAACGGTTCACCATTTCGGCGATGAAGAGGTATGAGAACTAAGACAACTTTGTAGCTTCCAAATTTTTAGGAGTTTGGAAACTATATAACACATCTATAATTTAAAAATATAATATCGGCATACTGGGCGTCCTCTGTAATTTTACAAAACAAGTTCTTTTAATTGTAATTAGTTTCATCGTTTGAACACACCTTAGTTGAGAATGTAGTTTCGTATAAAGAAGGTTTTATTGTAGCTTAAAGAATTTTAGCACTTGGTTGTAAAAAAAGACTTACGAGCTGATGAAATAATATTCCGGCACATTCATATCTGTAATTTAGGTAGCCTTTTCCAAATTTCTCTATACAGAATAAATGTTTAATCAAATGGAGATTCATAAAAATGGGGATTTCATAGATACGATTGATTGCCACTATTTGATGATGTATATATATATATATATATATATATATATATATATATATATATATATATATATATATATATGTATATATATATATATATATATATGTATATATGTATATATATATATATATATATATATATATATATATATATATATATATATATGTATATATATATACTTTATTTTTTACGTTTAGTCTAGTTTTTACTTACTTATTTTTTAAAAGATATATATCTTCTCAAATCTATTAATATTTAATTTATGCGTGCTATAACATAGTGACGATTTTTATACAGTCTTACTCATTATAACATTTTCATATTTAACCATTGCGGTTGACTGGAAGAGATGTTCTCGTGGTAGACACATTACTACGCCTGTATGTGTGTATATGTATTTAATGTGTACACTTTTGAAAAAGCCATTTAGTGTATGTCAGAGATAGTAAAAAAAATTCTGTTATTTAAATAGAATTTCAGAATATGATCAATTTTTCAGGATTATATAGTGAAACATTGAACCCTTATCATTTCGTGTAGAATTTTTGACCTATGTACATTAAATTCCACATATAGGTACTTCATGGAGCTGCTTAATTAGTATAAAAAAACTTTTTGTAATGTACCTCCCCATATATATTACGCGTGCGTCGGGCTAGGGTCAATCGAGGAGAGCCCCCTTTCTCCCAGGTTGCCGTACACGCGGATACGGCGATATGCAGGACAATACCGCATTGTGGAACAAGTAATTAATATTTCGGTTGACGTAAACAACATGGTGCAAACCGACAAGTACGCTCAAGACGTTTCAAGTACTCCACTGCAGCTGCGTTCCTAATACAGCCTACCCAATTTTTTTTTGCTTTGGAAAGACAGTAATTTTTTTTATTTAGAATCTAATACTGTTTCATATGTGATTAATATTTTGGTTTAGATAAAGTTTTCATTCAATATAGATACAGCATATTTCAAATAACTTCTATATGAGTTATATAAGTTAATAATGGTATATAAGTTAATAATGGTTGATATATTATTCATATACAGGTCTAATAAATAAGAATAAATTGCCGATGAACACAAAATTTTGTAAGCTAATATAGCATAATTGTTTAACATTAACTTTATAAATATATATTAGATTAAATTGTTTTTAAAATATCCTATACTAAAACTTATCTTTGTATTATCTTTTCACTGCAAGTAAAACGTAACAATCAACCAGTGTTAATTACGTAATTGTTGGTCTGTAATAAATAGGTACAAACATTATCAATTTTAATATAAACATTTGGGTTTAACGGACCAACAATAACGCTAAATATAAAAACAATAAAGGATCTATAAATCGCTTGAATTTGTTAATCGTTTGGAAAATATTAATGTCCTAAATTTGATTTTAAAAGTTTAATTTTTAAATATAATATTCTAATAAGAAATTATTATGTTACTAAATTAATTTCTTCGTCTAAGTAAAATTTGAATTAAATTTCAAAAAAATTTGTTATCATTTCAAAAAAATTTATCTCATTTTTCGAATGTTATAATTTCATAAAACACTAAACGTGAAAAATATTTTACTATATATCTTTTGAAGATGTTTCCAGTTTTTACTTACTATACTGTTATTTTATTTAGCTATGTATTTATTATTATACATCACAATTTATCATCATATGTGTACTGAATAATAAAAAAATTACATTTGATACATTCTTGACAAGTATTATTGACAATGTTTGTACTAATAAAAATACTTAAAATGCCCGGGTTCTTGGTATCTCCAACTTGTCGTATGTTTATCACACCATTAAAAAATACGAAATATCGTAGAGAAGAATAAATTCATAATGGCTACACGTGACACTTAAAGTAAAAACAATGAAGAGGTCATTTGTTAAAAGTTATCTGGACGATAATGTATGATATAATTATTAGACAATTAAAGAAATTAATTTATGCAACCGTCAGATGTATCTTCAAATCATCGGACATAAGCGCGTAACGTACTGTTAAAAATTTTAAAAAAATTACATCCAGTTGCCAAGCCGATTTTGTAGGATTCCGTACTTAAAGAAAATGAACTCTTTTAAGATCACACTCATTACGTCTATTACGTCCGTTTTCTCAGACAGTGTTTGAAGAAGCAAGTTATTAAAAATTCTGAAATTATTTATTTTAAAATTTTATGTAAAATATATGTTTGCAAAAATTTTCTCAGAAAGTGTCGTAGAAAATTGAATAAGAAAAATGATAAAGCATTTTAATCTGGACATATCTCATCAGCAACAAAAAAAATAATCACGGGAAAAGGAAATTTTCGAAAGATCATATGGAGTTGACACCAGTTAGTTACAAGAATAAAGTCAATCAAACAAATGAGAATAATTTTTTTCTGAAAAGTTCGGCTATTTTTGATAATCATTTTTAAATATTATTTGAATTTTATTTGAAACTCTTTGAATAAGCGGGACAAAATAAAGTACAGATTGTGAATCGTTGTACCCTCCATCCACAGATGTACCATATTATATTACACAAAACTCACAGACCGGCAGGGTTATCGACAAAGTCAATTTTTTTGATAACAACAGAATCATTTCAATGGCAGTTAACAGTTTATTTTTAATTCAGTTACGCAATGGGTACCCATTAAAATGACAAGCTGTATTGATTGTTTTTAATTTAAATAGCTTTGTATATTTCATTAGATTTTCTTTGTTGTTTTTATTTCTCATTAACAGTTCTTGATATTTTAGAAATAAAATATAGACGCATTAACGGTGAGAGCCTTTTTGTTTTCTGTTATGATCACGAATTGTGTTTTAGCTTCAGAACGTAGTGAACTCTTGAAATAGTTCCGTAATAATAGCTTAGATTTAAATTTAGGTCAAGTTCGTAAACGAACTAATTCGACAGTATGAATATTGTGGCAGTTGAAAGTTTAAAACATCCGCCAAATAATACATTAATTTAAAAAAAATGTTAATACGAAGTATTCTTTCTCGTAGAGTGTTAAACAATAAAATGTAAAAACATCACGTGCAAAGAAGGAGTGAACTGTAAATGAATAGAAAAACTTTGGAAATTAATTTCGGGGAAGACTTATTACAAGGGTTCGAATAGTACTTACCTATTTTTAGGGTTCCATACCTTAAAAGGAAAATGAAACACTTATAAGGTCAATCAGTCTGTGTGTCTGTCGGTATGCCAGCCATAACTGTTTTTCTCAGAAACTGCTAATTGAAATTTGGAACGGAAATAAAATAAATTAACCCGCATATATCGTAAAAAAAAATTTGAAAATATTCATTTGTAAATTTTAGGGGGGCGTGGCGTTGTGTGAAGAAAGTACTCGAAATTTCTTTTTAATCCCTTACAGTGCAGGTCGATATAGTTTGAAAGAGCTATCTTGTGCGAATCTCAGAAATATTTTTTCCTTAATTTTTGGTGTTATATCTTCTAAGATATACTGAAGAATATACAAAAATGTATCCTCACTCCCCTTAATTCCGGAACTACTGAACTATGAAGAAATATTGTTTTTTAGAGGCAAAAGTTGTAATGAAGCTATGGCGATGATTCTGAAGGCCATAATTTTTTAAATATTTTACAAGCTTTTACGGCTACGAAAGACAGTAGGTAACATATAAAAAAATGTTCTCTTTTTAAAGTCAATTTTCAAAGAACTTATTGCGACGTAAAACATTATCATTGGCATAATAATATATATTGTTAACACACATATTTTGCGCATATTTTACAACACCAAGTTTTTTTTAAATATTCGTGTATTAATTAAAGAGTACGTAAATAAAGGTCTTCAAAAAATATTTGTTTCTAATTTTGTATATCATGTTGAGTATTATTTGAATAATTTGTTACGAGAAATACAAAAAATATTTTTTCACAATTTTAAATTGCTTATTTAAAAAGATATCGTAAAATAAATATGGCACACTGCCTCCTGATTTCCAAAACTATTGAACCAAAAACCATGAAACAAACAGGGTTAGTAAAATTTTAATAGAAATTGTCGTAGAAAATTGAAAATTGAAATTACAAGAAAACTTCAGCGATTACCCTAAATCTCTTAATTTTTAAAATATGCATCATGTTTTCAGCCCATGGAAGTTTAGTATGTAATACGTTACAATCAATTTATGTGGTGAAAAATTAATAATTGTAACTAGTTTAACATAAATACTGTGCGCTTAAATATTTACAAATGCCGGAATGTGAATAGAATGGTTGTTGTGCGAGTTCAATTCGTGCTTGACAGCTATAGCTATGGAAATATACCATCATACTAAAATACGATGCAATTTTGTTAGCGAATAGCCGCTTTCGGAGAATTAATGTATCGTCTCCTCCGGTATGTAATTCTGTCGATATAGTAATGTTAACGAATGCGTTCCAAAACGCCGTTAAAGTCAGTACATCTGTATAGATTAAACATGAATTTGAAACATCTAAAAATAGGTCTTTGATTTTGAATCGTCAGTTTCACATTTTATTAAACGTTACATTCACAAAAGATTTCTCTAATCTGGCCATTATTCCAAGTTTTGAAATCAAACCTCAATTTCAATATTCGTAGAAATAAATTAGTGAGTAAATATAATTATGCTTCGCAAACAAATTGTACTTCAATGTACATCTTGTATTAAATGTTACAATATGTTTAAAAGTCACGAACATTTAATTTTTAATCTTACAAAAATGATGTACATTTCTAAGCAAGTTAAAATAATTTGTTTTGTGCACGTTTTCGGAAAAAAAGATGCATAAAATTATAACTAAAACTATTAGCAATTTCAACGATCGTCAGAATTTTAATAACGTCTTAAAAACGTCTTTTGTCTAAAAGGATATTATTAAGATCGAAAGACGAAAGAATTAAAATGTTGTTTGTCTTCGTATAATTACTTTTAATATTTCTGTGCTTATTTATGTATTAAAATCATTCGGCAGGAGCAACATAAATTTATGGATGAAATATTTACATTATTTATCCTACAATAAGCATATATTTTTTTGTTATTTTAATAGGTGTTGTTTATTTTTCATTGGACGTCCTTGTAACTTTGCTCGACGTTGGGAGATGACTTATGTTGGCAAAGATCATAAAAATTTGAAGCATTAGACCGCTACAATACTTATTATTGTACGTTTTTTACAATTTAATTTGCATATAACTTTTATTTATGAAATACGTATTTAATTTTGCTTTTAAGAAAAATAAATAAATAGCAGTGGAAAAGCAGCGGAAAAGTAATAATTTTTAAAATTATTTTTTTTATCACTATTATTTAAAATTTTGCCATTAAATTGAGTGAGCCTTAAGAACAAGCAATGAAAATACCCACGGTGAAAATAAGCAATTTCTTGATCAAAATTTATTAATTTCAATTTGTTTTTTCTTTTAACTAAAATGAGAAAAAAGGAAACGAAGTTGTCAAGTACAGGTTTAAATATTACAAATTTGTTATATTGAAATAAATATTTTGATAATGACTTTAAATCAATTGTTTTCGAATATTTATAGCTAATATATGGAAAAAAAAAGAATGACAACTTTCTTTCGATGTCAGCAAACGATTATCTTTATTAATAAAAAACCATCGAACAAAAATGTTGCTATTTATCTTTAAAATATTATCAAAACTCATATAGTGTAAGCATAATAACCTACAAAGTGTATTAAGCCATTGATTTGATAATGTCAATTCCGTTAGGAACTACAAAAAGTCCAATATTCCAGCTTTATGTATCAAAAGGCTTCCAATAAACTTTGAATGAAATAAAGCTCGCTTCTAATTAATTACTTGTTTTTATTTAATTACTCTAGAAACCAAATTATTTGGGTAACTTGTCGAAAGTAAGACTTTAATGTTTAATTTTAATGCGGCATTCGAAGAAAATGAATTAATAAAATTAATTGCTAGATATCCTGTACTATAAACGAATATTCATTCAATAAGAATATTGAATATGATTTTCTTTGAATATTACATTGGTGGGGTTAGTGAACTAATATACGCAAAAACGTATTACTTGCCATATATACCTTTCAAATTGTATATGACAATTCAGTTCGAAGAAATATGAAATGTAAATTCTTTGTATAGAACGTATAGATTTGGAACGTTCTCGGTGCTTTTTTGTTTTTTAATAGTATAGGGAAAATACTGATGTAACCACGATAGCATATTAGTAAATTGATTAACTATTTTGAACGCATTTTGATTCCGTTACAAAATCGTTCATACCGAAATTGTTGAATAATTTTCACCATAATTTTCATTAGAATTACACCTAATTATATAGTGAAAGAAAATAGTTAGAATTGAAAAACATGTCGCAAATTAGGTAATGAATATAAATCCAAGAAAAATACAAATTTATGACAAATTCAGTACACATGCATTATATTTTTCTTATATACTTGAAAAGTTTTGACGACTGTAAGATTTAAAATATTGTGTAATTTAAAATTTGTTCTTGAACATTTTGGTGGCAAGTTATTATATATAATATTTCAATATATATAATATTTCTGAAAAAAAATTAAATTAAGGAATGCGATCCATAAAAAATATTTACGTATATATAAAAGCTCGTTTGTTCAAAATTATTTGGGTAATCTATCGAGAGTATGGCTTTAAAATTTAACTTTCACAATCCTATCGAACAAAAATGTTGCCATTAATATTTCAAATATGCAAAATCCTATAGAAAAAAAATTTTGCTATTCTGCTTTCAAATATTAACAAAATAATATAATATAGGCATAATGACCTATGGAGTATATTAGACTCTTGATTTGTAGTTTTCTATTCCATTAGGAACAACAAAAAGTTCAATATTCGAGCTTTATATAGCAATAGCTTTCATATATACTGTAATGAACTAAAGCTCGTTTCTATTTAATTACTTGATTTCATTTGTCCTACTTTATTATCCAAATTATTTGGGTAACTAATTGAATTAGAAGTAAGATTTTTATGTTTAACTTTAATGCGACATTCCAAGAAAATGAATTGCTATATAACGTGTTTGCGTTTATTATACTAGAAAAGTTATTATATATAATTTTTTCCAAAATGCTTTTTTTAAAATAATGAAATTAAATAATGTGATCCATAAGAGATATTTACGTCTACATAAAATAGTTTTGATAATGTCTTTAAACACAGAAAATTTCAATCAGAACTGACATCTGTATATTTCACAAGAAGATCTCAAAAAAATGTTTTGCATTTTTTGGCGTTCGTAATAAAAAAAAATACTTATAATATCATTTTGTACGTCTCTCTGATCGTCACAACCTCATAGTTTCTACAGTTTTAGATCCAACTTAATAAAATTGTATAAATAATATTTATAATGTAGTAATTAATATGTAGAAAAATGTTATGTTTTAACGAACCTCCCTATTTATGTCAACTGAGAAAGAAGGTTTTTTTCGTGTATAGAGTTATATATTAATATATAAATATTTTAGTATAAAACTAAGTGTTGATTTATTATTTCTTAACCTCGTTTACAACATATTAAGCTTCACTGTGACGAGCGATATATTAAACCCGTCTAGTTCTTCAGCTAGAGGTTGGAAAAATATGAAATAATTTGATTATCATTTTACTGGAACTTTCAAATGCAGTCATTTAATTTACTTGGGCAACAATTTCAGGATATATTGACAACTACGGCATCGTTCTGTAGGCGTGTTCCAACACATACTTAGATATTTTTTTATTTATCTTATCTTCATACACTTTAAAATCATCCACGTCAATTTTTCTAAAAAAAGAGAAAACTAAACATAGTTAATACTAAAATTTACATAAGATTGTACAGTAATATTTTGCTATGGCATGAATATAGAGCTGTCAAAAAGTTTCTTCCGAGATGGACTTCAAATTCTTCAAGTGTAATTCAATAAAAATATTACATCTTGCAAAACCAAGGCTACTCAAAAAAAATATTACTGCTTTTGTACGATTATTGATTAAATACAAATTCGGGATTATGATTTTTGTATTTATTTTTTTCTTAAAACAGTCAAATACAAAAACTACATTAAGAAATTAAATTATTACGACTAGCGCTTCATTCAAATATTTTTTCCAGCTAAAGGTTTTACTCTCTAATTTTATGAAGTAAACCTTCCTAAACACAGGTTTATAATTTAAAAATTATCCGAATAAACTTTTTAGTTATATTTTAAGTTTCCAGCTTAATTTCCCGTTCGCAGACAAACGTGCATGGAGTGTCGCACTCGACGTCATCCAATGTTCCGTCATGGAGGATCGCCCCGCAATTCTGTTTACCGATATAATTATCTGGTTGTCCTTGACACCAATTTTCAAAACCGGCTTCTTTAAGGGTTTGACCTGAAATTAAAGGTTTGAAATAAAATTATGAAGAGGATAAACTAATATTTTCAATCTATATGCAAGAGAAAATTAACAGTGAACAAATCTAATTCCACGCTTTGTAAACAAATATGACTGTGATTATATAGCCGAAAAATACAACTGAAAAAAGGAGCTCTTGTTGTAACTTGTGTTCTGTCTTATAAAATAAAGAAAAATAATAAAAATTATTAATAACATTTTGGATTCTTTGAAATAAATCAAACATTTTGGCCAATGACCCTCTTGGGAATCTGTCATAACTTTAGTGAATAATAAATTAACCCCAATTTTTTCGATTACAAATAAAATGATTGCATTTTAAATATTATTCTTATGATTAGCAGGTTGTTTATTCCTCAAAATTTTATTAATGTAACAATTTGTGACAATTTAACTGGGAAAACAAAATTTAGAACTGAACTCTTTAATGTAAAAGTACTCACCAAATATAGTCCTATATTCGCCTTCGTGTAACATATCATGGAATCCTATCATGAACTTGTGTTTCTCAGTTAAACCAACAATATCATTTCGGGATACTTTATCAAACTTCTTTATTAAGTGATTTGATTCAGCCTCAGAGTTCATTACAACCAAATATGAACCTTCAGATTTGCAGATCATGTATGCTTCTTTCCAAGTCTTAGGTTCGACATGGAATTTGTAACATCTATCTCCTGATTCATTAGGCTCGTATGCTGAAATAAAACATATGAATTTGTTTACTTAAAAGTAAAATACAATACTAACAGTAACATTTATTCAAAAATATTTCGAATCGAAATGACCTGAAATTAAACTTCATCATTAAATTTATTTTAAAAACAACAATATAAATTTTAATTAAAGCTTGCTTTTCAATAATTTTCGTGTAAATAAATTTGACTTAAAGTAATAATAAAATTTTAATTTTACATACCGATATCGTAGGTTTGACACTTAGTATTTTCGTTTTTTATCGTGCTAGCCAATTTTTTACAAATGTACGAATGATGCTGTTCGCATTTTACGTCGTTCAGCTTACCATTGCGTGTCATTGTGACGCAATCTTCCGTTCTATCCGAGTCATTGGGTTCACCGTATTCCCAGTCATCATGATATGTTCCAATGGAGTGCCTGAAAATTGTTCGGTTTAAAAAATGTTAATCCTATGACATCCAATCCTGTTCTTATTTACAGTCAATGAAAATGTTTGGGTTTTTCGGTATTTGATTATATTTTTAGCTGTAATGTTTTTTCATATATTCGTAAATATCATAAATTAGAAGTGAGTTTCTTTATTTATTATCTCACTTTCACATCTCAATTACTTAACTGTTCTCCGTGAATTTTTGCACACATATTGCCAATGTTAAGTAAATGGATATGAGATATTTTACCCTAGATTGTATATTTCTTGGTAAATAAAATAAAAACAACCCGTTAGGGATAATGACGTGTACCTGAGTATGAGAGTAAATACAAATAGGTCTGTAATAGGACAAAACGGCAACATGTCAGATTGTTTCTGCGTTCTCAAGCTATTTAGTCATTTCCAATGTTAAGATATTATATATTTAAAGGAACATAATTTTTTTTAAATTATCACCTTTGTTTACCTTTTCCACGGGATCTAATCTGCGAGTTAAGTCTAGTAAAGAATGAAAGAGTCCACATTTAAAAGTACTCTTTTTAAGCCGCGATTTAAAACTAACGGAAATATTGTAATATTAAACTTGGATAATAAATAGACATTGTGCAGATGGCTCGAATCAAAGAAACGATTGGGAAACTGAACATACCTTTTAATGAAACGAAATACCCTTTAGCAAATTGACAGTGAATACCGAGATGAATGGCAGATACGTCGACTGGCATTTTAGACAGTAAACCGTGCAAATAATTGGCTTCATTTGCGGTGTCGGGTGCAGCTAATTCAGCACCTTCTGCTTGACATTGAGCATGTGCGTCTTCCCATTTTCTAGTCAACGTGTGGACTTTGTACAAGCAGTCGAACTCCGGTGTAAAATCATAGTCATTTCTATAGAATTTGAACTTAGTATTCGATACTTCTATAGCTGTAAAGAAAATTATTCACGTTTATTTATTAAACTATATTTTAAAAACCTTATGTATAAAAAAGATAATGGAATAAAGTGAACTATATCAATAATTCTATTCAAACACGTGAATGAAAACTATCAATATTTTTCTCATTTCTAAACATTTAAACATTAATAAAATTCTTTCGACATTTTTATCTTCGTTGAAAATGTATTATGAAGAAATAATTCCTTTTTGTTTAATTTTTACTTTAAAATTAACCTTTATGCTTATATTCATAAAAATATTTACGAAACTGTACTGAAATAGTTTTAATATTTTTAATACTCAAAGTAATAATAAATTTTAAATAAAAGTGTAAAATTAACAAATCCTGTGGATAAGTAAGAATAAATTTGTTATTATATTAATTTTACGAGAATGTTCAATAAGTTTCTAAACAAAAAGTTGTTTAAATACAAACAGATTCTTATTATAACTACATAATAAAGACCTTACTGATTTTACTTCATAATTAACATTAGGCCCCAATTACAAATGCTTTCTTTAAATCACTCATTCACACTAGATGTTGTTTCAAAAGGTTTTTCACTACAATGAGTTTGACTTTAAATAAAGGCTCTCGCTATTTTGTCATCTCTATTTTATTACTATTAACATTTTTCCAAAAAAAATAATCACTGTCTTTTGAATTCTGCAGAAAAATAACGACGCGTTAATTATGTCGCTATTTATGTAGTATCCAACAAATGAATTCAAATAATGCACTAGCAAAATTACCATTTATCCTTGTTAGACCTGTTATGCTAATTTTTAGTTCCATAAAAAATCTATCCTCTTTTAAATTATTAACTACTTAACAAGTTTTACTGAATTATGTAACATAATTCTACGAACTGAACGATGAGATTGATGAGAGTACAAATATTTTAAACTTTATTTAGGTTTTAATAGTCATAAATTGATAATAAACTCAACTCACATTTACCGGCAGCGGCGACAATGAGGAAAAGGAAGAAATATAACATCTTGCACGCAGGAGTCTCACTAACTGACGTACATAATTCCTACGGCATACTTTTATACCTACCGACCACAGCGGGAAAAACTTGATTCATACCACTAGCCTAATATTAAAATGAATGTTCACACAAAGGTAGATACGGAAATCCATTGATTATCCCCGAACAAAGCAGTGTTTGAATTATTAATTTGTTATTTATACATAACGGAATTTAAAATTCCGACTGTATTATATGGTTAAGTTGTTTATTTAACATACCATAAGTAATGAAATGTGTTTTCTTTCAATTTAAATGATTATTGTTAACGAAACTTTTTTTTGTGAACATTATCATAAATAAATTGAACTCAATTTTAACCAGGCTGTAGAAATTGGAATATAAAAACAGATATATTATGAGACAAAAAAAATTTTCATAAATTTTTGTTACTCTCTCTCTCGCTAAAATTACCAAAAGTTTGTCAAAATTACGATATATTGAAACAATATAGATTGAATTAAATACTAATCGGTAATAGAAAACTGCAATATTCAAGGTCTAATTGTCATAATTCCATATTCCAAGGAAATTAAGCTGTTACAAATCTATTTTGCTTTAAGTTGGCCCGTATCCATTTAATATTATAAATGCAAAAGTGAATTTATGCATCTCCTCTATTTGTTACTGTTTTACCTCTAAACTACTTAACAGATTTTAATAAAATTTTGCAGAGATGAAACTTAAAAGCATAAGATTTTCTCAGAGAATTATATAGCTGTGTAACATTAAACAAAATTTATATATTTTAATGCTCCAACATAACAGATCATTTTTTCTTCAGGACATTCTTGATATGAAAGGAATTGGCTAGTAAAATTTATACAAATATTATTTAGCTGTTTACGGAGAAAAGTAAAATTTATTGTAATTTACTTTTTTATAATTTTTTTACAAAACATCAATTCAAAGTGACAGTGCCAAATTGTTAACTAAATAATGAAATACTTAGTAATTACATCAAGTTCACCCTTGACCTCTTATACCTTCTTTACCATATACATAGTAACAACAAAATAAATGATAAACAATTTTATTAAATTCTGCATATCAAGAATGTGCTAACATCACAGTGAACTTGACAGTAGGTGTATATGCAGGCTATTTCAGAGGCGCGCGGCGAAGTAATGTGGAGTGAAGGAGTATAATCGCAAGCTACGTCTACCCGAACAGTGATATACTCGTGCGTGAGGGCATACATTGTTGAAGAACATATGTGCTTACTGAGAATTTTCACTACGTCGAATTTCCAAGTGTTAAAATCACTGTAATAACTTAAACACTTCGAGCTTTCACGATTTTTGAAATTCAAAATATCTACGGAATATCAATTTTGGTAAGGAATAAATTTTGACGTCGATAAAATCACGATTAACAGCTAGTTCGTAACAAAAAAGTTATTTTCCAGAAAAATAACTATAATAAAAAATCAGCCCGTTTAGAATAAGAGTACATGACATTTTTACTATATTAAGTAGATAAAAGTCCTGATTTTGAAAATATTTTTTCAGAAATAACAATTTCTTCCACATAAGCTATGCCGTAGGTCAAAGCTAACTAAGAAATAAGATTCTATGCCCAAACATTGTATTTTTGCTATTACACTTTTTTGTCATTCCACTTTTTTGTCATATGTGTCGTATTTACAACATGAAACTACGTGATGTAGTATTATTTCTGCTTTATTTAAATTCTTAACCACGACCTAGGTTTCGTTGTATGACAACATCTTCAGATGGGCAATTTGTAAACATCTTTTTTTACAATAGAAATAATAGTATAACACGTAGTTTTATTTAGCTACGAATAAAAATTAAGTGATAATAAATTTCTACACAAATAACGCTAACTATATTCAATACATGTATAAATTGTATTGAATGAATAAATAATATTAAAAAATTAAAACACTGTAGTCATCTGAATTCTGAAGAGATCAATGTAAATAAAAAACGTGTTCGAATACTTATCTTTGTTTTTAAATAGGTATTGGTTTTTAAAAAGAGTGTGAATGGCCATCAACATCCTTAGTTATCATTTGTTGAGGTGATATGGACAGAAGAATAAGGGCCACATGTATATATATTTAATATCAAATTAACCTCAATATCTATTGAAGTAGTTTATTGCATATCAAAGTTTTATTATCTGTCAGTCGATAGAGAAAGAACCTTTTTTGTTGTTGCCTAGTTGCATATTACATTATACGTATTTACCTATCAATCCATTATATTATTCGAATGTACAATGACATTGTTTTCACTTTTGAAATAAAATATTTCTCTAAACTGGAAATAAAATAAGATTTAAGTACTATTAGAGGTGAAATGTGCACTTTTTGAAAATATTTTTCATTGAAATTGTGATAATGTATCAAAATATGTAATTAGTGAATAGTAGCGCCATCTCTTATCGTTTTGTAGAAACTGTTAGTCTGCTATGACAATTTGCTAAAATAAAAGACAGTCTATTGCGATCACAGCACAGCCACTTAACAAGTAGACGCCGCATTGAGTAATTTTGTAATGAAAACAAACGTGCCAAATACTGCGGGGTGCGGGGTGGCGTAAGTGAAGCGCTGTATTTGGATTAGTTACAAACTTTTGTTTAATAGTTGTGGATTGGTCAGTTTGAAATGAATCCACTTTGAAATTACCAATGGCGAACTTTATTATCGATTATCGATATTTTTGACGTAAAACAAAAAACAATAATATATTCGCACAAATTTATTGAGTAATTGTGTTTACATATTTAATCACAAGTTTTTTAATACACTAATATATGAGATAAAAACGTAACTTATCGAATTAATGTTGTCAATGCGACAGGTGTGTTCGTATGTGTGTATATTTGAAAGTTTGTATGATGTATGTGGGTTCGTAAGTCTTATATCTCTCATTATAAGGTAGTATTTTTCTTAGTTCAGTGTACAATAATGTATACAGAACTAAGAAAACTACTCTATTAAAAGGTTTATTACGGATTTTTTTAAAATAAGAATCTCATGTAAAAAGTGAAGTATTAGTGATTATAAAAAAATGAAATTCTGGTGGTTGCTTATGACTACACGATAGAAGGAAAAACTTCAAATTTTAAAATTAATGTGTGTATATAATTACATTGATATTATATGATGAATATTAATTCGACAAATCAGGAACAATGCGAGATTATTATTTTAAAATACAATATTTTACGCACATTGTATTAAACTACTCTCCAATAAAAAAAATATTCACACTAATAAAAATACATATAAATAATACACCGAGCTGGCTTTTTACTAAAGCTTTATAATACGCAGGCGCATACACACGAATTAACACACATACTCGTACTAACATATACACGTAGAACGCTTGGATCAGAGCATGTATTAGATAGTGTGCAATATAGATACACACCGACGCTTGCTCTCTCGCTTTAGCTCGACAGTACACAGACGCACATATATTTACAGTACTTAGTAGACGAGATGGTAGTATTACGAAGAATGCATATTAAATAATTTTCATTTTAAAATTTAAGCCACAACGATTCTAAGGAAGCTTCACTTGTTTCATTGTCGTGATGCATTTTCGTTTCATCGAGTTTCAAATCACAACGATTCTAAAGAAGTTTCACTTTGATTGCACTATTGTCCCTTAAAATGAATTAGTTTTTTGTATACACGTCTGACTTCTTTTTTTGAATTTACTTTTTTTGTTAAATAAACTAGTCGTACGTTAATGTATTTTTCCGTAACACTTTTGGCTAAATCTATTAGGTGATTGCTATTTTCGTAATCAAACTGATGATGTAATATGTCCGAAAATAATTTTTCGTTTGCAAAAGTCAGTAAGGTTTTCGTAACAAAATACAGAGTTCGATTCTCTGGTTTAAACTTTCTGTAATTTTCATTACTTCGAATGACAACTTCGCATCGCCGGCAAATTTTGACAACAGAGTCAGAAGGATGTATTAAGCCACCTTTGTTTCTTAAACAAATGAGGCTATTTTGCCTCGCTTCCATGGAAATTAAAGCTTCACAACATTTATTGCACTTGATTTTTTTGAGCAAAGAACTAACTACAAATCCAGCAATATACTCTATGATATTTTCTGAAAATAGTGACAAATTAATTTGTTATAAAGCGTAAATAAAATCACTATTTTCCAAGTCGACTTCATCTAATTCAGCTCTAGAAGTTATATTAATTTTGTCAATGGAAGAGGAACAATTTAAAATTGATATATTTTCCAGAGGAATACAGTTTCCAGTGCCTGTATTGCAGAGTTCGGTGTGAATTAATATCTTTTTATAAGCTGCTTCGAATTGACGTGGTGTGGGGTTATCATTTGCTCCCAATTTCGATCTAATATTACAAAACAATAATTCTAAATGATCTTGGCTGATTTTATGAAGGGTTAAGTAATTTAATGGAATATTTTCGTTTTGAATTAAGTTTTTAAAAAGAAATTTTGCACTTTCGATGCATATGCACATGCCTAAGAAGCCAGTATATCGCGGAGATTCAATAAATTTTAATATTTTATTGTTTTTTGACGTCATGTGCACCTTTAACGTTTTTAAAAAGTTTTTTGCTTCATCCAATTTTTGAGAAACTGTCGCATAGTTGTCTATGTTCATAGCTAGTTTTAAACCGTAACCGTGGGTTTTGGAATCTAGAATATCAAAAAGATCATTCAGTAACAATAGCATATTAGCAGTAGGTATGGCTCCTTCAAAACTATGTAATTTCAGTTCTCTACAACAAAACAATAAAGCTGTGGAAACGCTTCTACTAAAGAGTTGTGTTGCGAGTTTTACTTTTATTATATTATTTTTGAAGTAGAGATGCTCCGATCGAAGTTTATTGGCTATATGAAATGATTCTTTTTCCTGCATATCATGCAGATTCTTTATATAAGACCACTTTATTGTGTTACCCTCATTGTCAATGAAATTTTGATAGAATTCAAAACTATTCCTTATAAGTCTAAAAATACTGCTATTTGTTGGTTATCTATTGTAAAAGTTGTTTCCATGTTTAAAATACTCAAATTACAACCAAGTTTTTTTGCCATGGTAATGTTCGTTGGGCATCCATCAAAAGTCAAAGCTTTGACAATAAAATTTGCGTCTTTACACATTTGTATTGCCTGACGAACTAGCATTGCTTTTTGATCCGCTGTTACTTTATTTACGAAAAAATAGCCAATGGGCACTTTGAACATAGCATTAAATGGAACTACCAGAAAAACTAAAGACTCAGTACATTCATCATCGCAATCAGCATCAAATCCACTTCCAAAGTCAACATAACCGTGAGTTCTTTGAGTGTGTGGAACATATTCAATTTTTTTCTTAATATTCATTTCATCAAACATTAGTGTGCCATAAAATACAATTCCACAGTGCTCCGATTTCAACTTAATGGCATCAAAAGCTTCCTTGGTGAAACCGGGACGACCATCGACTGTTTTGTACCATTTTGATAATGTTTTTATTGAAGGTAATGATGTATAAAAGGTTTTTCTTACATATTGATAAGCTTTTGCCGAATAAAAGTTCAACGTTAGAGCGAACGTTCTTAATTCAGGAGAATATTTGCTGCGATTTACTTTGCCTGTTGTAACGTTGAGATGTTGTCGCTTTACAAGTTCTCGAGTTTGGACACCAATTTTACTTAATAATGACGCATTTTCCTGGGATATCATATTTTTCTTTTCTAATTCCTCCAGTATCATTTTCAGCGAATCCGTTTTTCTTTTCAGCCTGCGATTTACCTCACGTAAGCGCTTTATTTTTACATTTTTAGTTAAAAGTTTAGTTTTTAGAATACGGATTGTTCTACTCATCCGTCTCTTTCGTGGAGAGCTGTGATTTGATGGTGTTGGTGAGACGTCTTCAAGTCGTTTGATAGCTGAATCTTTATCCTCAGCAAGATCCTGTAAAAATGAACAAAAATGGAAATATTAAACTAAATTTCAAGTACTAAACGTTTTAAAATAATTTTTGTAATCTGTTAAAAAGTACTCAGTTTTCTTTTATTTAATTGGAATGTAAATAATATCAAAAAAAAGCTTACAAAACCTACATGTACATTTTTAGTATGTTCCTTTTTTTTGTTCTAATAATAAATCTGCACTCGTCATATTTTGCCAATTCACTGAATTAGATTGATCTGGAATAGACATCTAAAAAATAAAAATGTCATTCTTAGTAATCATGACTATTTGTCGTTACTTGTATTTTAATGGCAAAATAGAAATGATTTCGATATTAATTAGGCTAGATTCTATGAAACAGTATATAAACAAAAAATCTTTGAATGAAAATAATGACTAACTTCAAGATCTGACAATTAAATAATATTAAACTAAATTTCAAGCACTAAACGTTTTAAAATAATTTTTGGAATCTGTTAAAAAGTAGTCAGTTTTCTTTTATTTAATCGGAATGTAAATAATATCAAAAAAAAGCTTACAAAACCTACATGTACATTTTTAGTATGATCCAACTTTTTTTCTAATAATAAATCTGCACTCGTCATATTTTGCCAATTCACTTAATTAGATTGATCTGGAATAGACATCTAAAAAATAAAAATGTCATTCTTAGTAATCATAAATCTTTGTTCGTATTTTAAGGGCAAAATAGAAATAATTTTGATATAAATTACGTACAATCACTGGTATATTAAGCGTTGGGATGGCATTTTCATATAAAAAGCGTCGTTTTTTTATGAATTTGAAACAATCTCCGGTGAAATGACGAGAGCATATAACACTACGATTTGTAGGAAACCAATTGTCACCTCGTGCAGTAGAATTGATCCATTTTTTTTTCATTTCTGGGCACTTCGGAAATCTAAATAAATTAAAATATTTGCTTAAAATTAAATAAAAAAGATATCAATAGATCAACGAATTCAAATTAAAAACTAAGTCATCTAACGCTACTACATTACGAATGATATCGACATTTTTGATAGTACTAATACATCACTAGCAAAACACATTTTAAATACAGAATACTTGAAAGAGCAAAATGACAGCGATCGAAATAACGGGCGCCATTTTTGTTTACCATATTAAAGTTTAGATTTTATGAAACTAAATATTAATTAAGAACATGAACTTACCGGTGAAATGTAATGCCATTTTTATGAACGTACCCTAATATGCGGCGTCTATTTGTTTCATAGTCTGTGATTGCGATAAAACGTGTTTTACTAGAGGTTATGGGCGTACTCTGTGCTAAATTATCAGTTATTTTCGTGAAAATAGATAATTTTTGAAAGTTATATCGCGGAAACATGACTACGAACTATATTGCCAGTGTTCCTAAACTAAAAGGAAGAGAAAATTATGATGAGTCAAGCTTCGCGGCTGAAAATTTGTTGGTTCTTGAAGGAATGGACAAGTACATCAAGCCAACGGCAAGTTTTGAAGTTAAGCCAGCAGACGACGCAAAAACGAAGGCAAAGCTAATATTGACTGTGGACCCATCGTTGTATGTGCATATTAAGAATACCAAGAGCGCAGCAGAATTATGGACTACATTGAAGACCATGTTTGATGACTCCGGTTTCTCATGCAAAATAACATTGCTGATTCAATGGCTACATATGTGACTCAAATGGTCGAGACAGCGCAACAGTTGAATAGCACAGGTTTTACAATCACTGATGAATGGGTGGGTTCATTATTATTAGCAGGTTTGTCAGATCGTTATTCTCCCATGATAATGGCAATTGAACATTCGGCCATTTCGATAACTGCAGATGTCATAAAGTCGAAATTGCTCGACATGGAAGTGACCAGAGACAATGACGCAGGTGCTGCATTTGCCGCGCGAAATAATCATTCGTTCAATAAGTCAAAGAAAGGCAGTCCCGGTCCTTCAACGTCAGTATCAAACAAGAAAATGACAGCAGCAATGACAGATTCATCGAAAATAATTACATGCTACAAATGTAAAGAAAATGGTCATTATCGAAATCAGTGCCCTTTATTGAAGAAAAACAATAGTAAATATGTTTTTAATGTCGTTATGAAAAATTCAATATGAATGAAAAGTTCAATAAAACTGAATGGTACGTGGATTCAGGCGCCAGCGCTCATATGACGGTGAACGAATCTTGGGTAAAAAACATGAACCGATCACCGTGTTTACCAGAAATATTGGTTGCAAATGAATCTACAGTGCCAGTAGTTTGTTCAGGAGACGTCGACATTGTTTCAGAACTGAAATTTGAAATTACAGTGAAGGATGTGCTGTGTGTTCCCAGTTTGACAACAAATTTATTATCCGTGAGTGAACTGATTAAAAACGGACATAATGTGATATTTGATAAAAAACACTGCTACATTCGAGACAAGAATGATGTTTAGATTGCTACTGCCGACCTGTCAGATGGTGTTTACAAGTTGAGGTTAGAAACACAGACTTGTATGTTGGCCGCACCAGCAGTTAGTGGAAATCTGTGGCACAGAAGATTAGCACACCTAAATATAATCAAGACATGAACAAGATGAGAAATATTGTGAATGGTTTGTCATATGAACAAAATTTTGACATAACCAAATATCAGTGTACAACTTGTTGCGAGGGAAAGCAAACAAGATTACCCTTTTCGCATGTTGGTGAGAGAAGCACAGAATTATTACAAAGAGTTCACACAGATATTTGTGGACCAATGGAAACCACGTCATTGAATGGTGCTCGATATTTCATACTGTTTGTAGACGACTTCAGTCGGATGACTTTTATATACTTTATCAAGAATAAAAGTGAGGCGCTCAGCAAATTCAAAGACTTCCAAACTCTGGTTGAGAATCAGTTGAATAAGAAAATAAAGATGATACGTTCAGATAATGGACTTGAATTTTGCAATAAGGAGTTTGTTAATTATTTGAAACAAAAGGGTATAATTCATCAAAAATCAAATAATTACACGCCTGAACAGAACGGTTTATGTGAGCGAGCCAACCGTACAGTTGTGGAGAAGGCTAGATGTCTATTGTATGATGCAAAGCTGGATAAACGATTTTGGGCAGAGGCAGCTAACACTGCTGTCTATTTGAAGAATAGATCCGTTGCTTCAAGACTTCGGACAACTCCGTACGAATTGTGGTATGGGAAGAAACCAGATCTCAGTCACATCCGTTTATTTGGAAGTAAAGTCATGGTGCATATCCCCAAGGAACGTCGTTTGAAATGGGATAAGAAAGCCATGGAGCACATTTTAGTGGGATATAGTGAAGAGGTCAAGGGTTACCGGCTGTATAATCCTGCGACGAAGAGTCTTGTTATAAGTAGATATGTCATCGTGATGAAAAATGAATCAGAGCTCAAAGAAACAGGCAACAAGTCAGCTATCTGGATTCCTAACGAAGAGACACTTGCAGATAACATAGAAAAAGAGAGCACAGTTTCGGTGGGGGATAAATCGTCTCATATTTCAGAGACAGAAGACTGCCCATCAGATTATTCTTCAGTGTATGAGGAGAGTAATGAAACAATAATGGAACCTTCATCTCCAACCACAGACATATTAGACACAGAAGTCCAGACGACATCAACCCCAGAACAGACACCAGAATTACCTGAAAAGCGTTCCAGGAGAGCAACTGAACGGTATGGTTTTACATGTCTTTCCAACACTGTTTCAGCATCAGAGGAGATAGTGTTCTCAGAGGCTCTTGCAGGGCCTGAGAGTGAACATTGGAAGAATGCCATGGCCGACGAGCTGCAGCCTTTTGAGGACAGCGATGCATGGGAGCTCGTTGACAACCCCGGTGATGTGACAATTGTGAAGTGCAGGTGGGTGCTTAACAAAAAGTTTGATGTGGACAATAATGTGCGGTTTCGGGCTAGATTGGAGGCAAAAGGTTTCTCGCAGAAACCTGGAATTGACTATACGGACACGTTCTCTCCCGTGGTTAGACATTCAACGCTCAGATTATTGTTTGCTCTCAGTGTTAAGATGAACATGAGTATTGATCATTTGGATGTTACTACAGCATTCCTAAACGGTTTTTTGAGAGAAACTATTTACATGTCATTACCTGAAGGTTTTATGAACAATAGTGGGGGAAAGGTTTTAAAATTTAAAAGAGCAATCTATGGGTTAAAACAGTCTTCCCTTGCGTGGTATGACAGAGTTAAAGATTTACTATGCAAATTAAATTTTAAAAACAGTCAGTATGAGCCTTGTTTGTTCACAAAAACTAAGGGTGAAGCTAAAATTATTGTCGCCTTATATGTGGATGACTTTTTAATTTTTTCGAATTGTCCTGTTGAAAGTAAAAAATTAAAAGATACTTTAGGATCAAAATTTAAGCTAAAAGATTTAGGACCTGTAAGGCAATACTTAGGCATGAGAATAAATGTTAGTAAAAATGTAATTACTGTAGATCAGCAGCAGTATATTGATCAGCTATTAACTAGGTTCAATATGTTGGATTGTAAAATGCATAAAACACCAATAGAGTGTAAATTAAATTTAGAGAAACCTGATAAATGTGTACCTGATGTTCCATATCAGAAGTTAATTGGATCATTAATGTATTTGGCAGTATTAACCAGGCCTGACATTTCCTATTCTGTTAGCTAATTGAGCCAATTTAACAGTTGCTATGATCTTACACTTGGCATTATGCTAAACGCATTCTTAAATATTTGCAATGTACAAAAACTTACTGTTCAAAATATTTTAAGGGCGGTAGCAAGTTAGAGGGCTTTGTAGATAGCGATTGGGCCAGCGATGCCATAGATAGGAAGTCCTACACGGGCTTGTGCTTTACTATGTCGGGATCTGCCATTTCATGGCAAAGCAGAAAGCAAAAGTCCGTATCGCTCTCTAGTACAGAGGCAGAATATACTGCTTTGTCTGAGGCAGCTAAGGAGTGTATTTGAGAAACCTGTTACATGAAATAACTGGTAACTTATCTGTAATACAGATCTATTGTGACAATCAGAGTGCTTTAAAGTTGTCAGTAAGTAACCAAAGTCACAACAGATCAAAACACATAGATGTGAGATTCCATTATGTAAGAGATGTTGTTAAAAATAAATATATTAAAGTTATGTACTTGTGTAGTGAGGAAATGCCTGCCGATTTACTTACCAAAGGACTGTGTACTATTAAGCATTATAAGTTTATGTGTAAATTGAGCATTGTACTTAAATAAAATTGTTGTTTATTTTGATAAGTGGGGGTCTGATAATGTTGTATCAAAATATGTAATTAGTGAATAGTAGCGCCATCTCTTATCGTTTTGTAGAAACTGTTTGTCTGTCTATGACAATTTGCTAAAATAAAAGACAGTCTATTGTGATAAAACGTGTTTTACTAGAGAAATAAAAAAAAATCGGTAGAGTGTGGTACCATCAAACACTATCTCGCAGAAAAATGATATTTACAACTTACGGTTAATAAATACAAGCTTTTGTCTACGTATCATTATTATTTTTTGGTTTCGTGTGATTGTAATTAGACACGAGCCAGTGCATTAAAGTAAATAGATAATTAATCCGACAACAATACACAAATTCCTCTGCACGAGTTTTAGTCCCCTCAATTTTCGTTTACTTCTTTTTTTGTTACAAGAACCTGCCACGGACGACGTTTTCCCTTATTTATCGGTAAATACTGTGCAGTTATGTCCGACTCGTCATTTTTTGTTTGGAAATTTTTGCGATCTTTCATTATATGTGGTCGATTTTTTACTAAATACCGATTTCAGGCTACGTAAAACATTAATCTTAGGTGTACGCCATCTTTTATTTCTCACGTCGTCTTTGTATGTATTTTCCGGTAATATGGAGAAAGAGCTGTTGATCAAATCCGATCACTATATAACGTTATTTACCAGAGCAGGTGAAATTTATTTAGTATCAGAGAATTGGGAAAAATTTTATCATTTTCCCTAATATAAACCATATCTTAAAGGTCAATTAAGTTACGGATGTCTTCAAAATGAATTAAGTGTTGTTTCTACCACAGAATGCTCGGATTATAAAATATCTAAAGTGATAGATGAAAATAATTTGTGGTATTTATCTGGATGGATATATGATTAACAAATCATTTTCTGTATGAAAGCAACTCGATTATTACAATATTATACCATCGAAATGCAAAATGATTATATTATTTTTATTCGATTTCAAAAAAGAAAATTTTTCAATTCGTCTGTATGTTTATATTTATGTTGCCTCATATCTCCGGAATTTTTTAAATAATTTGGATGATTTTTTTTATTTGGAAGGATATACTACCAGTACGGTTTGACAATATTTTCGTTACAATTTGACCAAGAAAATTGACTATATACCGTAGAATTCATCAACATTGAACAAAGTTGGATTAAAAATATTTTATGATTATTTAAAAGACACAACAAAGGGAGATAAAAGTTTGCTCTTCAGCAAAATCGGGATGCAGTGACGGAGTTCGAAAGTGGTGATGGGAATTATTTATGGATGAGGAGTAAACTTTCCGAGTTTGGACTCGTTTGACTTGCTTTAACGTAGCAAGAAAATTAAGGGATAAAAAGGTACATATAATATATTTTTAAATATATTCGTTTTATAATTATGTTTGTAAATTATAAAACGAATTCTCGATGTACCAAATTACCCGTTTTCAAACACACAGGAAAAAAGAAAAGCAACAGATGTGTGCAATGGTATGTACTCTTACATAAAAATGTAATTTTTCCGGAATTTGGTAAATTCACATACAAAACAAACAGATCTTGTTTGCACTTAGTATATTCAATTAGAATTTACAAAAAATTGCTACAGCGAATATATTCGAGGAGGTGTTTATTTAATTAAGTTTTATTGAGACTCATAACGAATATATGTTGCGTTTAGTGATTATGATAGCGTAGGAGATTTGTGGTTATTATTTATTAAGAGTTTAGATCATTTAGAAGATTTTATAGATACAAAAATTATAATAGATTACCATTGACGTTGCCCATTACGACATCAATATCCCAAGTCTTACATACCATGTATGTATTTATATTATATATATATATATATATATATATATATATAAAAATATATATATATATATATAAAAATATATATATATATATATGTGTACATTTTTAATGAGTCAGGGTAAACTCGTTGAAGTGAGTCATCATCATGTGTAATGTTAATATAATTTATCTAATTGTCCTTTTATAGTTTGCGAAACATCGAGATAAAAAATGTAAAGTGGAATGTAAATAAAAACAAATAATAATAATATAAATGAAATATTACTACATGTAAACTAACTACGAAACACAATTTTAAAAACATCCTAGGAAAATCGAATTCAATTGGATAATGCTGACGAAATGGAAAACATCTCAAAACTAGCCGGCAGCCAAAATGTGAATGTAACAAATGTGTTCTTAAAATTTACACAACTCTCCAAACTTCTGAATATTTACGAATTTCATATCTTCCTTTCCCTACTTTATACCGTTCAGAGTTTTAAGTTAACGACTGAACAGGTGGAATGATTTGACTTTCTTCGACTGAATTTCTAAAACATCTGATCGCATTTACGATATAGGAACAGGCATATTACATGTATATGTTTTATATCAGTGTATCTTACAATAATTTTGCAGGTAAATAATATTTTTATGTTTTCAGGTTTTATTACAATACTTTCTATGCCATTAAATATGTTGCTAACCAGCTATTTCATTATCTACATGATATTCCGTATATATTTAGAAAACCAGAAACTTATTTAAAATTTTCCATCCGCCGAAATGGTGAAAGGCACTGTAGAGGTATGAATACTAAGAAAATGTTGTATCTTCTAAACTCTTAGGGATTGAACTATACAAAACAATTAAAATTTTTAAAAAAATGTATCGGCCTACTCGACTTCTTCTGTAATTTTACAAAACGAAGTCTTTTAATTGTAATTAGTTTAATCGTTTAATTTAACTTTTCATTGAGAATGTAGTTTCGTATAGAAAATGTTACATTATAGACAATTAAATGAAACTACGTAATACTACATTATTACTTCTACTTTAAGTTTTTTTACCACGAACTAGGTTTCGTTGTATTATAATCCTCAGGTAGGCTATTATCAAACAATCTTTGCTATTTCTACTTTCTTTGCTTAAAGAAAGTAGAAAGAATACTACATCACGTAGTTTCATTTAATTGTGAATAATGAATTTCCACAAAATTAACGCCAAATATATTCAATGTTTGTTACATCATAGCATAAAAATTTTAGTATTTGGTGGAAAAGAGATTAACGAACCGACGGAATGAATGACCGGAATATTTATATTTGTGATTCAGGTGCTCTTCTCAATTTTCTCTATACAGATTAGTAAATTATACTAAACATTCTTTCATCACTGACATATTTATAGGTATAACGAGGTTGTTTATTGTTGAGATGACATAACATTTTCAATTAAAAATAGATTCATAAAAATAGAGATTTCATAGTATTCATTTAATATTTGTTGCCCATTTACGAAGATATTTATGGTGAAATTTATGAGTAACCATTTACTTTGTAGCTATCTATTCATGTACCATATATGTAAATTATTGTGTTGTGGAATCATTCTGAAAACTAGAAACTTATGTTGTTACGTAAGGTTGTGATATACGCTGCATATAGGTATGTATACCTGTAAATATATATATATATATATATATATATACACATATATATATATATATATATATACACATATATATATATATGTGTGTGGGTGTGTGTGTGTATGTATATATGAAATTTAATATGGTAATAGTATATACCCTCGAGCAACAAATAAGATCAATATTAGAGATATAAAAAACTGTCCTGAATTTGTGAATATTAAAATCGAGTCGATATAGCTAGTATCTTAATAAAATCTTGTAATATATAAGTTACCTTCTACCCAAATTTTTTTAAACCAAACTTTTTTTGCGACTTACTTTCTTTTTGCAATTAATTAAACTTTGATATTTGATAAATCTATATTAAAGTTTGGAGCAATAATGTTTTATTTTTCAGTACATAAAATATATGTCAAATAAGATCCGTTACTAAACTAACCTTGACTTATGACTTAGCCCTTTATCAAATGTTTACCTAAGAACTACAAAGTTTGCTGTAATGAAATCAGCAAACCAAGCAACCTAGTTATCTAAATAGGTTAAAGGAAATCTACCCAATAAAGTTATTGGCAGAATTGGCAAAGCACGTAGAAAAATCGTTGTGAAATTTTGTGATGAATTTACTGAAGGAAAATTTTATAGAATATGTGGCAAGTTTATAATTTTCTGAAAGATTAATCCTATTCTTATATCGATATGTTTTAAAAAAGTTTTACTTTTAACATAATTCTTACTTTTAAAAATGTTTTGCTTTTAAAAGTCTATCGCATGTAACCAAGACAGAAATATTCAGAAATTATTATTACGTTAGTGAAAGTTAAATTCGTGTTAAAACAAAATGTTGTTTTAAGTTTGTATGCCGTGATTGTTAAAAATGATTGTAACAAATAGCAATAACTACATTCATACGTTATTTATTCCATTTCCCAAGAATGGAACATGTAACGTAACGAATGTATTTATTGCTGAACTGAAGACAAGCCTGAAAATAAACAAAATGAAAATAATTGCAGTAGTTTAAACAATGAAGGAAACCTTAAAGATAAACAAACAATTTGCTTTAGTGTGTGAACGTATTTCATAGAAAGCCCATCACTCTGAAATTGATTCTTATTTACATTATTTGCATGTTATGCACTTAATTATAATACTGATAAAAAGCAATGGTCTTCAAAATCGAACCTGTGCTATTATTGTACTACTTGGACTTAACTATTAGAACGACGCCGCTTCCAATGTAAGTGAATTTGTCATTAAGTAATTTATTCACAGTATATTTTACCAATTACTACTCCAAAGTTACAAGTCTGTATAAATTAAGATCGTATAAATTCCCGACTCACATGTATGTATTCTAAAATTGGTTCCATAAGGTTGTTAATCACTTGTCACAATATTTTAAAAAATTATCACGAGACCCGATTTGAAAGAGGAACATGAAGATTATAAATGATCTAGTTATATTCATAAATAATAAACAAACTCGCCTACAGTTTTCGAGCATTCAAAACTTATCAAATCTACATGTATTATTGTACTAAACAAATAGAAATAATTAAGGCCTTTCAAATAGATTTTTTTTATTTTTGGTTTCCATTAAACCATTTGGTTTCCATTATAGAAATTCATAAAGTCAATTACTTGTCCGGAACCAAAGAAACTTTCAATAGTTTCACATGCAAAACATCTGAAGAGAAAAAAACTTACCTTATAGAAATGTACTGATTATATTGAGGATTGATAATAACAGCGATAATTTACTCGAGAAATATGAATCCGAACTTTTATGTGAATTGGATCATACAAAAATGAAACAATAAAACTTGGAGAAAAATACCATCTAGCAAAGTGTAGCACCAAGTAACTCGTAATTAGAAAACAATTCTAACTGCAATGTGGTTTGGTACCCACATAAAGAGAAAAGACTCATGGCGGATCTCCTGTCATAACTATTTTGTACGGTTCCCATTGCACAATCTCTATCAAATATGGTAGACAATGAACGAACTACATTAAACTAACTTTGCAGAAATGGTTGTTGAGAAGTGCGACTTCTTTATTTTGGAGGAATTTGATTTTCTGGTGTTATTCCTGATGGCAAATACTTAAATAGCATCATAAACTGTTTACTTCTTAAATTTATTGTTAATCTGAGGTAAATCCGTATTTCTTCGATGCTGCCTCATAAGTATTAAGGAAAAAGTAAGATATGAATGATATCATGGTCGAATTATTATTCAATTTTTTTTCGCCTCTAAATACGTTAACGTTTAAGCATTGTACAGTTTTATACAAAGGGATACATCCCGGCTTTGCGCGGGCACAATTATTTAATTGATATGTATTTTTTCACGAATGTAGTCCTACATTTGTAATATTTTGCCCATTTCTCCCTCTGAACAGTTCTTTAATTTCATTTATATTACTGCAACAAATTATAAAATTTGAAGGATAATTTTCTAGGCAGAATTGCTTTAAAAGTTACAAAACGTAATATGTATTTCAATTTAGAAAAAAAATTACATTAATCTTCACCACCTTTGTTCCACGCAACAATTTTTAACTTAAAATAGTTATTGTGGCTTATGTAAAGTAACAATCTTTGTATGTATATTGTTCCAGATTTCAATGCATCTTTTTAATACTTGCAGCTCCTTGTTGCAAAGTATTATTGTATCAATAATAGCAATCCCAGCTTTCATCACGAAAGTGCTTCACTAATTTTTCTTATTGATTACATATATATTGTTATGTTACACATGTACATGTATATACACATACGTATTTATACATACACGCACGCGCACACACACACACACACACACACACACGCACGCACACACGCTCACAAATATAGCTTTTGAAAATTTGAAAACTAAATCTGAAAATTATATGTCAGTTGAATTAGTAATCCTACGTGAATCTCTAAAAAGCAATCACACAAAAAAAGGAACGAAACTTGGCGTAAATACTATATTGTTAGGCGGTGAATACTTACATTATATCTGATCAGCCCTATAAATTTTATATTTAGTATAGATTTAGCATAAAAAGATATTGCCCCAAGTAACATTTGGACTGATTGAGATATAAATTTCAATAAAAAGGCAATAATTTTTTCGGAGACTTTTGTTTTACGAAAATTAATTATTTCAGTTAATTTCTTAATGTTTTTAAAAAGTAATGTGTAAAATACATAACTGAAGTATTTTATATTTGATGCTATCTAGATATTTTTTTAGTATTCCACAGTAAAGCTAATTGTGCACTGTCAAAGATGACAGACGCATCGATTATTTACATTCCGTTTCATCGTATTGCACTAAAATGATCTCGATAAAAACTTTTTTAGCAAGGAAGCATATCAAAAAGAGAAAAGTAAAGGTCAAAATTATTGAAATCGCTATTGAAATAAACATTAATAAAAATATGACATTATTATGACTATTTACCGAAAAGGTACCTTTCTATTGACAACTCTCAATAAGCCCGTCCATCTCTGAATTCGGATTCATTGGAGTTTAATTTTTTGCGTGATTTTTGTGTTTTTTGTGATTTTATTTATGACCTTTGCTTTATCCCTGTACACCGTGAACACTTTCTTGTCTGCGATCGGAGTCCAACTGTATTTTTGGACTCCCATTTTGTCAACGCGACGTCTCTTACTGTACTTTTAGACATTGTTACTGCCACCGATTTGTACGCTGATTTGACTGCGAGCTATTTTGCAAAATAAGATTTTAAGGAATTACGGGGAAAACAACTTGCGTTTTGAATATTCGATGTTTCGATTTCGTAAAACGAAAAAAATCGGTTGAAACTCTGGCTTGCGAACGCAGGTACGTAAGTACATACATCGAGTTTATGCTACTACATCAAAGTAAGTAATATACCAGCAACCACTGCAATCAGGGTTGCCAGATATTTTGGGGCGAATTATGGAACAAAAAACAAAACCAATTATGAAGATAGAAATATATATTAATTATCATATATTGAATGTAATTAACCTGCTTAAATATTATATATGCCTGGTTCTGGTAGCTGTAGTGGCGATGTCGGGCGGACAGCGAGAGGGAGGGGTTGGAATGACCTTTTAACACGTGGGCCATTAGGCGCGTCATCAAGATGAGGGGAATTTAAACTTTTGCGTGTTACTATTTTATACGCAATTTAAAATTTTCCAGGATAATTTTAAAAATTACCGTACCCGGGGCGTATGCTAGCATTCCGAAATAATTCCAGTGAACCCAAAAATTCAAATATAAGGCTATCTTCCCTTTTATATAGACTAACCGAGACTAATCAGCTTGACTAGCAAACTGGGGCTTTTGGGAAGGCGATATGGCACAAATTCCTTTTACCGACCAGTGCGAATTGCTGGGGTAACATTTCAAAACTTTCATTATACAATTTCAATAATTGTTTTGATTCTGGTAGCCATTTAAAATTAAGTCTAGGCCGGAACAGATGAGATCCCTTGAAACCAAATTATTGGCTACTGTGTCGTAGGCTCCATGTGCGGGGCGGGCAGTAACGTAATCCGGTCTTGGGCATACGTGCACCCCTAAATGTATATTGTGGAAAATGTTTTCAAAATAAATATTTATAATAAAATTATCACGGCTGAGTTCCATTTTTTTTAAATATGTCTATTTGAAATATATATTCTTTAACCGAAAAAAATCATTAAATTTTCATTTTTGGCGCACTGTACTCAGCTCTTATTATACACTAAAAACAAATTTCCGAAATGTGAAACGATAGTTATTGTATAAATTATTGATAGTTATAATTTTACAAATATTCAATGATAGTTATAATTTTACAAATTTTCAATATCTAATTGGAAATTAGATAAAAAAAATAAACGAATGGCTGCCGTAAAATGCATTCCTTCTGACTTGAATGCATTATTTGTGATTGGAAGTTTATATGTGTAATGCATTGATTATTGTACTCATTTTGTTGAGCTGAAAACAAAAAGATATATATTCTAGGCACGGGCAATTAAAGTCTTGTTATTGGACGCTAATAATACTTACCTTTTGATATCTTTCGTTATCTTTATATTATTCACGTAAACATTTATTAGAGCCGTTAATTGGAAGCGTAGGTATAAACAAAATTGACGCGCTTTCAAGGTTGAGGATCCTAGGCGGCGCTAATGTCATGCACCCAGCCAATAGGCTATTAAGGATGCTTTAATTATTTATTGCGATGTTTTTGAAAATTTTAAATAGAAACAATTGCGTCGCTTTATTTTAAGTATAAAATATAGATACATACCAAGTACTGTCTCATTAAATTATATAGATAAATACTATGGTATTGGCGTCAATTCTCTAACGCACAAAATTTGATTCCAACAAAGGACGCTCATAACAACTCACCCTTCCTTTAACTTTACATTTGCGAGCTCGAAGTTAGGGTTACCTACCTTATTAATATATACACAACCTACCTTATTAATATATATACAAATAGAATTCTGAGATAACGAACGAAGAAAACAGACTAGCTTCGCGGCGTCGCCGTGGAAATGAAGTGGCATCTATTCTTATTACTGAGAAACCAACCTTTACAAAACATTTATGTAGTACTATTACTCAACACCATCGCTATAGTTGCTCGAATTACGGTGGTCACTTTTCAATTATAGACTTTTAAATTTAGTGTGTAATTATTTTCAATATGATTCTCTGTTGTACGTAATATCTCAGAGTATATAATGATACAGAGGGTCAATGCCCATACTAGAAAAGTTTCCACCTAAGTCGCGCAAGTACAGCGACGGTGGTGAGTAATAGTACTACGTCAATGTTTTGTTACGTTTAGTTCTCAGTAATAAGACTAGATGGCACTATTTCTGTGCGTCGGTGATGACGTCGCAACGTTTGTGTTATCTCAGGGCCTATATTTACCTTTATATAATTAGGTAGGTAGATACCTATTCTCGAGCTCATAAAAATAAAGGTAAGGAAGATCTGAGCGGCGTTCGTTAGAATACAATTTTGTGCTTCACAGAAACACTATCATCATAGTACCTATCTATATAATTTATTGAGATAGTACTTAATATGTATCTACATTTTATTAAAACAACGCGTGTATGTACAGACGTAGAGTTTTAGTTATTATGAACTGGCAGCGTTACATTGCACTTGACGTAACATTTATATTAGGTTAATTAAAACAAACGACTTTAATTGTTTCTTAAAATCCTTATTTTTTGAAGAAATTAGTCCATATTTCTTTTAGAAGTTTTAATACAATCATATATTTTAATTGCAATTAATTTTACAAAAATAAAAAGTAGGTGTTCTTCTCAAATTGTTACTTGTATGTTTTTTGCTATTATATTTAAAATAAGTTTTTAACATTAACTTTTCATTTAAAATTTTAAAAACATCGCTATAAATAATTAATGCATCCTTAATAGTCGTTTAGAATATCTCGTTTGGTGATTTCAGTGGCTGTTCTTTGATCCCCTAATTTTTATTTACTATCGAAATTTTCATCGTTATCAATAAGTTCATCGTATTTTATAAACTTTGCGTTACATTCTTGGCAATTGTATTTTTCTATACACTTCTTTGCTAGTTACCCCCGCAAAATAGGCGATTGAACAATCTTCTAAATTACTTGGGATCGTTTCAGACTAACTAGCTCTCCCTGTACATGAATTGGATAAATTAGCTGTCGATCTTGACGGTACATCTAATAGGTACGCCTGAGACGTTTCAGCAATTCTAAGAAAAGTTGGTTCTTCTATTGGGTGCACTAGAAAGTATGCATCTGATAGACCCATCTCATCCAAAATAAATTTGTCCTGGTCCTTCTCGCAGTTTCCTGTATTCATGGATATCAATGCATTTAATAAGTGGCTCCGAAATACAGATCTCCTTTGCTTAGCAGTTAGTCTTCTGGTGCATCCTGTTTTCATCCTGTAGAGACCAAATAAGTTTTCTATGACATCTTGATTAAGTCTGTATGTCATTATAAACTTAATTCCGCTGTTATTCTCTTCTTCAAAAAGTTCTAACTTTGCTCCGATCGACTGCCGTATTCCTGTGAAACTCGAAGGCACTCTTTTCTATTTAGTGCCATCTTTCTTGTAAGTAATTTTCTTGAAATCTTTCATTATGTTTAGACCATCAATTAAAGTTTTGCGAACAGCGTCATTTTTTTATAAAGCACGTTTGTGTGGATTTCTATGTTTTAAGCTTCTGCTATTTAGGGCATCAAAAAGGCTATTAATTTTTTCCATAAATTTTGCGGTATTTGAAGCTGTTTCGCTTTTTAATTCTCTTGTCGAGACTGCGGTTTTCATTGCCGCGGCAAACGTGTGACTGAAAACTTGTGAAGCTAACATCACTTTCATTTTTTGAAACGCGTTTGGGCTTATGTGCGCTTATGTTATCTTTTTATACTTTTACTTTTATTACTTCGGTCAATATTATAAAGATCAATTATGCCTTTGAAACTTACTTCATTACCTTGCCATATGAAATTACGTGTCTACAAATTGTTTCTAAAATTGTTAATAATATGAGGCACATCAAATGTGGAAGATATTTTTTTATCATCCAGCATAAAAAATGGGATATCCGGCGTTACCTCTAATTGTTTTAAGGCACTAACATTTGTTGTTCCCTGGTCACACACAACTGCCTTTGGCAATAATTCCGAATCGAAAAGTTTTTAGTAGGACTCTTATAATTGTGTGTTTTAGATTTTCTGTCTTAACATTTGTATGTGTTAAAAAATAAGAAAGACGAATCTTCCAATTTTGGTACAGTCCTCTTGCCACAAAACTAAAGCAGTTTTGGCTAACTTGCTTTTCTTTTGACCTTTTCCCAAATCTTCCAAACCTTCTATTAAATCATGTCATTACGGCTATTTCGTGAAAACAAATTATACAACTTTTTTCTTGGTCTATGTCATACTCAATTTTTTTTAATAGTCTCAAAACCGACTTTTGAGAGCCCCGGCAAGCAGTTTGCTTTTTAACTATATTTTTATTGTACTAGAAGATGCTAATACAACCCCACTTTTTCTCAATTCCTGTACCTAGAAAGAGACTTGTAAAACAAGGCAAGGCAAATATTCTTTTCATCAGTTAGTACCTCTTTTTAATTGCATTTTTGCTAAAGTTTTAGATATCTCACTTTTGAAAGATAATGGGAAAACTCATAATTAATATTGAAAAATTTTCAATATTAATTATGTGTTTTCTCATCAACTTATTTTTATTTTTTTTTGAAGAAACCATATTTCTTTTAAGATTTTTTTCGTGCATAAAGATACAGTACGTTTCGGTTTCTTTACACATTGTGATATTTTTTCAAATGAAAAACGACGGCGCTTTAGTTTGGTTGGTGTTTGAGAACTGTATTCTGGATTCACTCGTTCAACATTTTCTTTTTCTAATTTTAATTTCCTTTTTCCTTAATAAACTGCAGTATGTATCTTTACTTTTAAATTTTCTGGTGAAGATAATTCGCTTCAATTGCGGTACTTTTCGGTGTGGGGTTTTTTCCAACACGGGCCTGAATCCTGTGCTTCTTTTAATTCTAAAAGATTCAAAATGGGTTTCACAGAGGTGCCTATTTGACAGCTCATTTTCGGTTAAATGGCTCAAAGTCATATTACTATACTTTATATAAAATTAGGAGTATATAGTACGGAAACGCTGAACTTCTAGTGGTGTCTTTATGCCCAAGGCCGGTTTAAGTTAAAGACAAAATAAGTTATTATCCGCACCGCTCATGGGGCATAAGACATACTAACAAAGCAATTGGTTTCAAGGGGTCTCCCTTGCTCAGGCCTAGATTTAAATTAAGTGGCTGATACGATAAAACATTTAACAAAATTTTGCAGCTTTGAAATTTTACCTCTATCAACCCGCACTGATCAATATAAGGAATTTGCGCCATATCACCCTTCTAAGAAACCTTAGATGCTACTAAAGATGATTACTCCGGGTTAGCCTCTATAAAAGAGGAGATGGTCCTAACCTTGTGTTGCCTAGGAACCATTTCATGACTACATCCAGACCTACTTATTTCTTATTTTTAAAATTATTAAAAAAAATTCCATGTGTATTCCAAGGAAATAAATAGATACATTTTAGTTAAGGTTGCCAGGTGGCCGAAATTCACTGGGATTATCCCGGAACGAAAGTATATGTCCCGGGTTTCGCAATTTTCGAAAATATTTCGGGACATTCAAATTTGCTTTTAAAATAGTAAATGCGAAACATTTTAAATTTCGCGCACCTCGATGATGCACCTAAGGTCCAACCACTATCCGTTCACTACCGCCACTGCAGCTCCAAGAAAATACAAATAATAATATATATAATAATAATAAAGCAGGTTAATTATATTCATTACATGATAATAAAAGTATATATATATTATATTTTTATAATTGGCTTTGTTTTTTGTCCCCAAATTAGCCCCAGTGAATCTGGCAACCCTAATTGTAGCGCTTGTTAGAAAGCATATGTCATTTATTCACTTATATCTCAGAGTAAAAACATATACTACGCCTTGAATTCTTTCGAAAAAAGATTGAATATTTAGCTTAACTAATTAGATGTACGCAGAATGAAGGAATAGATTTATTTTATAGTTATGGTGATAGTACTCTAATATTTTGATCAATTTTCGGTTTTGGTATTGATTATAACCGCTAATGTATTTAGCGTAATTTTTAAGGTGTTTTATATCGATTTTTGTAAAATAAAACTATACTAACTTATTAGTATCTTGATTATGGGAAAATAAATATCCGCTATTTAAATTGTTTGTAAATAAATACTTTCATCGTTATTTTTTAATTGTTTGTATTGATTTGTGAATCGACTGCCATAGAATGATTTTTATTTTGTGGTGGTGTTTTACGGTTATGGGACTCTGCTGACAGGATTATATTGTTTTATAAAGCAGTAAGGAAAAAAAATGTAATTATTTTTTTAACCAATATTTAATATGGTATTGTAACACCAAATTGTTGAAATTTGATATTTCATTAGTCGAGTGATTTAAATTGTGATTTTAATATATTGAGTTTAAGCAGGAATCGCAGTGAAATGTGAAATCATTTCAACAATATTAGGCTGAGTAAACGGAAATGTGCGTCTATTAAAATTTCAGATAAATATATTAGTTATAATAAAATTGTTATATAAGTAAACAACACTGATAAATAAAACGAGTGCGCTTTAGACCACACGACTGAAGTAAAACTTCAAACTCACAAAATATGAACTTGAAAATGAATTTACAATTTTATTCACTTTAAACGTAGAATATTTGATGTATTGAACAAAATAATAATTTATAAAATTATTCAAGAACGAAATGAAATTACAAAATAATAAAAAAATCACCGTTCGCGTAACGCTAGCAAACTCGCATATATATATACATATATATATATATATATATATATATATATATATATATATATATATATATATATATATTTCATGCACTGGCTATAAGAGGAAGAGAGAAAGAAAATGTGGTAAATTCATTACAAAAATGTGTTAAACATGTCTTCCCATTATTGTAAACTAAATTAAACTGTATTTCAAAACCAAACGCGTTCCGCACGAAACAATAATATCTATTGACCATTCATTCGACAGTTTCATATCAATTGTTGTGAGTCAGTCGCACAAATGGTAAGCGCACGGACGAATGGTAAATGATTTGAACAGTTATGTTGCAAAGATCGGATCATTTGTATTGACAAAACGAATGATTGAAAGTGATTCGATCATTCGTGACTGATACTCTCTAGTTGTTAGTGTATTAATTACTCTGAGTTTCAAGTGATAGTTCCAATCGATTTTTATCATTTATGGGATATTAACATCGAATATTCCAAATTCGAGTTGTTACACGCGTAATACGCGCATTTACGTGGTGCCACAGAACATATACGGTACTGAATAGACACCACGCCTACTAATCCAAATAAAAAAATAGTCACACTTTTTCATACCTTCCCAACCGCTGTCAAAGTGACCCCTCTCTCCTCACCCCACCCCCCTAACCTTAAAGACTTGTGTAATTATTATTAATGCCCATAGATGGCGGTATTAAAGAAATATTTATTTTTATTTTTATGAATATGTATATTAAAATTTTATTTATTAAACCATTAAAACAAAAATATTTTAATCAAAAGACAAATGTCAAAATAACATTACAATGATTGTGATTTCTTGAAAAATGAAAGCCACTATTTTTCCTAGAGGGGCAGATACAACCAAAAAACCAATTTGGTTATAATCATTTTATAAAATTTACATGATATTTAAAAAAATGACACGTCACTTAAAATATTTGCAAAAAAATCACATGTCACCAACAATATTTTCATCAATCTTCACTTGAATTATTTTTTTGCAAATAAGTGCGTGCGTGTGCGTGTGTGTGCGTGCGTGTGCGTGCGTGTGCGTGCGTCTGCGTGTGCATTCGTGTGCGAGCGTGTGCGTGCGTGGGCTTGCGTGTGTGTGTGTATGGGTGCGAGCGTGCGTGCGTGCGTACGTGTGTTTGTATAATTTGTAACACTAATAGTTTTATTTTATAAATTACAAAGTACCCATACATGAGAGCTCTGTTTCATCCCTTTGCCTGTGAACTGGTTGAATGTGGCTCTTCATTAATAAAGCAGTTTGAGGAGTCTGAAAATGAAAAAATCGTATTTCAGGTGACAGACATTATGATTTAAAAGAGTATTTATAAAAAGGGCTGAAATTAAACACGTATTTCGTAATTTTTCAGTAAGTCTATTTTAATTTCTTAGGAACCAGTCAATCTTTATTTTATAAACAAATGGAAATAAACTTCTCTACGATTGCAATTGAAAATTATGTCGTAAATCAATAATCAACTTCTTGTCAACTAACCAATCAATCTTTGAAGATTATTGTAAATTTATTAATACATAGAATGTTATTTTTATAATAATATTATTTGAAAATATAATCCGTTCTTCAAAATGTTACAAGATGACTATTACATGTTAGAATTACTTACGTAAGAATGTTTGTAAAGTCGTAATTAAACCCCTATTGTGTTTTGCGACGTTAAAGTATAAAATATACAAAAAATATTTAAAATGTGGTCTTGGAATATTATGTAATAAGCAATAACGGATAAGACTTGCCAACTTTCGTTTCGAGGCAATGATAAAAATGACCGTTTAGGCGTTTTTCTTTTAATGCTATTACAAACACGTAAGTTCACGTCATTTTTATTTTGATCACCAATTAATAACATAACAAAGAGTTATAAACACTTAAGGAAACAAATATATAATGATACAATGCCTATAACGACGTATTTAAGTAACAAATAACACCTAAAATATGAAATATGTGAAAATATTTAAAGTATAAAAATATATTCTCTCCGCTATAAGTTTAGTTTGTAGGTTGCGACTTGCGTCTGTCACAGATGGCGTCTATTACCATGACACGTAACTACCAGCTGTCATTAATATAAGAATATATCCTCATATTTTTATTAATAAAACTTTAATAATTACGTTTCGTTTAATCGGAGTATCTTTCCTTGTTAAAAAACGTTATTATCATGATAATTTTACTGCTTGCTATACGATGAAATGGAATGTAAACAAACGACGCGTATGCCACCTGTCGCAAGTATGAAGTTACCTTGGTAGTATAAAAATATCTAGATGGCATCAAATGTGAAATACTTTAAATACGTGTTTTACCATTTCACTGTCGACAATATTACGAAATTAACCTAAATGATTTATTTTCGTGAAACAAAGCACAGAATAGAGTACAGAACGGACACTCCCATACTAATACACACCAAAAAAGTGGTCTATGTATATATGGATAATTGGACCCTGACTCACCAGGTGGCGCTTTGATTATTACCAAGACCAAAAGATGGCGCTGTCTAGGTAGAATTATCACCCATAGATGGCATTATGATAAAACATTGAATTAGAATTTATTAAACAATATATTAAAAAACATTCTTATTTTCATAAATTTTTATTAAAACTTTAGAGTAACTAAAATTTTACAAAACATATATCAGAGATTTTACAAAACATATATAATTTTACAATTATAGTATTCTAATAGGTAATTATTTCAAAAATATATTTGGATTTCCATTTCAAAAAGCATGCTTCAAGGTTTCTCTGACTTTCCCGCTGTTCAGGTTGATTATAATCTGAGAAGCTTGCAACGCTGTGTCCATAATAATTTATGGATGTCCTCTACTGCAGAGCTGAAAGTAGAAAAATACACACGGACAATACATACATATATGGATGTTAACGCGTATTCTATGGTGTTTATTTCTTAGCGTGTCTCAATGGAGAAAATTTATTTCCAAATTTTGTTAAAGCTTCAAATTCAAGTTGGTATTCTTACAATATTACAGTATATACTTTATTAAAAGTATTTCCTCCAGGGTTGGTCAAAATGTTTACATTAGAATGTTTGTCGTGAAAGGGTTATTCTTTTAATAAGTTTAAAATTCTTGGTTCAAATAAAATGTTTTGTATTGAAATTGACCTAGATGGAGTTTTTAAAATTTATCCTTGAATATTAGATTTACAAATAATAACTTCAAAACTTAAGAATTTTACATTCATAACTAACCTAATTACTATATTGAAAACTTCAACAAGTCTGGAACTCCTCAGTTTTTGTAGGCTGCCTCTCTTTGAAACGCTGGCTCTGATTGAAGTGGCTTCTGGAAGTATGTCCTCCTATAATCATAAACAATTCACAAACATATATAATATTTGGATATAAATTGGCATATATCTGGCATGCAGTAAAAATCCATGTTACTGTTTCCAAATAACCTGTCAACTCCAGACATTGGATGATTAATGCAAAATATACATAATTTATCTCACATTAGTCGTATCAGTTATCATTGAAATTAAAAATATATACTACAAGATACACTATGTATAATTAGTGAAGTGGTTAGCGTTTACCTGTATCCAAGTGTTGAAAACTTGCAACAAAATGAGTTAAATAAAGTAAAGATATTTGTCTATAAGCCTGATATTAAGTATTCAATCAAAACGCAATCAATTGTATCACTAGTTTATATATACTTAATGTTAAAGATGCTACCTGGTCAGTACAATTCCTTGTGCATAAATTCTAAATCTAGACTATGTGTAATTTTACTGATAAATTACCTCAGATATTCCTTTATAGGAATAGCTTAATTCTGCCGCCTCTAAACTAATACTCGGCTGGTCTCTCAGTCGTTCCAACATGTCTGGTTCTATCACTCTCATTGTAACATCTTCGGTCGGTGTTGGCAAATTTAGACTCGGCTTTGCATTCACCTGTAACAATTTCCTAGGTGAAATAGTTTTAAAATCATGAATTATAAAATGATTCTCACAAATTCCGTAACAGTGGTTTTTAAATCCGGCTGCCAACTCATCTCGGCGACATAGTCTCAACCATTCCATCGCCCTGTGAACAAAACAGAAATTTCGTATTAATTTATAGTTCTAAACATAGTTATTCAGGTGTAAATGTTCACGTTGACGGAATTAAAAAATACTTTCTTATATTATTTGATAATAATAACCAAACAAAAATTACGACATAATTTGTGGTTATAAACATAGTTGTTCATGTGTAAATGTTCACGTTGACGGAATTAAAAATACTTTCTTATATTATTTGATAATAATAAACAAACAAAAATTACGACATAATTTGTGGTTATAAACATAGTTGTTCATGTGTAAATATTCACGTTGACGGAATTAAAAATACTTTCTTATATTATTTGATAATAATAAACAAACAAAAATTACGACATCATTTGTGGTTATAAACGTTGTTATTCATGTGCAAATGTTCACGTTGACGGAATTTAAAAATACTTTCTTATATTATTTGTTAATAATAAACAAACAAAAATTACGACATAATTTGTGGTTATAAACATAGTTATTCTTGTGTAAATGTTCACATTGACGGAATTTAAAAATACTTTCTTATTTTATTTGGTAATACAAAATTAAACTACGAACGATACTTACAGAGTTTTACATTTTGGAAGATTGAAAAATGAGATTCGTTTGGCAGTTTTTTGAGTATTACGACAGCCGGTTACAATACACGCCATTACTATGAACTATAATACAATAAAAATAACTTATTGGTACGTAAATGAATAGGAAAATACTTACGAAAAACAGTATTAAATATAAATTTTTTCCCTAGAAAATATATGCGAGAGGCCACACAAGAATTTTCAATATTGTACTTTTTCAACACGAAGTAATGTCATGCGTGTGTTATAAGCTAGACAGCGAGAAAAAGTATGGCGCCCAGCCGGAAACCCGCAACTTGAATCGTCTAAACGCCCTCTGCTGAGGAATCTGACATTAGCGTTTCAAATTTTTATTTCCGGTGAGCCCTCTTATTTGTTACTCTATGAAACAAAGCTTATTGAATAGTAACATAATAGCCTTTTTATTGAGATTTATCTCCCAATCAATCCAAATGTTACTTGTGGCAACATCTATCTGTACTAAATTCGTACTAAATCTGAAATGTATGGGGTTGATCATATGGTAATATAGTACTACAAGGTTTTATTAAACACATTATTTTACATAGAAGAGAAACGTTATGTCAACAAAATTACAATATCACGATAATTGTATCAACTTTTGGCAAAATAAAATTTCTGGCCTAGGTACGTATATATGATAGAAATTATTTAGTTTAAGTTACTAGTAGAATTTGATGATTAGATAATCCGTTTATGATTTGTTTTTGAAGAAGCGTTGATACAAACTACGCATTTGTTTTTGGCGACTAATCTGGATATTATATGACATTATACGGCTCCATGGACATCCAACGTATTATTAATAGCAAGCTGTGCCTCTTTTCAAATACAAAATCGATTAGTGAAAAATTAATTGTCTTGAAGTATCGAAATCTTCTCATCTACATTTATATGAAGTTGTAAATTGTTTGTATGACATTGAGAATGTGCAAGTCTATGCGCCATCTGTTGGTGGCATTTTTTAAATTGAATTATGTCAACCTGTGACAGCTTAACAATATTTGCGTATTTTAGTTATTATAATTAAAAAAAGATGGCGACTATATCTTTATAACTTTTTAGATACTTTATAGAATAATTGCTTGTAACTCTCTATGTATGTTTCCATTGTTTTTTTTCGCAGTAGATGTTGGTATACATATATATAAATCAAAACTATGACGAAGTATTTTTGAAGATATTTTTACATGGCAAAAATGTTTACAAATCATATGTTAAATATGCTGTGGTCTTATAAAATTTACATCTCCAAACAATAATATTAGTATCTCCAAACAATAATAACAGTCTCTTAAAATTCTTTAAGTAGGTTATCAATTGTAGTATTCCTATTCAAAACTTGAATCGTTTTTTTTTAAATAACCAATATAACATTTATATTAAAAGCTAATGCGCTATGTCGGCATTCAATTGAGGTTGACTTGAATTTTAATGTGTTAATTTATTTTTTCACATTATAGTATATACGTCAGTTTTAAATTTAAATCTAAATTTTTAATCGAAGAACTTGATCGATATTCGTTTAACAGCTATATTCAGATAAAATGACTAATAGACAGCATTGTAATTTAATATATTTTATTATAGTCAAAACACTTTTTCAAAACATCTTCAATATAGATATTTTTAATATCTGAAAAGTAGATTTCAAAATTTGCATAGATTTTTAAATTTTCGTAAAAACACATAAAATACAGTACACCAATAACAACTTTTCCAATAAAGGGGAATGCCAGTTTTCAGCCTAGTCATGAACAAAAACTAAACATATAAATAATTATTCCTTACCTCTATTTAAAATGATTGGTCTTTTTTGTTTGTGCATAGAACTGTTATAGAGTGAAAAAAAACTCATCTAAATATGCATTGATTCAAATGTAAGATATGATAACGACCAATGATTCAAATGCAAGCTGTATGCTGCATAGATTTTTAAATTTTCATGGGAACACATAAAATACAATACACCTTTAAGAAATTTCAAATAAATTTACCTTGAATAATATTAAATCCATTTTTAAAATATTTAACTAATAATATATCACAAACAACATTTTATCAATTCATAGTCACATTTTTATCTGCATGGATTTGCTCATTTCTTAAAACTAAGTAGTCAATGCACGCTTTATAAGTATTATTATTTAAATATGATCTGATACAAAAGTCAGCAATATAAATTAATACAGGTATCTGATTTTGAACATTTAAAATATCTTCTTCCGATATAAAAATATTAAAATTATTGCAATTTTCATTGACATTGTATTCGTAACAATTATTGTTCTCTACAATTTTGGGGTTAAGGTCAGTTACTTTAACATTAAATTTACCAAAAGTATCAGATGTGAGTGCTAATGGTAATAACGATCGAATTCTTAGTTTTGACTCTATCTCAAATACCTCCTTAGTGAAACTAAATACTGTGACCCAGCCATAGTTCTATATTTACTAAAACGATCTTCTGAGCTATCAGGTTGAATTCTTCCGGGTAATACAAATTTAATATTTAATTTATTGCAACAATAATCAGTTAATTGTAGAAGAGCATACGTAGAGTAACTAAACGCTACATTTGTTTGTTTCGTTAATTGATTATCACTATTTTTTAAACTTTCCCAATTATCTAACCATGCTGAACGTTGCATTAAAAACTTATAATTTTCTTCGTTAGGTGCAAGTGGCTTCATTAAAGGGGTTAATAACCTCTTATCCTTAAACAATGTTTTTGCATTAACAATATTCCACCATTTTAAGACAATATTGACAAATTTATACAGTAGTTTCATAATTTTGTTACTGAGAAACCATTGTGAACATGCTCATTAAATACATTTAATACTAATTTTTCATTCTGACGCTCAAAGTTAGTAGGATTCAAAGATTTGAGATTTATACTGTGAGCATACTTAACTAAATAATAGTTTTCTAAATCATATAAAGATTTGATGTTAGCAAACGAGGCAATGTTATTACATGTATCAAGTAAATCATCAAAATTTGGATAAAAAAATGCCTGATTCTTTCGGTTGAGCTAATTATTGCGTATGCATTTTAAAATATGTACATTATCAAAAATTAAAAAAATAATGGTTTATTTTTATTAGCAGGATTTTGATATACTATGTCAAATTTAGGCGGTGAATTGAAATATGACGGCTCTCTTATTCACAGAATTATTGTCACTAACTACACATATAACATTTAAATCTATAGTCATGTAAGCCTGTTATGACTTTATGAATATATTGATATAAATCTGAACCATTAATATTGTTCACAGGTAAAATATAGACAACTTCTTTAAATGACTTTGTATCATAAAATCGTGCGCTGTAGTCGCAGCCTGTTGGTTAGTATAAGACATGCCTGCGATATTACCTGCTTTATAATCATAGTAGATAAATTTCATTAATCGTTAAAGTAACAATATGTTCTAATCGGTTTAAAAGGCTGAACTTTTGCTTAATATATCTAAGAAAATTGTTCATCTTTAGGATCGCAGTTATATTTCGAACAAATGTTTTGAAGAGTGTTAGGATGAGGCATATGTACAAAAGCAGTACCGCGCAAGTCACGATGAGCGTAAGGTGAAATATAATATAATAGACAGAAATAAATCAAAAAGTTTGTAGAGTATCTAAGTCTTTCTTTTTTGTGGTTAATAAAGTTATCTCTTCACATAAAAAATCTATTTTTTTACATTTGATGTCATCATCTATATTTATAAAAGCGCACTTTAACACATCAAAATATTAAAACAAGTATCATCAAAAGATTGTTTGCTAGTATTTTGATTTTCAAAGATATCCAGGACTGAGAAAATGTCTTTAATAATACAAATCTTTTTTGGAAAGTTTTCACTGCAAAATTTCTTTAATTCATTATGATTTTGAAACAATTTTAATTCTAAATGATTATCAAAGGTTGCTGAAACTGATAGTTCTGGGGCTTTGGACAAAGAAATTATAACAAATATTACTACATCAACTTACTTTACAACAATCCAATATTCAATCACCTCGTAGTTAGATAAGCATGCTAGAAATTCACTAAAACAATTAAACATATATTTTTTTTATATTCGTTTTGTGACTGAATAATTTTTTAAAGTTCAGCAAAAATTCGAATTTCACTGATATGTTAATGAATACACATAAAAAATGATGTGTTTTAAAAAATCGTTCTCGGTAGTCATTATTTTATTATAAAAAATCGATTGGATAAATAAATTACAATGATACCTCCATTTCGTATACTGAAATTTTTTTTACTATTTTCCCTTTAAATTTATAATTAGATATTATATATTTAACAAACATAAATATGAATGGCGATAATTAGAGAAAAATTTAAATAAGAGATTAATAACAATTTACAAAATTTTAAAAAGATGTTGCCTACCTTACTTCATATTAACAAAAACATTCAATTCTACGAATCTTAAAAATTCATTATTAAATCTTTATTTTATGTTTTTTTAATTATAAATTAACAATAGGGAACAAATGTACAAATTTTTTTAATTAATTTAATTTTTAAACTAAATACTTAAAGGTCAAAATTATTGACCTTTTAAATACTTTGCAAATTATTATTATTAACATTTCTGTTTAGATGTTTGTTGAGTGTGTAGTATATAATTATAAACTTAAAGTGAAGAATACTTCAGCAATAACAAAATAAAGATATTTATTGTAAGTAATTTTTTTTAAATCAATTTTTGCAATAATGAGTTATGTTTTTTAAATACCTCATTTTTTATCTATATCCTTTAACTTAAAATAATCCCTAAAATTAATATTTTTGCAGTACTGAACTCATGCCTAATTTTAATGTATTGAAAGCAAATTTTGTAAATATGATACGATAGTTATTTGCACTACTATATAAAAATACTTCAAGAAATAACAAATCCTAAGTTTACAGATTTCCAATACAGAATTGGGAATTAGATAAAAAAAAATCAATGGATAGCTGGTATAAAATGCATTCCATCTCACATTGAAATGATATAATATGGATAATACATTTATTATCTCACCCATTTAGTTGAGTTTGATATTATATATTCTGGGCACAGACAACTAAAATCTAGTTATTATTCTACCATAAAAGCATTTATTTAGATATTTTCCGTCATTTTTATATTATTCACGTAAATATTTACCAGAACCGTTAATTTAAAGCGTACTAAGAAAAATGAACCTGCTGACGCTAGGCAGCGCTGATGTCACGCACCCACCTAATATTGACTGAGAGCACTTTAATTCATCAAAGCTTGAGTAATCGTATTTCTTAAACTCATGTTTTTCATAATATTTAGCTTCTCCGTCTCGGACAAGACACTCATGAGAAAGTGGTAGTTGGAGGATTTAATAATATCTTTATCTTCCTTTTATATTTTTCTTCATTTCTAAATATTCGGTACGAATATCTTTCGGCTTAAGTCGTTTCCGGAAAGAGTTTGATGTTTTGAGTTTATAGGACGGGTTGCTGTGGAGAATAGGGAGAAGTTGGAGTCAGTAAAGATTGCAACAATGATAGCGATAATTCTTCTGTTAGATGTTGAGTTTCAGTTTATTCGAGATGCAACGATATATTGAACTCTCCTTCGGTGGGTATATATTAGTTAGTCTTTTAAAAATACTAGCAAGTAAAGTATTTTCAGCAGCTGGATCCCCAGAATAACATGTAGGTAATTTGTTAATTCCTTTACAATATGTACATCTCTGAGGTTTTCTATTTTTTTAATTCATCAACTGAGCAAAAGCAAGAATACGGTGTTATTTTAACAATTTTTTACTAAATTTTGTCCGTCGTTTCATTATCTTAAATTTCAATTATAAATGTGATTTAAACAGTAGATACACAACACATACACACACACGCGCACACTTATATGCACCCATTAATAGGGACGCACGCGCGCGCCCTCGTTGACAAACAAACCGGCTGACACTTTATTTTTATTATATTATTGAAGGCACTATTTTACTAACTCTATCTTACCAGATACAGGACAGCCGTTATTTCCTTAAAATAATAATAAAGCAATATTTTAGCATTATTTTATCATTTGTTTAATATTACTTTATTAATTGTAGTATAATTTAATTATTTTCTTTGTTTCTGCTTTCCGTCGTGGAGCATCTTTTAAGTCTTTGGTGCGATTATATTCGTATCGATTAGGTAGAAGTATTGTTGCCAGAATAATTGATGTTTGATAAATTGAAATAATTTATGTTTAAATTCTTGAAAACCATTTGGAAAAATGTTATTCAAATAAGTATGCTACAACCAACCCTTTAATATCTAATAAGATATTGCAAACGATTTTTATGTGAAAGAAAGGAAACATTTTCGCATATTATATTCACCGCATAGTGGTAATGAAAACTGTAATTATAAAAGAAAAAATATTTTAAAGTTTTGTTGTACTTATTATTTTTTTTTATTAAATAATTAATTATTAACCGAAAAGCGATTTAATGATTAAATTTTCACGTAGAAATTACTTGGTTCGAATGTAATATTGTCATATGTGTTAATCGGAGATAAAGTATACCCCTTAAGAAATATTTGATACACTCCTATAACCAACGGATAATTTAGATAACGGAAAGAAAATTTATAATAAAAGATTATCTACGTAAATAAATTTATTGACTGTAGAGAAACAAAACAGGCAAAATTGATTATAAAGATGTCTTATTTGTTATACAATATCGTAAGGAAAAGAAATGGAGACTGATATGAATATTTTCGTGCTGTGTGGTTAAATTGTAATAACTCTAACAACGTAATTTCAAAGTTGAGATAAAAAGTATCTTCTTAGTTTTTAAATCACCTATAATGTTTTTACATTCGTATTAAAACGACAAGATTGTTTTTATTACATTATCATTTAAAAAGATTACTTTCATTTTCAATAAAGTGATATGGCACTTTTTACATTTTATGTTTTTATAACATCCCAAAAACATCCCTTTATCGTGATGAGTGATGTTGACTCAAAACTTTTCACACGATATTGCACAAAGAAATGTTATGTATTCAGGATTCATGTATGTAACTATAAGAGTTTCTTTTTATTCTCCCGTTACAATAAAATCTAAATAATATTTAACGTAATATTTAAATTTTTAATATGAAAAAAATATATACCTATAGAGAAACCTATTGAGCATGGTGTCATCGCCAAGAGCTCATTTAACCCAAAATTAATATTCATCTATATGTCGACGTAGATACTATCTAAGACAGTGACTTTCTATTTATCGTTATTATGATTCCCACGAGTATTTTGATGTTTTAACTGTCTATTGACAGTATCACATACCTTTCTATCCGTATACATATACCTTTCTATTCGTGCTCTCCCATATAAGCGACGTGTTCCGTTAACACATATGGCGAATTCGGCATTATAAATATACAAGTACCAAACAACTAAATAATAAGTAAACAAAAACATTTTAATTATATATGATTGAACGTAATTTAAATGCTTCGTGATTTTTTAGGCTGTGGATGTTAATCTTTATATTTCAAAATCATGAATAATACAAGTTAAGTTAAAACAATTAAAGTTGTGCGTAGTTGTGGAAAGCATTCTATCTCTGATTTCCAACGATAGTTATGGTTTTATATTTAATAAATAATTATAATAATACAATAATTCAATAGAACTCTTTTTAATACTAAATCTAGTTAAATCCTGCTGATTGAACTCGGACATGTCATTTAATGGGTGTTTATGTGTTCTTCGGGCTTTACTACTTTCATTATCGGAATTATCATCCCAGTATGATAACGGTCCTATCGATTTTCAATCTATTTTTGAAACAAAAAATTTGATAATTTTACATAAAATAGACCGTAAAGAGACTTTAATCGCTTGAAAATGTCGGAGAGAGTAATGCTTATTTATTGATATACAAAACGGAAACATCACATTTTCTATCCCTAGTAGTAATACAAAAGCATGGATAGGTAGATGATTGGTTTTGAGCATTAGAAGCCACAGAGAAGCTCGATCTGAAAAGGATGAATAGCAAAAAACGATTAAACGAATGACAAATAAGTCACTTTTTGAGAATATATGCATGAGTGTTTATGACTACGGACAAAAGATTAGGTTTCAAAAATTATTATAATAACAGACAATAATAAGCGTTCTCCAGTAAATACCCATAGCTCAGTCGACCGGTCTGATAACATACTTATCCAAATCTCATCTCAAGCTTATCCTACCCTAAATATATACTTTTTTTAACTAAACATTCATAGCAATCGCGCACCAATACGTTACATTTCTATTGCAGGACCCACAGTGCTATAAAATTTTAAATAATATATATATATATATATATATATATATATATACACATATATATATATATATACATATATATATATATATATACATATATATATATATATATATATATACATACATATATATATATACATATATATATATATATATAAATCAAACCGGTTTGTTACCAGACAAACCTCCCAACTCTAATGCAAATTTCAATCTAAGAACATAAATTTTCGTATAATGAATACGATATGTTATGGTCAAACTTTTAACATTTTTATTTCTTTGTTTTTTCTCCCATAATCAACTATTTTCTTTATTTCTTTTAAAATGAGAGTAAACTGTGTAAGGAGGTATATTCTGTAATTTTATAACAATATATAATTTTTGCTTCTTTTTACTTAAATACTGCGTGAGCTAACGATTGCCATACCTTTGAACCGTCCATAATCACATAATAATTGAATAATCCCTTCAGGCTTATCCTAAAAATGATCGTAAATTTGACGATTTAGCTAAGATAGGAGCCAAATAATCGATAATACTTTTAATTTAACTTCGATGCTCAGATACGTTTTAAAATGTATTGACACTAGTTTGATTTAAAAAAAAATAAAGTAATATGAATTCAGTTTAATAATTTTTGTATCTACTTGTAAAATTGAAAAACGGTTTATACATGGTAGATTATTCCAGATCCTTGAACTTTCCGAAACACAGTGAATTTAAGTTTTAATATCTTCTGTTGTTACGACCTTTCAGTTATTACATCATATCTATGTCCTCTTAATTTAAAGAATATATATTTCCATACATTTTTTTCGGCTCCAATAAATTTGAATATAAAAACGACTTCAGATATAGCAACTGGTTTATTTATAATCAAGTTTTTAGAAATCACATGCATATATTACGACTGGGTCTGCGCGGAAACAAAAAACATAAAAGATTCATTCAATAAGCTTTTAATCTTTGTTTACAATCGAACGTTTATATGTGTAAGGCTGGAGATTTACCAAAAATCCCATAAACAGTTACAATAAACTTGGTGCTCGTAACGAGTATTTCTAAACAGACGGCAAAGATCAGTTACAAAGGGACATTCTTAGCTTTAACTGTTTTGTTGAATCGTAATTATGGCATTAACAGTCAAGTATACTGCGTTTACTATAGAAGAAATTGTGACCATAATTTTGTGACTGCTAAATGGTGAAAGCGTCGTGGATTTGTCTAAAGAACTCAAAGTGTCACATTCCACGATTTCAGCGATGTAGAAAAAACGCGCTGAAATATTGAATTGTTTTGAATGAAAATCCCTGGAGATGAAAAAAACATGTAAAAAAAGTTGAAAGTGCAATTCTAGTGCGATTCAAAGATAAAAAAGTCAAAACATACCTTTGAATAGCGGCATTTTTCATTTTACAAGAAACAGCAAATAAAAATGATTGTTTTTTTTTTCTTGTGGAACTGTTTGGAAAAAAGAAGTTTAAATGTTCTAAAAGCTATATATATATGTATATATATATATATATATATATATATATATATATATATATATATATATATTTATATATAGAAAATCGGTGTATATATATATATATATATCGATTTCCTCAATGTTATTTATTTAAGTCGGTAAAATTTGTGAAGAACCCGACAGTGACTCTAACAGTTGTCTGAAAAAAGTTTTAACAGTATTAACTGAAGGATAAACTTAAAATTTAAACGAAAACATTCATAGATGGGGTCTATCAAAAGATAAGTTTAATGACGTCAGAAATTTTTCAAAGTGTTTTACATAAATGAGACTGAGCAAAGAAATAGAAAGAAAATGATCATTTTATTTATGGACTATTGTCCAGGTCATCTTAAAATTAAGAATTGGACTAAAATAAAACTGATTTTTTTTTACCACCAAACACCATGTCAATGATTATTTACTATCAATATTTGTATAAAAAAATAAGAAGCGTAAAGCTACGATAATCATAAAGAAGTTTTGTGTTTTTTTAATTAGGTTGTTTTCTTGGGACTATCATGATTTTTTTAAAACATTGATAGGTATTTTAAGCAACTTACATTTCATAATATTCCTTTACATATAAAAAATTTTTGACATTATATAAATTATTGTAATTGTTTTAATACATTTTTTAAATAATGTTTTGGGTAACTTATTAAAACATATCCATATTTAAAATAAATATTTATTAAAAAAAACTGTTAAATATTTCTAAGAAGGTTACTTACTGTTAAATATTTCCCTTAGGTATTATTTAACATCAAAATTAAATTTCTTTTATATTGGATGGAGTCATAAAACTATTGATATTTTAATAGTACATATAAATATTTATTAAAATGTAAGTGTTCTTGACCATTTGGCTACGGACCATTTAAATATCAAAAAGTTTATTGTAATCTTTTGTTAGCGAAATATTTCTTCCTCGTTGAAACGCGACTTTTGAAATATGGTATTTGACTGATGTTGATATTTTTTATAAAAATGTTTTGAAAGTGTATAGTAGATTTAAGAAAACCTTGTGATGAAAAAATAATGCCTTTAATAAACAATGAATCGAAACTTCTAAATAGGGAAAGGTGTCAATTCTTTGTTTATTAAATTGAAAAACGTTATTATGAGTTTAATTTTCACACAAAAAAACGAGATAATTTTACCTCAACCCGAGTGGTTCGCTGATCACCGCATCATCTTAAGAATTCCTAATAAAAGAGACCAACAAAGCAGAATGAGAAAATCTGGTGTTTGGAATATTTTGTGTTCTTATTAACTTCTCGACGCCATGTTGAAATGTATGTGACTGATTATTACAAATATCTCAATTGGTCAACTAGTTAATAAAGAAAAATCCAAAATCAAGTTTCTATCACAATTATTCTTATCACAAAGAAACATTATGAGTATGTCTTCAATATATGAGTTCGGCTAAAAAAATACAAAAAAATTATAACTCACGAACTATCGAAAATTGCTAAACATACATAGGGGTGTTTCGGGTAGGCGTTGATATTTGTTACCTCTGTGGTGTAAATACCTTATCTCTAAAAATGTTTGTACATGTGTCCCAAAAATACTTGACAGTATTTTTGGGACACATGTACAAACATTTTTAGAGATAAGGTATTTAGATGGTTCAGATTTACAGATTTACTTGCGTAAATCTGTAAATCTGATCCAATATTCAAAATTTTAAGTAATTTTAAATTTCAAGAATGCAGTGGAAGAACTAAAATTACATTATTTATTTTTTTCAAATGTAAGGTGTTCATACTAGAAATGTAAAATAAACTATATATTACTTAGAAATACATGCAAATTTCTTGAGTTAACAATTTATCCATCTAAATAATATAATTAGATAAAAATAAATAATTAAATACGTACATTTTTAAGCCTACAGTAACTTTAATTTTTTTTCGGAAATGTACATGTATGATAGGGATAATAACAACATACTTTTTAGTGAATCGGTCCAGCCATCCAAAAGTTACGATTTCTTTTATTTTTCATACAATCGTTATTATTCGGAAATGCTTGAACATTAAAAGGTTAAACTTTACTTAGTAAATCAAGAAAAAGTCTGAGTTCAACCGGCTATAGCCCTTTGAATACACAGTTTTTATGATTCGAATTAACGTATATGCAATTTTTTAACCCGAAAAATTGTACGATTCCTGTAGAATGACTCGTTATTTTAACTCATTAATAAGAAATTAGTGTTATAATAGGAATTTAAACACGTCGGATCCAAACTACGAATGTAAAAGAAAAGGTTGACATATGCGTGTTTATTCCTTTGTATGCTTGTACGTGTGCGTGTGTGTGCGCGTGTGCGTGTGCGCGTTTGGGCGGGCGTACGTGTGTGAGTGTGTGTATGTGTGTGTGTCTGCGTGCGTGAGCGCGTGAGTGCGCGTGCGCGTGGGCGGGCATACGTGCGTGCGTGCATGCATGCGGCCGTGCGTGCATGCATACGGCCGAGCGTGCGTGCATGCGTGCGCGAGTGCGCGCGTGTGTGTGTGTGTGTGTGTGAATATGTTATGTATGTTAGAATAGATACATATATGTGCATGTATCTATATGTACATTGAAGTGTTTTTTATTAATATTTTAATGATTTACGACGAACGAAAAACATCTTCAGGTGGGCAATCAGGAAAGATAATCTTTGCTGGTTGCCCGCCTGCAGTTGTTATAATACAAGGAAACCTAGGTCGTGGTTAAGAATTTAAATAAAGTAGAAATAATACTAGAAAACGTAGTTTCATTTAATTGTGAGGAATGTATTTGTATCCATTAAATGAGGCAAATGCCTTTTTAAATTAAAAAAAAACTAACATGTTGTTGAATTCTTCATGATTCCGTGACATTCTGGGTAATATAAGATGACGTTAGCACTAAAAATATAAAAATAAAATTGTTAACAAAATATTGGATCGAATTTAAACAGCCACCGAATAAAAAACGCACTGAAAAATCTAAAATGTTAAAAAGAATTAGTATTCATTGACATTCTTACGGTAAAATATCTTTTCGGAATTTGAAAACACATGTAAAATATTGCTAATTTTAGAATATATTTGGTTAATAAAAATAGGACTATTTAGTTGGAAATATTGCGGTAAAATATAGTTTCAAAACTTGAATCCATTTATAAAATATTGTTACTGTTAGAGATTTTTGGAGTCGATACTAAATCGAAAGTATTGCTTAAATACTGCCAAGTATCAATGCATCTATTTCTCCGTCTTACGTTTATGCGAATCCATATGTTAGGTTTCTCTTTTTTTCTCTCTTATACATATATTGATACATAAGCATCACATCGATGATATATCAACGGCCTGTTTTCTGACGATCTCCATTCAGTAAGTACTTAATCGATTTTCACCATTATTTTACTGATAAAAAAATGATGCTAAAATCTCAAGTGTTACAATGTAAACTAAAAGATGAACTGTAAACACAATGTGGCAAAATAAAAAGTAACACTAAGTTTTTATAGACTGCACAATGTTACGAAGCAGTATCGTATTTAATTTACGTAACAATGACACATTTAAAAATAAAATATTTATTTAAAACTAGAAACTATAAATCTGCTATATTGTCATGCTTATAAAATAAAAATAATTTCTATACTGATACTTAAATGACGAAATTACGGAAAATTCGTACTTCTATAGCCATATTTTAAATGACAAATAAATAAATCTAGGGCAAATTTATTTTAAAAAGAGTTTAGAAAAAATACCATAAGAATACATGGAAAAGTGTATGTTATGTTATTCTTAAAAGTTTCACTGAAACAAGTGTAAAATGTTAAAAAATTTCGACTGTCCCTGTGCGCTCTCGTACCTTACAAAATACCAAATTAGACGAACGAGGAAGTTAGAATATTATTCTAATGATTTTAATGTGAAATGAAGGCATTTATATATTCTTCATAATACTATTTGACACGCTTTTTAGTATACAATAGTTAATCATCGTGACTCACCTTATTAATAACTAAACAAGTTTTTCTGCCGCAAATAAATTTGAAATTATCTTTGTAAGACGTAAAGTACGAAATAAATATCAACTATAAGATATGCGAGGGAATATGGCAGTCACTTGCTATTGAGACAATAATAATAATTATGGCGATTATTATTGTAGATAGGACCTACGGAACTACATATCAAGATAAATACCTGTATTTTACTCTTTATGTGTCTTGATTTTCCCTTTGCCATAATTATATTGGTTGATGTCTGTACAAAATCTCTCTCGACAAAATTGTGTATTATCCCAATTGAGTACGAAATCCGTGATAAAAATGTTTATTTTTTCTTCTTGCAATCAATATAAACCAAAAAGGTCAAAGAACAATTCTCTTCCGGTACCAATTCTTATCTAAAACTACCCAGATTAATGTATTTGCTGAATGTATTGGACCTCCCATATAGGAATGTAATCACACTAATTATTCATTTGATCGTTAGAGGTGAGCTTTTTTTCAACTTATAAATATATTATTATTATATATTGTGTAATATATTATTAAAAACTAGTTTATGTAAAAGTCAATATTTTTGAGCATGTCAATATTTTAGTATCATGCATAATTTTGCGTTATTCCATGAATGCTATTTCTGTTTACTTGTATAATGCAGTACTTTTGGAAAAATTACACGTTAAACATTAAATGTTTAGCATTTGATTTTTAACGTGTAAGACTCAATCTTTTAACTAATATGCGAATTCGTTATCACATCACGAAACGGATACTTCTGACTGATTTACCTTATATTAAGCTTTTCTCTTCAAATTTGTTATAGGAATTCTTAATTTCTCGTAGAGACCTTGTAGCAATCCTTTTGATAGGCAAGTGATGCAAAAGCACTCCAGCCCGTTGCTTTTTGTTATGTAAAATCAACCGATTATCATCACGGAAAACATCATTTAATGAAAATTCCTCATTAATAATTCTCGAAGTTTTAATATAGATTAAACATTCCTTATTGGTATTTTTTGTCTATTTTTTTTATAACTTTAAACTTTTCGTAAAGACTTACTGTAGTTTTTACTTGTGCGTCATGATTTTTAATCACGTGTATATATATATATATATATATATATATATATATATATATATGTATATATATGTATATATATATATATATATATATATATATATATATATATATATATATATATATATATATATATATTAGCTTATTATATTTTCCGAAAATACATGATTTGGAAAAATTATAAATAATGTACAGCAACAAAAGGAAAAAATAAATGGTTTTTCACAATTAAAATAACACTAGATTCTAATTACAATTCATAGTCCTGTAAACCCTATTGATGCTAAATTTGGAACATTACGTAGTGCTTCGTTACGGTCACCTAATCAAGTATTGATCGAACCATATATTGTTTAAAAAAACAAGCTAATAATTGGTTACAACGTCGTAAGTCACTTCATTATTCCACGTTTGTTCCGTGGCGGCTGGAATGCAGTTTTATTTCAAAACATGTCTTAAAATCGTCAAAGCGTGAAAAAACGGCTCGGTGAATTATATACAGTTGAACTCATCGTAACAGTTGTCTTTGTTTCATATTGTTTAAAATTTATGTAAAAAAATCCCTGTGGAGCATATCTGTAATAAATTTGTATTTGCGACTGATTCGTATGTGTGACTGATTCGTCAGAAATGAAATAAAGAGCAAAATTTATTACGCTGTGCAGATATATTTAAGATACGGTCATATGTATTAAAAACACTCATTGGCGACACCTGTTATATTATTTTCATATTCAGGAGTTGGCCTTGTTCAAAAAACTATCTTTATGCTAAAAACGGAGAACGAATAGCTTGTTAAACATTGCGAACATATAGCGGATTATATAAAATAAACTTTTTTGATAACTCGAATGCAGCTTTGACCCAGGCTTTGCTAGCGTGGAAAAGGGAAATAATGATGGTGTAATAATTACAAAATATTTTTAAAACTTATACGATTATTCTTAATAATAGGTGACGACCTTAATAGATATGATGCGTAATTTAAATTTTAGATTGTTCAAATGGAAGCAATTGACTTTTACTTAAAATAGCTACTTTTTTATAATCTTGGTCTTGTATTTGACAGTAGATTGTGTTTTAAATTATTTTTTCAGAAAATTATATTCAATATCTATGGAATGCTTATATTTATATGAACAATGAGCAAGGTTTCTAAATAACCGAAATATGTCTCATAGAATGTTCTTATAATGTCACAACTCAAATACGTGTTATTATGTAGGTTCTTAAATGAAAGGAAGATGGTAATGCTGCCATTCCTTGTTCCACGTTTATAATAAGCATATAAACAACGGTATTGGGATGCGTCTTCGAGGAGTATGTAACTTTTATAATAAAGGATGCCAATTTCTTGACATACTGGCAACATAATGCGTCAAGTTCGAAGCAGACGCGAAGAGCATAAATACTTATTTCACAGAATGCACCTGATGATATGGAATTTTATAGATTAAAAATGTTTTCGATTTCACATTTATGCCTCCCTCGCCAATGTTATTATAGGAAATATTTAATTAATTAATTTATGTATTTTTTTAAAATAACACATCTAACTTAGAGACTGCCTGCAAGCGATGAAAATTGTCAAGTACCCAATGTGTAATAGTTTACAGCCCAATATAAACAATAACTAACAAAACGGAAAAATAAACATTAATTGAAGATAAACACCAAACTAATTAATTATCAATTGCTAACTACCAATTAATTATTACAATAAAGAGGTAAATGGTGCAGAAGAAAGCAAGATTTGTCGCCTCTCACAATACTGCATTGATCAAAGTAAGTGCGTAAAAACATATATGTGCTGCAGGATGATGCGGTCAGAAGCATAAAGTATTACCAAAACCCAAGATCGAGTTCCGTTTCAAGGACACTAAGGACTGGACAGTTGAATAAAATCACGACACACTCATTGTCTTATAAATCGTGGGAGTGTATCGTGATAAATGCTATACCTGTAGGTATTATAACAAGTTTAGATGATATAATTGTGAAATTGTTGATGGTCGTGTATAATTACATTAAAATCCCGTACGGATGATATTCAATCAAGCGCCTTTCGAATTTAACTCATATCTGCACCACGAATAATGTAGGTAGGATACGTCATGATTGCGCCTTTGCTCATAATAAAATGTGGTTTATTGCTCACACTAAATATTAAATACTGACTCGATATCACTTTAAGATGGCTCAGAAAATGTTTATGTCATCGACAAACAAAAGATATCAAATTACATATTATTTTCGTTATTTTTCATTTTTCCAAGCAATAACATATTTAGGAAATATGTACTATAATATTTTATTTCATTTTTAAGTTGTATTAAATCTTTCGTGATTCTCATAAAGAGACTGACAGGTCGCAGGAAATTTACTTTCAAATCAATAGAACGTAACTATTTGTGACAATACAAGCGCACACTAGTAAACTAATAAGGGAAAATAAGATCAAGAAATTTTATTAAGCATAAATGCCTGAACACGCCTAAAATTATTAAAACATTCGAATCGTAATGTTAACCCAAAAACGTTGAAATATTTATTAAATGTGATTTTCTATTTCCCTATGAAAATTATAAGCGCGATTTGTGACGAAACAAAAGTTTCACGATTTGTGATGAAACATGAGTTTTGAGCTGTTTCTTAATTATTTTTTTGGTTTATTAATACTTCGAAGATTAAACACTTTAACTACAGTATGAAAAACTACACAAAATTATACACTTATAGTTTTTACCCGCGCACGTAGAGGTATTTGACCCCAAAAGTTGGCCAAAATTAATTTTTTTCGTCGTTTTCGTCGACATCGTTTTAAAAAACTAGCGTATCCCCTGCAAACAATAGACAAAAGACTCGATGCGCAAGCGCCTATCCCGCGTGCGTGCGCTCAGTCGGAAGTTACCTTTCATCTACAATGCTCGTGTGACTGTTCGATGAGCTCAAGTGTCATTGTTTTTAAATATTCAGTTTATGGTGAAAAAGATGATTTAGTGTTGGTTTCTAGTATGGATTGTGCACAATCAGATACGTACTTTATTTAAAACTTAATATTAACGTCAAATATAAAGATTTTATTATTTTTATACTCTTGAGAAATCAGTCTGAAAAGGTGCAAAAAAAGACGCATCTTAAAAGGTCACAGGGAGTTTTAAAGTATTTCTCAGCCAAGATTGCAATGCTCCGTTATAGAGTAGACTTTATAAGATTTTAATAAGCGTGAATCGGCCACCCTAAATCACCCCTCTTTTTTAGTTTTTTTTTTCATAGGGACTCAATACTCAGTAAATGGGGATTTATTATAATTTATTTATTTTGATTACAGGCTCTTCTGAGATGAGGGTTATGACTCGAAATTCAATAATGGAGCACTCAAATGCTCCAACTTTCAACGAAAAATTGCAATTCATGGAGTCTGAACTTCTAAATCAATATTCAGAACATGACAAACATTGCTGATACTAAATAAAAATTGTAGCTCATAAGACACAAATTCAAGCAGAAATGGTCAGCCGTCCGCAACACAAAGGCAAGATTCCTAGAAAACAATAGCGAGTGGCTTAAAGGAAGCATATCGCTGTCAAAAGCAGGTACGTGAGACCCTAATTCCGTGAAATTTGTTGTTGTGTTTCTCTGTACAGATTGACTTATTGATTGACTTAGTAAATTTAATGGTCTCTTTGTTATATAAAGTTTCATTGTCCCTTTGTTACAGGGTTGAGTTCTGGAAGACCTCAAAAGACATTCTTAGATTTAAGTAAAAGGAGCAAAGGGAGAAAAACTGAAGAGATCATCTGAGTTAGATGAGTTGTCATATGCAACACAAATGAAATTGCGCAAGACGAGTGAAGTTGAAGCGTCTAAAATTGAAATGTCTTTACAAAAAGCCCTCGAAGAGCAAAAAAATAAACAACAGCGATAAAAAAACTCTCCGCTGAAGAAGAAAACGAAGCATCATCCAAATTGGTGCCAATTTATTAAATATCTACGTTCATTGTTCATATACACTGAGGCTGGACTTACCCAGGCCCAATATGAAATAGTACGAGAAACGAACCCAGGATTTTACCCGTACTATTCAATATTGAAAAAGTTAAAGGAGTGCTATCCCAATATCCATAGAGTCACTGAAACGTGCGCTAAAGTAAGGGTTCAAAATCTCATGGATAATACCACCGAACGACTAATTTTACATCTTGGCGAGGAGGTGCTGGAAAAACTGACTAAATCGGAAAAGTAATCATTCGTGTTAGTCAGGAAATGGGGTTGCGACGGATCTTAACAGATGCGGTACAAAATAAAGTTTGAAAATGACGCAGATTCCGACGCCAACATTTTCCAAAGTTCTATCGTTTCGCTTCAAATGGTTTACGGATCTGAAAAAAAATCATTGGCAAAATCCTGCCCCATCGTCACCACGTTATTGTAAGTCCATTAGAGTAAGGTTCATAAAAGAAACCACACATGTAACCAATGAAGAAATTAAGTACATTGAAGATCAAATAACAGCGCTGACCAAGATTAAAATCAATAACATTTCCGTTCGACATAAACTTATTTTTACGATGGTTGACGGAAAAGTATGTAACGCTGCGACGCATACTAAGTCAACAATGAAATGTTACTTATACGGTGCCACAAATTGCTGGTCAAGAAGTGGAAGTTGACTGCCGAGGAGAAGCCACTCGTTGAAGATAGAAAAAAAGGAATTCAAAAAAAAGTTTCGAGATCAACTGGGCTTATTGGTAGATATCCCAAAGGTCAATTTCGGACACGCGATTGATGGCAATACGAGCAGACATTTTTTCGAAGAATTTAAAATATCGGCAGAAATAACTGGGATAAACCAAAATTTAATCTACAGATCAAAGGTGATCCTTGCAACCATGTGCTGCGGATTAAAAATAAGCCCCGAAAAGTTAAAAATATATTGTCAAGAAACTGCTTAAAAATAATTATACGTTTCATTATACAAATTTCATCCCATGTCGCCGACATTACACAAGGTATTGCGTCATGGGGCAGCTGTAATAAAGGAGGCGATTCTTCCAATCGGACAATTGTCAAAGGAAGTGTCAGAAGCCCGCAATAAACTTTTTAGAACTTACCGGGGCAACTATGCCAGAAAATTCTCAAGAGTGGCCTGTAACACAGATGTACTGAATAGGCTCTTGACATCAGACTCTCTTCTGACAGGAATGAGACAAATAGAAAATAAAAAGAAGAGCCCCTTTTCACCTGATGTCAGGAACTTATTGAAAGAAAGTGACATATATAATAATAGCTTAGAAAATGTTACTGATGACGAAAATGAAGAATAAATGATTGTTTTTATTATGTTTGCCTTTTTTTAAACACTTTTGAACCTTAAAATTAAATAAGATATTGTTAGGAAACTATATTAGAGAGAAAATAATTTTAGCCATCTTTTGGGGCCCAATACCTCTCTGTGTCGCGGTTTAATTAGCTTGGGATCGGAAAATAACAGTCGTTGTAAATGGTTACGTAATTACAGACGCACTTGACCGAAGATGGTCTAAAAAGAAACGGACTTGTGCCTTGCAGTAGGGAGCTGTAAACTGCCATGTTTCAGTTGTCTATCATATTGCAGACCCATTTACGTTCATGGTCTAATGCCTAACGGTATATTCTATGTGTGTTTTATATATTGCGGGGCATAAAGAATGTCATGTTCACGTCCATGATATAGGCTACATATATATGAAATAATTTACTGAATTTCAAATTCATAGAAGATCGAATTTCGCGGTGATCGTTTGAGTAGTTGAGACGTGAAAGTGTGACAAATAAGCAAACAAATATTGACTCTCATATCTCTTTAAAAAAAAGGTATGTACAAAATTTTGACAGCGTCTAAAAGTTTGTATAGTGAAGAGAAATTTAAATATCATCTGACGAAATTAAGCACAAGTGATATCTTGGCAAAAAGTATGTTGCTACAGAAACGTCTCATCATCTGGGAGAGGGGGCGGGGTGAGGGGCATTTTCAGCCTGACAATGATCCGGTAAAAATTAAAAAGATTTTGAAATTATTCAAGCCGAGAAGGCTCGCTATCAAGTTCTTAAGAAAGAGTGGTAAGAATCCCTTAATAAAGAATATAAATATAAGTAGATTCCGCCATACCGTTGTAAAGCTGTAAGTGTATTTTGTTTTTGCAAAAGTCTATGATAATAAATATCAAATATAAATTTAATATGTTTAATAAGTAGTAAATTAATTATCTCTGCGCACGATTCACTTTACAGATACACTAAATGAGTCAAACGTCTTCCATCTAAAGTGACTTTAAACTGTTATTTTCTTGTTTGCAAAATTGCTTCTTATTCGTTAAGTTCTTAATAATTTTTTGGTCAATTATTAATGGAAGGTAATATCATGCAGTAACTCGAAATTGACGTAATTTAGGAGAAAAAAATCATTAATTTTTTATTACGTAACATAGATTTAACAAATCTTTTTAATTGTGTTTTTCAACTTATTTTTTAAAATTTTTTAGTATTAATAACTATGTAAAAGCAAAGACAAAGTTTAAAAATAATCGTTTTTAACTATGAAAATTACTCTCCTTTGACGCTCTTCGCAAGCATTTCGAAAACTTTACGTATAATGTGCTAGTATTTCGTTTATAATTAATTTTGACATAATCACTTACCGAAGTTTAACGAGAGCTATATGAAAGAGTCTAAAGTTCTTTTTGAGCAAACCATGTCAAAGAAAACGCTTCCTCCGCCAAAATGAGATTTTTTTTGATCGTTAATCATGCACAATGAGTTATTTATTAATTTTAATTATTTTTAGGGTTCCCTAATTTAAAAGGAATAACAGAATCCTCATGAGATTATTGGTGTCTATCCGTATGACCACCATGGTTTTTCGTAGAAACCGCTTGGCGTACAAACTTGAAATTTGGTACAGTATAAAACCTATTGACCTGCACATATAGCATTAGTGAAAATTTAAAATTATATATTTTTAAATTTAAGTAGGGCAAATTAAATACAAAAATTTTTTTAGTCCGCGTAGAGAACTGTGTTGTTGAAAAGGATTAGTTACATGGTTATCGAAAATTTAAAGGTATGCTGAAAAATAATAAAAAAATCTTCACTTTCTTATTTTTGAAACTACTCAACCTGAAATTATGAAAAATATGGATTTTTAGAATCCCAAGCAAAGGTTATAAGAAAACTATAACCATGTTTTTAGATATCATAATTTTATAAATATTCCCCAATTTTACGCCTAGGAAAGGAAGAGTAGGCAATACATTTACATTTTTCTATTTTAAAAGCCGATTTTTGAAGAAAATATGCGATGTAAAAATTTGAAAGTTGGCAATATTTCACTATAGTGCAATATTTTGCACTATCAATCTTTTTTTAAATATGCGTATGAAAATTAAAGAGGGTCAGATCAGGTGGAATACGATTCGAAAAGCATAGTTATGAAGAATACAAAAATATTATTTTCACAACTTTAAATTGTGCATTTAAAAAGTAATTCTGAAAGACATGTAAAAACATAGCAAATTGCCCCTTTATTTTCCAAAGAGCTGAACTATAAATCATGAAAATAGCACAGTTGGTAAAATCTGACTAGAAGATTACAAGAAAAACTATATCGTATAATTTTTGTAATTTGCTCCAAGTTTTTATGTCTGTGAAAGATATAATATATTAATGTTGCAATATATTTAGGTTGTGGAAAATTAACGTTTGTAAATAGTTTAATAGAAATACTGTGTATACTTAAATGTTTAAACAATAGGAAACGTGTACGAAACTTTTATAGTGGGAATTCTATTCGCGCTTCACCTTTTTTATTTATCTAACAATTGCTATAAAATACTTTAATGCATAATTAACCTTATACTGTTTCCTTAATATTTAAATAATTTACTAAATATTAGAAAAACTACGTAATACTTCCTTTACCCTTCACAGTATGCCGCCTTGTACAAAATTATAATCATCTGAATTCATTTTCGAAAAAATAAACTCTTACTGCTTACACCTTACAAGTTGGTGAAAAGTCATTACGATATATTATTTATATTTTTCTACCTAATGATATTACTAATTGCGGAAAAAAAATGTTTTGCAAAAGAAATTCACTACAACTAGTTTACACTTTACAAATTTTTTCTAAAATGACATATTGAATTGTTATAATAACATTACTCATTGTCAAAATTAATCAGATCTGAAATAGATACCAATATCAATAAAAGTATTTGTTTAGTAACTGCTTCTCGTTAAATTTTCGACACCGTGAAAATGAAGCCATATAACGCTGCAAAAACAAAATGACGAATTGATATTTTTAGTAGCAAGGTGGTGTTCGAAGCATTAGCAACTAAAGACAAATTCTTCACCATGTTGACATTAATTTTATGTCTTTTTAATATCTTGCTCACCGTTTCTTCATACACAACCACTGGTTTGCATATATTTTTTATTATTTGTCAAGTTTTTCAAATATAATAAGATTCATTGAAAGAGAAAAACAGTACTTGAAGTTAATTTCCTCAATATTACGGAATTATCCGCATATATATTCGTTCGAAGCATTAGCAACTAAAGACAAATTCTTCACCATGTTGACATTAATTTTATGTCTTTTTAATATCTTGTCCACCGTTTCTTCATACACAACCATTGGTTTACATATATTTTTTATTATTTGTCAAGTTTTTCAAATATAATAAGATTCATTGAAAGAGAAAAACAGTACTTGAAGTTAATTTCCTCAATATTACGGAATTATCCGCATATATATTCGTTCGAAGCATTAGCAACTAAAGACAAATTCTTCACCATGTTGACATTAATTTTATGTCTTTTTAATATCTTGCCCACCGTTTCTTCATACACAACCACTGGTTTACATATATTTTTTATTATTTGTCAAGTTTTTCAAATATAATAAGATTCATTGAAAGAGAAAAACAGTACTTGAAGTTAATTTCCTCAATATTACGGAATTATCCGCATATATATTCTTTAAATGTTTATTTTGAAAAAAAAATCAGGATGCAGATAAACTTCAAAAAAATTGCATTTTTGTTAATTATATCAAAATAATATTTCATCGTTAACATAAGTCAGCATAACGAGTAACGTTAGTAAATGCCTCATTAAATACATATAAAAATATTTGTGCTACATTACGATATATCATGATTTGATTATATTTATCTGCACTGTTGAACAAGGGATACATTTAATAAAAAATATAAATTATCACACATTGGTAGAGGTTGGTCGTTCTCCATGCCCTGTTTTATGAAAGCGGAGATCTTGCCAGATGATGGGATTTGGTGACGGTTTAATTACTTGTAAGTTATACGGTGATTCAACTTCACCGCTTCCGCCATTTTGGTGTTAGAAAACATGGAAAATTGTCATAGTAACTTTCTATATTACCTTTATCATTATTTTGCTTACATTGTCATAATCGTCGATTTTGCTTACATTGTCGTACATCTATTTGAAATATTTTCGTCATACTACATGGACGGAATCGCCATAACTCAAGTTAATGTATTTTATAAACCAATTAAACATCCTCTTTTTCAGAAATTTGTTTTCGTAGTAAAATATTTTGATCATTTTTAATATATTTAGCAATCAAATACTAGCATTCTCAGCGTGCCCATGACAGAAGGGAATTTTGTTACTCCTAGAAGTTAATGCTAAAATTTTTTACATTTTTATGCTGCTAGTAACAAGATAAAATTTGTACATCTCAATTTTTCCTATAATATTGATCTGTGCCAGCAGAAGATTAATATTATAAAATTATCGGTATGTTAGCGAAATTAATCTTTGCACTGAAGAGAAGTTTACGATTAATTGTTCGATAAATCTGTATATTTATAGAAAACGAGCATAAACCGACTAGTGTAATCTCAATTCTGTTTTTTACCTTTCAAGCTAAAAAGTCCTTCAACAGAAATTTCATAACCAAAAGAAAAACACAATTAAATGCGAATAGAACTCAAAACCTGAGATTCCATATCATTGCATACTACTTTAGCAAAGCGTAATTAGTAGGTATCGTACATGTGCACATAGAAAAAAGTCAAGAACCAAAAAATTAGCTTATCACATGATAAGTCCACATAGATTTACAAATTAATTTTTTACTTTATATATGCTTTAAGAATTTTTTTTATATCAAACATTTTAAGTTTTTCTATCGACGTAAATATGTATTTCTGGGAATTTATTAAGTTATTTCGATATGTTTATTAAGAGAGATAACTCTCACTTAAATATAATTTAAATAACGATGACGGGCATAAATAATCGCTCGGTATATCTTAATGAAGTTAAATATGGCCTATTGGGATATTTAGCATAATTTATTAAAAACAAATAAAATATACTTGGCTTATAAGGACATTATATTGTATTTATATATTCATATCTTGGGATATTTTGGGAGAATATTTTATTGTGAACCTGTAATAAGTGTATATTTTGACTACGGGTTGATAATAATATTCATGTGTCGGAATATCCAGGCGAATACAATTATTTTCGAACTAATTGACCATACTAACCCTTTAATAAATGAAATTGAGTGACATTTGTATAATAACACTGTAGGCGCTTATTTTATTCAATATTTTGTCAAAACTTGAATATTTAATTTATTAAATATTTAGTTTTTGTAACGAAACAAATAAAACTTCGAAACCAAATATTTTAATCATCATCGATTGCAGTTGTTTAAATACCAAATGTGTATCATTTAAATTATGTTTTTAAATGTAAGTTGAAATTATGTTTTTTTTGTCATTTTCTTCAATTATAGAGTAGTATAATATAGTAGATATATATGATTTCAAAATACTTTCAGTTCTCGTAGAAAAAATTTATTTAACTTCACTTTGAATATTTGCATACATGAACATGAAGATATGTATATATATATATATATATATATATATATATATATATATATATATATATATATGTATATATTTATGTGTGTGTGTGTGTGCCAAATAAGTGTGTGTATTATTGTTTTATTATAGGTTTATCTCAAATTTTTGGTAAGGCTAACAACTAATTACGCCTACATATATCAAATGTTTCGAAAGAAAACTTGACAAACCAATGACAATATTTTCAGTTCGGCGATACATAAATGAGATGGAACATAGCTTTGAATATCGATAAGAAACCATGAAAATTTATGTGTATTATGGTGTTCAGTTTGTGAATATTGTTTATTTATTTCTTTACGAATTTAAATGTGTACATATATTTGACGAACTTATTGCCTCGGACATGAGCATCATAATACTTAAATATGAAAATTTAGTTATGTGGAAGGCTAAAACATTTTAATGTTCACGAAAATATCTTTTTTTAAAGATTTTCATGAATTAACAAAATATACAGATCTATTTTTTTATAAGGTAATACAAATATTGTACTATGTTCTTTGCTGTTTGGTCCTTGACCAATTGTTAAAATTAAATTCAAGCTTATTATTGAAAAATCCATAACCGATTAGTCATACAGCTTTAATTATTTTGTCTCACCACAAGGAAAGAAGAAAGGATATATTGTTTCTCTATATTATGTTCCCTTCAGTGAAATCACCTTTTTTAATGCGTGTACAAAAGTATGTTTCTGTTGGAAGTATATGCAGTATTGTGATGATAATTCCCTAGACTATACTGGTGGCAAATAATTTGATTTAGAGATTAATTTTATTGAAATTAAAAAGCACCGCACTCGAATTTTTTTCTTATAGTGCTATCTATGATATAATATTACGTGTAATTTATGCTGATCTATTTTATGTTCTACGTAATTGCAATTTAAATAAACATGGCTTTGTTTTCTTAACGAACTTAATGTAACTGACAAACTCTTTAATTGGAATCCTGACGCGGACGCTGGATCTTTCATATATTTTGTATAAGTCTGAAATAGCTCATACCTATTGTATCAAAACAATATCGCAAACATTCATGAACTTTTGCACCTGTATCAATAAATTTCAAGTATAGAATTTTTTGCGGAACGCAAACTACTTATTCTACAAATGCAAATGACTCGATGTTATTTGGACCGAATATAGAGAACATTCTATAATTTTTTTCACGTAAATCAGAAAGACCTCGATCAATTAGTAGTATGAAGCGTGTTGGCCGGGTAATTTCTTTAAAATGTTCCTAATTACCGAATGTTGTTTATTTCTTGTGTTTTATAAGAAATAAACAACATTCAATAAAGAAAGAAACAGAAATAAACAAAGTATAACAACAAAGTAGATGTATATAAGATTATACAGATAGGATTGCTATAATTGCATAAAAAACGCGATAGGTCAAATAGTATGAAATTAATGAAAACTTTTCGGTAACAAGTCGTTATTTCAGTACTTTATTATCGATATTTAATATTTTTAAGTCAGATAGTACACATTATCAGAGTTTTTTAAGTCATGGTATTGTTGACAATGATCTATTAGTTATTTGAAAAAAAATAGCTAATGCCATACAGGAAAGAAGCGGTTCTCAAAATGTCTAATTTAATAAGCACTTGGATATCTTCTTATAAATAAATTAATTTAGCCAACATGAACAAATTTTAACTTTTGAATATTAGAATAAATATCTGGCCAAGCTACCATTATTTATATATTTATTTCCTTTGCATCAAAGAGGAAATGATTTAATATTACATCTTATTCACTTTTAGTCTCTACTGAAGTAAGCTTTAGGTTCTAGGAGCTTCTAAACATTTTCTTATTAAACATTATATGACTATTTTATAGTTTTATTATCTAAGGTTTATTATGCTTTAATTATATTTATATGAATTATATTTACTGATATTTCCCAATCGTTTTTATACAGTTTCGCAACGTTCACATTTTTGATGTAGTTTGTATACTAACATTTTTTGGACGTGCTTACTTAAAATGTTGTAATGAAAGCTGAGACCTAGTTTATTTTCCGGTAAAATCCTTGTATGTGTTTCTATAAAAATTACTTTTTGATCCATTTACATATTAATAAATCGTATGAAGATCAAAAGTAAATAGGTATTAAATATATAAAATTAATTAATGTCCTTGAAATGATTTTGTATATTTTAATGTGAAAATTAAATTAAATTTTGAAAACCTTGGACAAACTACTAAACCAAAAAAAATGCAGATAAGTATTGTTTTGTTATATTTATTGCCAGCAATATTTTAAACTTTGCGTATTAAAGCTGAACTAATAAATAAAAAGACAACCACCATATTAATAATAATGACGCAAAGAAATAAGAAGGTATATTTATTACGAAAGAGTAAAGTACTTTTATATTAATTTCTACCTTCACAGGAGATGGTTTTCATGTTAATTAATAATTATTTATAATGATCATTAGTTTAATTCTACATCCATATTCCTTTGTCATAAAATCTAAAGAATTTGCAGCGAGTGAGTTTTGATTCTTTGAAAGATGCGATTTTTTATATTTTAGGTTATAAATACGTATAAGTGAAACGACAATTTTATTTATTCATTACGACGTTGGTCAAACTGTTTCGCTGTATGCGTGTTACACAATTTGAAACTAACATTTTTTCTGACTCAGGCGTCGCTGAAAAAGTTTCATTTAAAAAAAAAGAACAAATAAACACATGCTACAGTTTATATGTAATATATTATTTTTCCTAATTTTACTGCAACAGTCTCATCACTACTAAATTTCAAATTTCAACACAAAATAATCTCCGAAAAGACTGCTGTGACCGAAGCATAGACCGACAGACATCTGAACGGTATTATAATAGTTCCGTTTTTTTTCTTTTTAGGTACAAAATCTTTAAAATACAAAGTGGTTAATTTTTTTCTTAATTGAATACCGCCTCATTATATATTATATATTATATCGGATGGGATTACTTTTTTATATATAATTGGTTAAAAACTTCTTATACTTCTATTTTTATACTAATATGGTTTTTTCACTATTTAAATTTTAAACTTTTAAATAGATACTATACACTCAATAAACATATAAACAGAAATGTTAATAATATCAAGTTAACTAAGAGGAAAATAATAAATCACAAAGGATTAAAAAAGTAAATAATAGACGAAAGAATATTTAAAATAAATTATAGATTTAATAAAGAATTCTGAAAATGTTTCTTTTTGTTTTTAAAGTATTGCTATTTATAAATACTTTGAGTACGTACAATTAAATTATAACAATGAAAAGGAACTTCGAAATTTAAGAAAATATTTGTGTTCATTGGCAGTATATTTTTGAATATTTTTTAACATGAAATATTTGTGGCCAAGCCCTATTTTTATGAAATATGTAATTATTGATGTATATTTTTCTATAAAAACAGTGAAATTCGTGTTATTGCCAAAACTAAATTCACACTAAATAAAATATGTGGCCGTGTTTGTACGGTGACGCTAGTTGACAAAGTTTTTAAAATTATTATTAAATACTAAATATTATCATATAAAATCCAGCATTAACTTTAGGTAATTAATTTGGTTTAACTTCTAGGTTATGACCGTCGACGTGTCAAGTCGACGTTTCTCTTCTCTCATACGTATATTCACACCAACACATGTTACATAAGTGCTAATTTCCCTTGGCGTACACATTAGAATACAGTACATTAGCAAAAGTTCCAAATAAGGACTTGTGTTCTTCTTATTTTACACTTTTCAGTGCGATTTTTATTCTATACTATTGAATTTCCTGTAAATATTTTAGACAATTTATTTTCCATTTTTAGTGCCTGTGATATCCTACGTTACTCAGAATATCACGAATTTACGATGAATTCAATATCAACAATATCTCATTAACCGAATCAGGAATTAATGATATATATATGTATATATATATATATATATATATATATATATATATATATATATATATACTTACTCGCATCCTATTCACTTTAAGCTTTTGTGTATTATGCTTAATAATATTCTAATTGCTATATGTATATACTTATTTAATGTATTTATCTATATTAACTTACTTTCATACCCAACTACTGACTTTTTAGTTGTCTTATGCCTTTGCACGTACTTTTTATACTTACCTAACTATTTACTTTGTTATACGTCAATACAATTGAAACGATTGCACTCGCGACGAGTTTACTCCTAATCAGTGAACATTTTTTGTCACCACCTTCCGGATATCGGACAGTATCCCTACAGCACCAAGAGTGAGAAGTGAGAGCCCAGAGTTCAGTGGCAAAGTTCCTATTTGTGACCAACAGTACTAATTCAAAAACAGTAGATCCAAAAATCCCACAATTTAAGTAGACAATGCACTTGCAATAACATTACCGATTAAGTTGAATCAGATTCAACTCAGTAATGTTGAGTGAAACCAGGAGTTTAATAATAAAGTCAATGTTTGAACTTCAAAACGCAAATTTAAAAATAGCAGATTGAGAAGTCTTACTACTATTGGAGCATGAAAACTGAGCAGTTGGTGCTCTATGTTTAATGACAGACCCTGCTTGTAACCCACAATATTAATTTAAAAAGAGTGGATCATCAAGTTTCATGGTTTAGTCAGGCAGTGCACATGCAGCATCAAGATTTATGGATCAAAGGTTGAAATTATCCTAAAGGTCTTCCCTTTTTTAAAGTCGTTTAAAAATCCTTTGCAATACAACGAAAAACTGTAAATATTCAATTAACACGAAAGATGGAATAAAAGAAACCAGAAACAGAATAGATCCGAACGGGAGTGTGGATAAGAAAGGTCCGTTATATTCATGTTTAGACCGCCTAACTTATTTTAAGCTAGCAAATAAATTTAAAACATAGAAAGTAAAAATTCGGTTTGTTCCTATTTCACAAATTTAGGGAAGCATTTTAAGAAAGGAAGGCAGAGAGGAAAATAAAATAAAAAAATATTGAAAAAGAAATTTTATTGCAAAAACACCGTATCTAGTCGATGATGCTAAGAAGGTAAGCAATATAGCCTACTGGTGGTATAAACAGTGATGTCATATTGAAAATAGGAAATTGATATTTTCTCTTTTAACATAATCAATGAACGCTTACAAACATATAATTTAAAGTTCTCTTATCAGAAGTATAAAACCAAGCTAAGTTACGTTAACTCAATTCCAGGTTCCGTAAACTGCCTATATAATTTAAGCATTGGTATATCGAGCTTTATTAGTTATAGACCGACTAATACGTATTGTTAAATAGTGCTTTTAGCCAAGTTATTCTTTTACTATTTTACCCTTATTTTACACGCTGAATACAGTGTATATTTTTAATTTAAAATTGTGAAAAATATTATAAATTTTTTTTTTCTCGTCATAGATTCGCCAGGGCATTATATGGGACAATTCCGCGAGGACTATCAACTGCAACACGAACTACGAGCCTTCTATAAAATACATCGAGTTCCACTAAACTGGTTCGATGCACGGACCAGATGTGAGCGAGAAGGTGCCGAATTGGTTGCTCCTGAATCTCACGACGAAGTAGAGATGCTGAAAACTCTCTTGGAGAAATTGAATGTTCATGAGCCGTATTTATATTTGGGTATACATTCGTTGTTCTCCAAAGGTCACTTTGTTACCCTCCGTGGTAAGTACATTAGTTTAGCATAATTTTATAAAAAAATATTGATATTTAATATTACTAATACAAAAAACGCGCTACCAAAACGCGTACCAGTAGAACTAAAAAGACCTGAGAATTCCCTACCATTCTATTATATTACAGTAAATATAATGAGTAACGATTTTATAAATATACAACCAAAAATTGAAAGAACAAAACAGCTGGCTGAGCAATTTATAATTTCGCACATAATTTTAAATGAATGATTCTTTACTTATTGTACTTTTTTATCTATGCTATCTTACTTTCCATCAAATTTAAAGATCTCAATAATTTTTATGAGTGAGAGGTTATTTGAAAGATCCTTCTTTTTAATTGCATTCAGCTGGAATATTAATGTTTTTTATGCAACTATGGGACCACTGATGTCAGTATTTACCTCAAAGTCAACTCGAAACCTCTAGCTCTCCTTGAAAAAAAGGACTTTGATATAGGGACAGACAGATAGACGTAAAATGAAGCCATCCTATAAGGATACCGTTTTCTCTTTTCGATGGCGCGAAATCATAGATAATGTTAATTTCTATTTTTTCAAGTCAAACATCATTATATAGCACCAAAAGCTTTGGTATCGTTATAATATATTCCTTTCAAAAATTGGCTCTCGAATATTTTTTAAGGCGAGAAAATATATTTTCCACGCGTAATTTAAATTTTTCATATTAAAATTAAATCGGTGTGTCACACACACACACACACACACACACACACACACACACACACACATATATATATATATATATATATATATATACCATTACACTACACTTTTCACCCCTATTTCCTTCGTTCCTCATATATAACTATGAGTCGTAATAATCGTATGGTTTAATAATCGGGTTTCATAAATTGTGATCTTATCAAATAATGCTTTTTCCGTTGCACATTGTTGTAATTTGTATCTATAAAGTACCTATGGTCTTTTATAACTGTTGTTGTACGAATTATTTTCTTGAATAGAGGTATAAAACAAATATTAATTTTACATCTATTACTTTACAGTTCCTGTTATCCGACGACATTTGAATTAGTGTATTAAGTGCCAATAAGTGTTAAGTATAAATAAAGTACAATTACTATTAAGACATACAAAGACGTACAAAAAAAAACAAGTAGCATCTGCCAAAAATAGAACTATTTCGCCACGGAAATTTAAATTTAGTGTACTTAAAAATACTTATCATCACAAAACAGAAGAAAGAGAACAAATAAACAGTATTTATATTATTTAAGCCATATAATTTCTCACTTATATTGTGAATATTTTATTTTATTGATACTCATCCTTTCCTAAAACGTATAATCTACCTACCAGATAAAATTTTTCTCCGTTCTCTCTCGATTGCGGTATGGTGAGTGAACTCGAAATGCATCTATTTATTACAGCCATCTCTGTATCCGTTTTTGTATTTTTTTATTTGTGCGTGAAATATACTTAAATATTTCTGGCTTAGTTTTGATGTAAAATAAAAATGTGCCACTTTCATAAGGTCCTTGTATAAAAATTAAGAGGCTAAATTAAAATAAAATATTTGTTTATACAAAATGCTAACTTGCCGATGGACTAGTTAAGTTTTGAATCAGTAAATTATCCCATACCAATGTTTTATTTAATATTATGGACTGAGATGCAAAAATAAATAAGTAAACATGACGCAAACTTTCTTGTTACACTAATTAATTTTATATTTGTAATTTCACTGATCATATTGTGCAAATTCATGAGTATGGTGGTTTGCTTCGCGAAATAATTCTCCCATTTCTTTTCAGATGTTGATCTTGAAGATCTTAACCTCTCTTGGGAGACCGGTCAACCAAATAATTACAAAAATAATGAAAATTGTATTACACTGAACTGGAACGGAAAGTTGAGTGACACAAATTGCAACAACGTACATTCCTATGTTTGCAAGAAAGCAGCTAAAAATATACCTTGGAATAATGATTGTAATACTTACGACAAAGGTATTTATAGTTCGTATATTTAAGAGCTCCATAATGAAATACGGGATCATTAAAATTTAAGTACATTTCATTCTTATGGCCGTCAGTCTGTTACAAACTATAATTTTATTCCAGTGTATATAGCATTTTGTTAGTAAATTCTTGCTATAATAAACAAAAATAGCGTAGGTAGTTTGCTAAAAAATAAACCAACTCGTCCAAAAATAAAATTAGGGGTTAACATTTCTTTTAGCGCATATCACGGAGTGGAGCAAAATGCAATTTATGTTTGATACATAATTTTTAATTTTGAAGGTTAATTTGAAAAATATTAAATTTAAAATTTTTAAAAATTATTTCCATTGCGTCTCCCTTACTTCAATGCAAATATATATATATATATATATATATATATATATATATATATATATATATGACCTATCTTATGTATCTTCCGATACAGAGTGGAATATTTTTTAAACAATTTAAAATCGATCGTGAAAAAATGTATTTAGTCATCATATTAAGTTAATATGTTTTTGTAATTTATCAAACATGCTCTTTTTATTAGTGATTCTCGAATGAAATGTATTAATTGACTGTCATCAATAAAAAACAACAAGCACAAGGATAATATCACACCGCAACAAACAGTACACGAAAATTATGTATTTATATATTTATTTTACAAACAGTATGAATAACGTTAAATTAAATAATTTAGGACTCATTGTCAAATAAAATTTGCAAAATAGATGAAATTCTCATTGTTAAGAAATAAGCGTGTATACAAATATAGAAATTGCTATTGAAATGTTCAACTTCATATTATATTCAAATAAATTGTATTTTGCAGTGTCATTTGTAAGACCCATTTTGTATTAATTAAACGAATTTCAAACTATTATCTCATGACGCATATTTCTCTGAGTCTAAACGTCTGTAGAATACTATTTAAAATACGTATTGTCCCAATTTGCTGGATTTTGAAGACAAAATATTTTACAGCGCATAATTCCTGAACAAATAGTTAAATCCCTAAAAATATATTGTCTCCGAAACTAAGTTTAACGATTATAACGTTTAGACATAATTGTGAATAAAAGGGATCAAGCCGTCAAAAGGGTCTGTGCCCGTTTGTTAGATGCAATTACGCAATAAAGAGTGTCCTGTAGCACAATACGCTTCATGTGTTAGCTAGAGGACAGCTCCACTACGATACATGTAGATACGATACAAAATTTTAAAGAATAGTAATTTAGAACATAAGAAAACAAGCTTTACCTGTAAGCTAAAATCATTTGTAAAATGTATTCTGCCACCAACACACAAGGCAATAACGACGAGTATCAATAAATATCAAACGTGACTTAAATTCGTTTAAAACATTTAATCATGAATCGGTGCGACTCAATGTTTTGAATCGCCAGCAGTATTTAGATCTAGTAATAACTAGATTTTAAGATCCTGCCTTTACGTCATAACACTCATTATAATATAGGCTAGACCGTTCTTCATCTACGTGTTACAAAATCCACACACTACCAAAGAACTGGACTACTGCTTACGATGTGTGTAAATCAGAGGGTGGACATTTGACAATTATAAACTCAATTGAAGAAAGAAATTTTCTAGTAAATCTCCTTGGACAGTACCCACCTGGTAAAATACAAGGAAATTTCAACAAGGATATGGCATTTATGGGTTTTCATGATCAATTTGTCAACAGGGAGTTCCGTACTATAGAAGGTAAATATAATAAATTCTATGCTTCTTACATAATAAGATTTCGGTCATTAAAGCTATTAAAAGCGTTACAAAAATTAAATTTTCAGTGAAAATTATTAGTTGAAAATGATAGTTTATTTTATTTTGGATTTGATTTAATAAATAATACTACCGTATATAAACATATTCTCAACATTTGTTTTTAGGCTTTAGTAACCATTTGTTTATATTTTCTGTAATATTGAAATACGATATTTTAAAAAATACATCGTAAACAAAAATAGACGGAGGAAAAATTAAAAACGATTTTCTTTTAAATTTCGTACGAATCTATTATTAATGTCCGCTGGATAATTTGTCACATTGAAAACTATTGAGACATAATAAATCATCATTGAAAAATCACCCTTTTAAAAGAATGGTAAATAACACACAATATGTTGTAACGTATTTCTTATTACTCATCATCATCAATGCAAAAAAATGCGTTGTTGAAATATTATTGAACACATAGGTATACATAATATTCAAGAGTTGTTTCCGATATTGGATTCGAGAAATAGGCATAGTTTGCTTAGTACACTTTTTAGAACATGATTTTTACTTAAAGTCATCCGGTAGAAAATATTTGTACTCAAAAGCCCAATTGCAACTCGTAACCAAAAGTATTACAAAAGGTAAGCCAGTCATGTCAACCGTGAACATTTTCATGATTACTGAGACGTAGAAATTGACTTAAATGGTGACTATCTGGTAGAAAATAAAAAAGTTCATCTATTTCTAGTAACGACCATTAACTCAAAATGGAACTCAAGCTCTAAGTTCGGCAAGAAAAAAATGATATTCAAGACTTAAATAATTTTATAAACATAAGATATTTAACTGCATTGCTTTCTATCGTTTATTTTACTTAATAAAATACCGTAATATTAAAATGACAAAATGTCAATTACTTAATGAATATGTATCTTATATCCGGTAATCAATTAAATATTTTCTGAAACATTTTTTCAATATATTTCATTACGAGCAAAGAAACTAAAATATCCTACTCTCTAAAAAACTAAAATATCCTACTAACTCCTATCAATACGAACCTTAATTTGTTCGAAAACGCAGAGGGCACTGATAATCCTTGGGTCTTATATTTAATTAAATATTGTTTTTATATAAACTTTAATCATTTAATATTTATTATTCATTTCTGTTTTAAGGCTTAAAACCGTGTATACATATTATTATTTTGTTCAGTTAAATGTGGATAATAAATATTTTTTCACCAGTGAACATAAGAACATAAAATGAATATTTTCGTAAAAAACGTTAAAAATAAAAATATCAACTAATCTATATTATAACGCTGCTAGTTCGACATCGCGATGAACTGGCGATAAATATGTAAACGACACGGGATAGGTATATTGCAAACATGAGGACGCACTAAACATTTCCATAATGCTATTTAACTGGTCTGGGTTCCATAATGCTATTTAACTGGTCCGGGTTCCATTATGCTATTTAACTGGTCTAGGTTCCATAATGCTATTTAACTGGTCTAGGTTCCATAATGCTATTTAACTGGTCCGGGTTCCATAATGCTATTTAACTGGTCTAGGTTCCATAATGCTATTTAACTGGTCCGGGTTCCATAAGGCTACTTAACTGATCTGGGTTCCATAAGGCTACTTAACTGGTATGTACACCCCAAATTGGCGCGTTTAAAATTTATTTGCTTCAAATTGGCGATTTATATTTTTATACAGTTCCGTGAATCCATTCCATCTTATTTTATGTTCTGTAATGAAAATATTATAACTACTTTGGATACGGTTATTCACATTTAAGTGATGTAAAGCTTTTGAATGGAAGGAGGAAAACAACATTAAATCTCTCTGATTCAAAGTGTATACATTCAAATTAATACAATCACTTCTTCTTATCTAACGGAGAAAATAATTAGTTTTTTCGTCGGCATAATTATTTTACAATGAGGAAAAATTCCAAAATTAATTTGCTACTTACGACTTAAAAGATATTAACAGACAGAAATATTTTTGAAAATGCTGTTTTGAAAAAGACGGTGAACAGAAGATTAGTGTAAAAATATATTTAAGGAGTTTAAGGGTTATTAGTTATTACTTAGTGAGCTATTATAATAACGTAACTCTATTATTTTTTAAAACGAATTGAAAAAAGTTGTTTACATCATTATTTTAGAAAAAATGTATTACTTTTATAATTATATAATATCTCAAATAACAGAGAAATTAAATTATTTTATGTAATGAATCAATTCAATTACAGGGCAGACGTTACAACAAGCTGGATATAGTGAATGGGCTGGAAATCAACCCGACAACGCTAGCCCAGGAGAACACTGTGGCGCAATATTTAGAAATGGTCAACTGGATGATTTATGGTGCGACAGAGAAACTTTATTTATTTGCGAGAGATCCAAAGAAAGTCAAGAACGACCACTGGATCCATTAATGAGACATTTCACTAAAGAACTTGTTTACATAACCACACTCTAATATATTCATTTGTGTTAATCTTTGAAATACGTTCAAATTAATGGAAAAAATAGATTAGACAAGCTTTCGTTTAAGCACTTTTTTCCTTGAGATATAATTTATAATATTTTATAAACTAATATTTTGGAAAAGGTATCGAAATTAAAGATTTGTTTTAAATTTGAATAGTATGTTATGTAAAAGTGGGTGTTTGGTGAAAATTATGTTTAATGGTAAAAAAATTCTGCAACTAACGTATATGAGATAAATTTTTTAAATATATGTAAGTGCCGTTATAATCATTGTTTACAAAAATATTGATGATGTAAGTATTGTACGGAAAGTAAAAATCTAGAATGTCGAAAATAAAAGTTAAGGTGAAAATTGGAAAAAGATTAATTGAATCACTCTTAGTTCTTAAAATATAAATAATAACATCAAATTATATCAATATGTAAATACATCTTTGCGAATAGCCCACCTGGAGATGTTATAATATAGTGAAACCTAGGTCATGGTAAAGAACTTAAAGAAAGTAGGAATAATACTACATCATTTAGTTTCAGTTAATTGTAAATACGTACTTGCATGTGGCTATTTTAATGTAATAATTAAAAATGTAACCTAATCTTTATTGTTTTATTATATTGTAAGTCCATTTTATTCATTTATTCAATGTTGATTGATTCTACAATCTTGAACATGGATTCTAATAATCACAGTTCATAATGTAGAGTCTAGGTTATCATAAACTCACTGTCCTTTCGTCACACGAGCAGCAATGAGTGATTTTCCATACTAATCAGGTAGGAATTAAACAATGTATGTGGATTAAATTCATTTATAAGTTACGTTTGTTGTCCTTGTACTTTGAATTGGCATATCTCAAGAACTAATTATTAGTTTAAAAAAAATATTTTCCTCTAGATCTGGGTAAAAATTAGTTGACATTCCTTTTATAAGATTTAAACTGTTTTTAAGCGAATGTTTGATCAAGAGTTAACTTAAGCTATTTTTAATGCTAATTCTTTTTATTTTCTAATCAGTTTTTATTACAAAACACACATAATTAATAAAAGGGCTCGGACCCATCGCTGTCATAAAATGTTCATTTTTATCCATTAAAAATTAAATAAAAGTTGCTTTTCTGTAAACATTTGTATACCACAATTATGTTTCACTAAGATGAAACTAAAATTCATCGTAGAGATAAAAACAGCAAATGTAACTTAAAATTGAAAATAAATTTTGTAGATTAAATTATATTTTCGAACCATACATAACCGTAAATAATTTACGTTGAACTACTCGTACATAATAAATTTTATTTTCACTGTAAATATTTTTTTGAAGTTCAAAGTAAATACGAATTGTTTTTATTTCATTATTTCCATGTTATGTTGAATTCTCATAAACGCAAAAAGGCCTTAATTTTTTCTCATAACCAAATAGTGAGATATTAATAGACACTGGGAATTCTCTTTTTTAAAAGATCGAACACATTTCAAATAGATACTAATTAAGTTTAATGGGACTGAAGTACATATATAATTATTAAAAATTGTAAATGGCATAATCAATGTTTATTCCATATTAACTTTTCTTATCGAAATTTGAACTATCTGAAATAATACTTTATCGATAGCAGCCCTACGGCTGTGCTGACAACTGAATATCATAATATTTGTTAGAAGTAGAAACATTATAACAATCTTTGTATATATGTTTATACATTCTGTATACTTTAGAAGACACGATATATGCTTTGTAATTGCTAAGTAACCTTTAATAGGAGCACTTTTTCAAAACTATATTTTTCGTTTAGAATATATTTTAAAATTAAACCTAATCAACATTAACATAGTCTTATATTTATAATAAAATGGATGATTTATAATAAAATTTAAACGGAAAGTCACAGTTTATCCCGGGATTTCAGGGCCCAGGTCCGCATTTTTATTGCTTTTTATTAACGGTGCATCCAAAGATGTAGTTATTTAATATATAATTTAGTCGAAGACAGAACTGTACAGCCTAATATTGTATATATAAATACTTAAACTTGTAAAAAATTATCTCTTATTAAAATTACCGATATATGTTAGAGTTTTTTTAAACAATAATTTATTATAATGATTTAGTTTGTTTTATCTAACTTGTCTACAGAATTCCTGTCGGATGAAACATGGTACTTTTTACACAATGATAAAACATTTACTAATAAAAATCCATTGCTCACATATCTCAAGGAAACACGAAAATGTTTAACATTATAATTTTGAAGGATGGGTTGTGGAAGTGTCAAACATATACACATACAGGCGCCTTAAACAAAAATGCGAACATGTGACAATCATGCTGTTTCCGCCTGTACAATATAAAATAAAGCAAATTGCAATACAGCAATGATATGTATTTTGCGGACAATTCATGTTGAATACGTAGTTAAGAAAACAGGCAGCCTGCAAGCAAATTATTTAAAGGTGTATTTAATTTTGTTTGACGAAAAACTTCTATTTTTGCCCAGATTAATTTAAAATCTGGGAATGAGTAGTATAATAGTTTTAGTATGAAAAAATATATTTTGAGTCCACATTTAAGGAAAATTGCCTTTTTGATGCTCATTTCCTGCCAAAATTTCTAAAAAGGAGTAATTTTAATGTATTTATTCTTACAAGTCTCACTTTAACTCAAAGTGTGAAAAAAGGATAAAATGCTTATTTCCTATCCTTTAATTTGACAAGATTCAAATTTAGATTGATGCAGTAGAAAAAGAGTTTTGTATTGCATCATATTAACAATGAAATTAATAATCTCTCAGTCTTATTATAACTCGTTTCGATTTCATTCCACTTCCTTGAAAATTTAATACATTTCAATTATTTGCTCCAATAAAATAAAGTAAATTCTTAAGGAGTATTCCAAGTATTTCTATTCTGTTTTTATTAAATTTCAAATCAAGTTTAAAAAACAGAATGATATTAATTTCTTAAAAATAAAACTAACTGTAACTCAAAGCTTCGCTTATGTGGTTACAGTTACAAGCATATAGGGAGAAATTAAAACGTGCAGGGCCATCCAGACTGAATGAAGGAAATAAATATTGCGTCTTCATTTTAATGACTTTAAATTAAGAATTAAACACAGTTCTTCTGTTATCCCCCATATCCGTTCAAAAATTTGTTGCTCCTTTGCGACGCTGTTTGTTAATCCGTTTGTATACTTGTTCAGTTTAAAATAATAATTTTCCTAATGGAATGAGATTTCCTGGAATGAAAAGTCAATATTATTTTTTCTCAATTAACTATCTCTGTGCAAATAATTACTACGATCCTTTGCTCAGTTGTGTCTCGAAAGAAGGATTAACATAATTTTGCATTTATAATATTGTTCTCGTAATTATAAAAGGGTAGAATTAGCCTTACTGTATATTCTGAAAATTTGTAAAACAAATATTATATATAGGGTTATATTCTCGTGATAAAAGTAATAGAACAGTAATAGGATGTTGCTTTTCGAATTTTTGTCTGTTTGTTTATCGGTTTGTCTATTTATGCGATTGTTTGAACAGGTATCATGTGAAAACTACAGACTCAATTTGGATAGAGTTTTTTTTAAACCATAGGATTTGAATTGACGTAACATTTTATTTTTATTTTATTGAAATCGGTTCATTCACTCAGAGCATGTACAAATATAGTATTTTCAAAAATTAATTTATATTGCACTTGCACATCAACAAAGATGTGACAAACGGTGAACGACCCAAAGTAATTACATAAGTATGGTACCTACCCATATTCTTTATTTTCAAGGAGCATTTTGTATACAAGAAGCATGGAAATCTGTATGTATAGTAACTGTGATAACAATCACATAGATTATTTTTTTATTATTTCGCTTAATTAACTTGACTGGAATTGAGTTTTATAATTTTACATTTAAGTTATAATATTTGGAAAAGTTCGAAAGTGTTTATGTTTCTTGTTCCAATACCACAAATAGACTAATTATGGAAATATTACCTAATAGAAAAAAATGTTATTTCTTATAACTTAGTTGTTTTTTATAGGAGCTATTATTGAAAATATTTGTCATTTGTCACATTTAATCCCTTACTGCGTAATGACTACCCCTGATTCGTAACATAACGGAGGTCGCGTAAAAATGTTTTCTCCGTTACGCTAAATAATTAATTTTGCTTAAGTTATATTAGACACAAATTTAAAAATGGAACTGTGTTTAAATAAAATGTGCTTGATGACAAAGTAAACTTCACACAATAAACATGTGACGGATCATGTGAAGGATCTAAAAAGAATTGGAAATATAAACGTGAATTTATCAAAAAAAGAAATTCAAATACCTAAAATTTGAGAAATATAAAAAGGATTGTAAATATAAACACGAACTTACATTTAAAAGAAAAAAACCAAGACTCATAAAATTTGGAATGACCCGCCGGCAAGTTCAGGTGTTAAAAAATATAAAGTACGTTTACCATTAATAAATAACAAAAATGAGTTTAGCAAGATTCTGATTAAATCTTTCGTTTGTGCTATTTTTTATAGGAATTTATCAACTACAACAATTTTGCATACAATAAATATTTTTATCAGTTTGCAACTTTGGTATTCTAGCAAAAAACAAGACTTATTTTCGCATTTTCGAAAATTATCGCTCAAAAAGCTGGTAACATTTACAACATCTATTTCTTTTCTATGGTAACTAATGCTTTCACATTAGCTGGCAATTGCAACTCGTTGTTCATATTGTCGTTATGCTTTTTGTAATTTGTATTTTAATTATCTTTTATTTCCTAAATTTTTTAAATGGCTAGTCATAACAACAGGTTAGGCGACATATCCACTGCTCAGCTTGAATTACTGATGCTATTATTCAAAAATGATTCGCATGTGCTGATTAGCAAATTTACGTCGTTGTAGTAGCGACACGACGTTATTTTCTGCAGATATTTATATTTGAAATTTAACGTAAAATTCAAATAAAGAACTAACCTTGTACTTTGTACGACATTGTTATTTTTCTCGACTTCTTCTTATTCTACTTTACATTATGACACTAAAATTGACAGCTATACTATGAATAATTTTTATAAAATGTTACAAACTTCTGCTGCTCGGATTTTTTTTCTTTTGTGTAATGAGGTTATTATAGAATTGACATGAAATATTCCCAGACATTGAAATCATAACAAAATTACTAGGTTTAATTTTTACAGAAAACATGTAATTGATCAAACATTTGACTATGTCAAAATTGTTCCCATGAAAAAGTCCTAATGGTATTTTTTCACATCTTATGATTTAAGAAACGTTCTTTTTGTTTTCATCGCTTTTCGAAATAACCGCAAGAACATTGTGTGTATTACGCCGCATTGTCGAGAAATTTTCTTATAAAAATAGGTGATTATCACCAACTTTTATAATTTCACCCCCTTTCGCGTTGCCGTGTTATATAAAACTGGATAAAATGTGCCCATATTAAAACATACCTACGTACCAGTGAAAGAATGTTTAAAATATGTTCCTTTGTATTCAACATTATCTCATACTATAGTTAGTAAAAATTGTAAAAAATCTAGTAAAGTTTAGAGGTATGAGTTAGTACTCATACCTCTAAACTTTACTCCTTTTTTAATTTAGTACACAATATTATGTTATCTCTACTCCATGTAGGGATAAAATAATAATATATACTCCTATTAAGGTCAAAATAATTTAAAACAAAAACATCAGATTAAAAGGTAATAAACATCGTGTTTTCAAATCAGCTTAAAAGTCTGATTGTGATTAAAAATAAAATATTACGCATTACCATACGACTCTCCTATATTACATACTATAATACACAACTCATTCAAGTTCTGATAATAATCGAATATCGACAGAACAACTGCTTCCAACGTTCTTAGTCATTTCAGTGATGACGCTTACATTATTCTACGTTCGTTCCGCGGCTACCGTAACGAAGTTTTATTTTAAAAAGTGTCTTAAAGTCATCAAAGCGTAAAAAATGTATGTAGCTTCATTTACCGAAACAGTTATTTTTGTTGTAAAATTGAAATAAAGAAAACTAAATAGAGCATGCACGTGATAAATTCGCATTCGTAAGTATATGTGACTGATAATGTTATTTATTACATATTTAAGATACGGTCATATGTATTAAAGGCAATAGTTCGACAGATCTGCTATATTATTTTTACATTCGAAATCTGGCCTTCTTTAAACAGCCATCTTTTGCTAATAAGCGAGATCGAATAGCTTATTAAATATTTTGAACATTTGGCAGATTACGCTAAAATGATTTTTTATCACAACTCATATTATTTTCCCTGCAAAATAGGTCACATGAGATGGGCTTATTACTATGGAATCAATTGCCGCCTATCAGCGGCAATGATTGGGAAAGAATACCCCTTGAATCAAGAAACCAAAATATTCACATGGTAGACTATAACGATCTGATAAACGTTTGCAAAATAAATTACAATTCAATAAACAAACAATATGATAAATTAAGACATGAAATAAAGTTACACAAATATTGAAACGGGATTGCTAGAAATGAAGGAAAAAGAGCAAACAAGTTAGAAATTAGAAGGGGTAGAATATTTTCAGGCAATTTTATAAAATATTTATTAAGGGTTATTTTTGTGAAATATTACTTCATTGAAATCGATTTTAATGTAAATATTCACATTTCTCTTAATTTAATTTATTTTTTTAATCTTTACCTAATCCGCTGCTTGTTTAAAATTAATCATTTCCAATCTTATTTAGTGTTATACAAATGTAATTTTAAACAGACGGCTGACAAATATTGCGAGGTATTATGTGAAAGGTAAAATGACTATTCTACATATTATAACTGTAATTTTGTCATATACGGGACTCCGTCTGTCATAGTCATATAGTTTTATACCTATATGTATGAAATTACCCAAGTAAATATTTTAAATAGGGCTCTTCATACATATGAAGAAAAACATTACATGCAAAAGTGGGGACGATTTTTTTGTATGAACCATGGAGGGATCTTTATGATTTTTACAAAATTATAACTTTCGCCACCCTTTACGAAAATTCTATTTGGGTAAAAAGACTTATTAAATTACAAATTATTTTTATTAACTGGTATCAACAGTTTCAAGGTATGTAGAACACAGTACACTACTTAATAAGAGTTTTGAAAAGCAGATTTTATACAATCACAATAATGTTAACTGAAACAAAATTTATTTTATCTATAACGATTATATTGCATCGAAGAATAAAACAATCTGAAAATTAAAAGTATTCATTGACAAATTAGAGTATTACAGAAATAAAAAAATTCAGTAATGTATTAGAATCATTCCCACCGAGTTGTTTTTGTTTGGTTACAAGCTTTCGGCCTTTGGCTCCGTGACATAAAGCGGTGTCCTGAATTCAATTCCCGACCGCTTGTCGAGTGGTGCTAGAGCGATTTCTGTAATCGCTTATTTAAAACGATCTCTGGTAGCCAGTAGAACGCCTTATGTGAGAAGTTATACAGATGACACCTAAGAAGCCTGCCAAGCATGGCTATAGTGGTCATTGCCTTCACTTATACGTTCTGTAGGAAACGCCAATGTCTAACAGTGGACTGAAACCGGCTTTTGATGGTTGTTATTAGAATTGAAATCTCTAAATCTCTTTATTTGACCATTATGACGATGTTACATTTTGAAAAGTATCAAAGATACATAAACTCAAGGTTTTATAAGAACTTTTATATTGTATTTTTGAATTTAATAAAGGTTTTAAACTTAAATCAAAAGATGTATAAATGTTAATAACACTTACTTCTTCTGTCCTTATTGTATGTAAAAAAAATATATAACACACCGATTATACCATTTGGAAATTTTCTTCTTAGCGTCTTATTTCATTGGATCTTGGCGAAAAAAAGATTTTAATTTGAAAGTGTAAAATTCGATATCTTGAATTTTACGTTTTCAAAATAAAGTTATTTTTCGATCGAAAACTTAGATATAGTTTATAAGTAGATTTTTTACTTAGTATTCAGTTTTCCACAGAAACGTTAATATCAAGAGAATTAATAATAACCATTGTAACCTCAATATATGTAGTACAAAAATATCAACAACTAGCATGAGGGAGGTTAAGAAAAATATTGAAGGACCTTTTTATGAACAGAATCCATTATGTTTAGTAAGTTATAAACTATAAATTTTTTGAAAATTTTTTATTTAAAATTCTTTTTTAGGTTGGCTGAGTCAATTATCGTTTTTTTTCAGTTTGGAAAATAGATTTCTTTTAAAGTTCCTGAAATGGAAGAAAATTTCTGGAGAACTCAAATTTCGCATTCCACATGCCACTTTTAATATGCCACATTTCGTTAAAAATAATTGAAAAAAACTGGCCAAGGTAAAATATCATTCATGTTAGGTTTTCTTAAAATCTTGCAAATAATTCATTAAATTAAAAAGAAGAATGTAAAACGATTCTTTGACGTTCCACTGTAATTTTCACCTTTAGCAGAACTGATTATTATATCAGGTTTATTCTCAAAAATGAAAAAGTTTTTCGAAAAATAAAAACGCGCTGCTTACATCGACGCCTTGACAAAAAGGTTTTACTATAATTTCCTTGTATTTTCCCTCGTAATTGCATAACTAATTGGGAAAAAACATATTAGTTTTGGTAACAAGAAGTTCGCTGTGACTAATTTATATTTTTTTGTCTTTACTAAAATGAACAAACATGTCAAATTGCTATACTAACACAACTTATAGTTTCACTATTAACAAATGCGAAAATAGATATTCATATAAATGAAATTGTTTGTTTAACAAATATTTGTCTTTAAATATTTGAAACAATGAAAATGACGGTATATAACGATGCAAAAACTAAATCATGATGTGATACTGTTAAGTGGAGAGGAAGCGTTTCAAACATAATTTATTAAAGAAAACTCTCAACCATGAAGAAGTCAATTTTATGTGTTTTCAATATTTTGTTCACCGTTTCTTCATATAGTACTGGTATGTGAATATTTTATTACTTTTGTTTGAACAGTTTTATATATATATATATATATATATATATGCATCCATGTAAGGAAAAAGTAATCATGGCTTAAGCTTGATACTTTTTAAAGGCTTATTCAACGATGATACCCTTCAGAATGAGGTATGCGAAAATAAATCACCACCATATTTACATGTAGGGGAGGTACCCTAAAAAGCTACTCTTAAAAGTTTTAATTTCTTTACTTTGCGGGTGTTATAAATATAAATATACATGCCAGTGCCATGCATTTTCGCCTTTAACTAAGATTTCGCGAGCAAAGCAGCTTTGACTTACAGATAAACTGATAGACAGACGGACATAGTAAATCTATAATATTAAAACTAGACTTAAGTTAGTCAGTATTGAACAACTGTAGTAATCGGTATGTTGTAATCGGTATGTCACATAGTTTTAATTATTTTGATTAAGAGCGAAGATAGTTAGGATAAGGATAGTTAAAGATGATTAAGAGCAAAAGTAGTTTTTGCCTTATAGTATGTTCACCAATCGGAATCGGTCAGCTTTTTTGTAAAGCCAACCCAGCTATAGAAAAATATAAAGTTGGGTTTGATATATATATATATATATATATATATATATATATATATATATATACACATATATATATATACATATATATATACATATATATATATATATATATATATATATATATATATATATATATATATATATAAAGTATCAGTATTAATTCAAGAGCAAATGTTATGATCTAGCAATTATTACATTAAAATAAATACTATTCCACGATTTTTTAGGGTGAGTGCAAGCTATAAAATACATGCTATTGAAAAGTTCGACAAAACTGTACTTTAAATAAAAATAATTTAATTCAACTGACAAAGCGTACAGCCGAAATCTCGACGTCGACGATGCATCTTTTATTAATTCTGTATGAGATTGAAACGGCTCATACTTGAAAACTACTTTATAATTTACCATTTTATTTATACTATATTCTACTGATAAGTTGAATAGATCCTAATGTTGCTTTAATCGGAGGCAAACAATGTTTCAACAATTGTTATTGCACGTTAATCAGCAAGAAACTTCCATCAACCAATAGTCTCACCCTCTTTAACTGGTATAAATTTTCTCAAAATAATTGACATCACTGAACATTTTATTGTTATTATGCTTGGTTAGGCTCAGCATCTTTTTAAGATTGGTAGGAAAAAATTAGTAATTATTTTGTTAAAGAGAGTTAATGCTTATAGATCAGCCAGTACTCACTGTCAGAGTTTTGTTATAATATAGATACCGATGATATAGATAACGATGTCTATAATTTTAATTTGAAAAAAAAACACCTAATTGCTTTCAGGAAGGGCCATCGTTTACAAAATCTCATAGAATAAGTAATGGTATATTTTTCCATGAGTAAATAAATTAAGTAAATATAAAGAAACACTTTTCCTTTATAATATTTGAATAAATATCTCATGACACTGCCGTCATTCATATATTTCTTCTTTTCCAGGAAAGACAAAATGATTAATTTCATTTTATATTACCTATTTTTGGTTTCTACTGAAGTTCTTACATAACTTCTAAATATTTTATTATCGGATAATTTATAGCTATCATAATTTTACAACAGGTATGACAAGCTTCCATTCCGTGTTTCCAAATAATATTATACCTGCGAAATCATTTAATTATTCCGTAAAATTTTCGAACATATGTATATTTCTGTAAACAAAACTTATTTCATTTTGTACGTCAACAAACAATATAATGATTGTAGCAAAAAACATAGTTAAATTATTTAGAAGGTTTTTGTCTTCCTCAAACAACCTCTATATAAACCTATCATCACTTTGAATTATTTAGTTAAAGATAATTTTGATGATATTGAAACTAATTTTAATTTTTTTTTACTTTTCTTTATTATGGAAGAACTATTGAAAATCTTTATTAATATTTTAATAATGCTTTAAAATATCTATAAGAAATTGAAATTAAAAACAATCACAGAACTTAATATACCAATATTAATGGTGACGAAAATAGATTTGAATATTTGCTATTAATATTTATTCCAAAAGTCTAGTTGTGTATAATATTGATTCTAAATAAGAAAGCTATACGCTTTAACAATTTAACAAATCTTAAGTCATATACCAAATATGGCGTATTTAATAGAATTTGGTATGTTAATAAAGAATCAACAATTATTTATGATATTCAAAAGTTTATATTCAAATATTTATTGATTGGTATTATCTTAAGGGTAACTTCCAACATTAATTGTATATATTTTTGTGAATATTGCAGAATACTTTATTAAAAAGTATGATATAATAACTATTATTTCCTTAATAATAAAATAAAACTTTTTTAAATATTTCTACTTATAAAAAAGAGCATCCGTAAAATAATTTCAAGAAAGGAAATAAAACTGTTTAGTTATGGTTATAGGACAACGACAAATAACGATCTTAATTTCACATTGTTAATCCAAATAGAGTCACATTAAAACTCAAATAACTGTAACACAAATAACTATTCATTATTAACCAATTGATGGTAGCCTGAGGAAACATTTAATTTAAAAGCGACATTGTCAGAAATTAATTAATTATTGGTTATACAATACTTTCAAAGTGATAGGGGTAATGAATGATAAGCAGTGGTAATCGGTTTCAACCGGTGTGGAAAGTAAAAGAACCTTTTTTTATAACGAGAGTTAGTAATTTTGGTTAACACGTAACGTCAAAAGTGAATAAGATCGCAAAATTATGAACGAATTGCAAAATCCCAAAATTATGAAGTATTAAGGAAACTAGAATAATATGGGAGTAACTGTGAACTGACTTTGTGAGCGTGATCTAGCGGTAGAAGAATGTCTAAATTAAGGTCCGTTATATTTAAATTTTCGCCATTATTTGGGCAATATTTGTAAAGTTAACATTTGTTAAACTTGTTTAAATAATCCTAACTTCGAATGTAAAATAAAAACAAAGGAAAGCGGAACACATTTCGCTTATGTTTCACTAAATCAGATAAGCATTCTGAACTCAAAGTGGATTAATAAAAATAACACACATGACAGTAAGGAAGAAACTTTCAGGAAGATAAGGTAGAAAATTATAATAACTTACTTATTGAAACAAAAGTTCTAGTCATTTTTGTTTAGTGGTATAAGCAATCTAGTCCGGCTATGAACTTAAATATAATATAAAAAAAATGTGAAATTAATATTTTCTCCGTTAACATCGTTATAGGAGTTTTAAAAAGTTAGCTTTTACAAATCTATTACATGTATTCATATTTTTGTAAAACATAGGAATGTTATCTAAATCATCAACCTGGAATTGAAACAAAGAGCAGAGAGCACACTAATTTATTTCCACTTGTTACTATTAACTATTTAAACGGAATATTAGAATTTCAAGATGTATCAGTTACATACGGATCAATTCTTATGATAAATTAAAACTTATTGACTTAGCCAAATGTTGCATTTCAAGCAAGATAAAATTGTTATAAATATTGCTTGTTGTATCATAATATTAAACGCGTCCTTAAAATTTCCAAAATCAATATAATTAGTAAACCGCGTATGATCCTATTAATATTAAAAATGCAAAAGTTTAGATCTTTGTCATTCAGTCACGCCTAAACGGATGAACAAAATTCCATAAAATTTGGTACATCATTTATATTTTTTAAATTTGACGAGTAACATATTTCCTGTAAAATTAAAAACCCGTATTTAAATGAATAATAGAAAAAATAGCTCTGTGGCAAGTCATGAGGTAACATAATAATACATAAAACTGACAATATCAACAATGCACAATACACATAAGAAGGGGCATAAAGATATTAAAAATTATACCTCCATCAAGATTACAGTAATTTGATGATAAATACATCAAAACCACTTAAGCGAGTAGTTCAGAAAGAAACAAATGACGTCTTATCTGTTTTTCCCATAATGCAATCATGACCAATACTACGTCAAATGAAAGTTTGAAATGTTTATTTTCATTCTGTTTTTATTGCAAAACTCAAGTATGCGAAAAAGAAAGTTATTTATGTAATTTCTATTAATATGTTATTTATTTTTTTCATAAACGCTCTGGCGTTTCTAAGATGAAAAAAATAAATAACTTATATGGGACCACAATTTCGCGAAGACTACCAGTTGCAACCTAAATTGAGAGCCTTCTATAAAATACAACGTGTTCCACTAAATTGGTTTGATGCAAGAACCAGATGTGAGAGAGAAGGCGCCGAGTTGGTTGCTCCTGAATCTCACGAGGAAGTTGAAATGCTGAAAACTCTCTTGGAGAAATTGAATGTTCATGAGCCGTATTTATATTTGGGTATACATTCGTTGTTCTCTAAAGGTCACTTCGTTACCCTCCATGGTAAGTACATTTAAATTTTTCCTATGTTTTTACAAAAATATACGTATATTAAACATGAAATAATTTAATTTAGAGTTATCATTACAAAGTCATAGAAGCTCATGATCGCTGCAATAATTAAATTTGAAATAGTAGGTTTTAAATATCTTTAATAGTGGGAAACATATCCTCCCTGATATAATTTAAGATCCCATATACAATTTCTCCCATATAAAATACTCATATATATTTACTGTTTTATTACAATTTCTAATTTTAGGTCCAAAGTCCGTCATATATAGCATAAATATCTCAATTTTTTTTCAGGTGTAAATTTTGAAGACCTAAAACTTTCTTGGGAAACCGGTGAACCAAATAATTATAAAAATAATGAGAATTGTGTTACACTAAACTGGAACGGAAAATTGAGTGACACAAACTGCAATAACGTATACTCGTACGTCTGTAAGAAGGCAGCCAAGGACGTATCTTGGAATAATGAATGTAATACTTACGACCAAGGTATCAGTCATATTTTACGGATTGGTACTGAAAAGGTTTCACCTTATAATTTCTGTCACACTCTCACAGTTTTTTAATTAGTTTAGCAGTTTTAGATCTATGTCAAATAAAGGAAGCAGGTGCTCCAGATAAATATTTCGAATAATAGATAAGGCAAAATTAAACCGAAAAAGAATTTAAACTGTTGAAGCTGAATATCAGTTGATTGATATTCTAGAATAATGTGTTTTTAACATTTTTTATTTTAAAATTCCATTTACAAAATATTAATTTTCATAGTGGTATAAATGACCCCTTTACTCATATAGTGTATGCTAGCAATTCCAAAATAAAAATATTATATAAAAGTTTAAAACAATTCCCAAATAAAAGAAAACAAATGTAAATAAAAATATTATATACACACAGAATTAAAAGAATCTCGCTTAACTTGCATCACCAACTTCGAGATATATAGCAAACTACGGAATCTTCCTATATGCGTTCCAACACATATTTTAAATCGCTTGTATGAAGGTGTATTTGGACATCGTCATAAGAGATATACTTTTGAATCTCATCATACGCGCTCTTTTTAATTATTGTTTTCTGATAAAATATATTTAAAAATATCTTAATTACCTCTTGTAAATAGAAAAAGCAACAGCCAATAACAAATAATAACGAAAAGTACGTGATATTTATATATTGAACTAGTAAGAAGTTAACTCATAAAATGAATTTCATTTTACCTTAAATTAAATAAAGCCTATCATCAATCAATAAAAAATACATAAAAGTTGAAAGCATTTTCCTCTACATATTTGATTACAGAATACAAATTAAACCGATCCACATGTTACAAAATTCATACAATACCAAAGAACTGGACGTCAGCTTACGATGTCTGCAAATCCGAAGGTGGATATTTAGCAATCATAAACTCAATTGAAGAAAGAAATTTCATTGTAAATCTCCTGGCCCAGTACCCACCCGGAAAAATACAAGGAAATTGCAACAAAGATTTCGCACTTATGCGTTTTAACGACTTGTTTGTTAACAGAGAATTTCGTACCATTAAGGGTAAATATCTTAAATTATATATTTCCAACCTGACAAAAATTAGACAATTGAACTAATTAACAATTTCATGGTGATATACACATACAATTGAAAAAAATGTGGAAAAATTAATTGAATATTAGGTGATTGAAAAATTGAACAGGTAGTTATATACATTTTTGGTTGCGGGTTCCTTCTTAAAAATATATGTTCTTAACATCTTCTTTGACTTTAGTGCCTAAAAGATACAAAAATATTATTCTTGTAATATTTCCATATTCATTCATCTGTTCTACCTTTATAAGATTTGAATCTTTCCGTATCCGTAAGTCTTTGATTACATATAATTCTGCCTGATAATGAATATTTCGTTTGGCACACATAAAATATTTCGCATCGGTGTTTTAATAATAAAATTATTTTAACTAAGAGAATGGTATAAATGTGATGAGAATTGAGCGATAATATAATTCCATTACTAATTAAAATTAAATGCGAAATAATAATTTAAATCTATCAAGTCATGGATTCATGTATTAGATTCGAAATTTAGATTATTTTCGAAATTAAACAAAAAAGTTCAAATTGAAGACGTGAAAAATTGATGCGTTTCAGGTCGTTATTGAAATAGTACTAAAATTTTAAAATATACAACAAACTCGTTATATAAAAATACAAAATTTTATAATTACATAAATATAATTGTTTCCCATCACAACCGTATATAATTACATAGATATAATTGTTTCCCATCACAACTACAAAAATACAATAATATCATATTAAAATCAATACTCAGAACCAAAAAGCATGCAGGAAAGATACGAGAATGAAGGCTAGGAGCGGATCAGGTTTCAATATTTAAGTCGTGAAATAATAATTAAAGAAAGTATTATTTGTCAGTAGACAGTGAGATCTTGTACACTAGGGCAAGGGTTAACCTTGCACAGTTGGTTTGTCGTAACCATAAAATATCAGGTGCTCATAACCGTGTAAATGTTCATAACCGTGTTATTCCTAAACATACCTCTACCTCTTACGTAAAATATTTCACTGTGCAAGCAGTAAAAAGTTGGAATCACCTGGATCCTGACATCAGGAAAACCACGTCTAAATATTTTCAACTAACGAGTAAAAAAGTCCTGCATCCCCTGAAACCTTTTCCTTTGTGTACTTGTCTTTTCCTGTCTTTCCCATCCCAAATCATGTCAATATTTTGTTTTCTTTTTTAATTTACTTTTGTATTTTTTTTGTCTAATGTGCTATGGAATTTTCATTGTAAAATCTCTTACAGTCTATCGACTAAATTTCAATACAAATTGTTATGGTTGTTATGGTTTACTATACCTAAAAGTTAATAATAATAATAATAAAGATTATCTGATAGTGGATATCCTTCTCTAGGAAATATTCGAGTCTTATATCTGATGTACATTGTTTTACTAAAAAATCTTACATGTGAAATGTAATGTCATAAATGTCATAAGTATACTTGTCGCAAAATCTATGGGTGACAAAATGAAAAAAAATGTTGAAATACAAAATGACGGATATCGAAAAAAAGTGGAAACTATACACACATCTACATTGTGGTAATAAAGCACATAAATGACGTCAATTTGGAATAACATTTATTGTAAAACAATGAGAGAAAGTTATATGATACAACGTGTATACTATGTAGATGACAGAATTAAAGAGAGTAATGAAAAAAAACAGCATGTGAAAATCAAATAAATGGATATCCATAATTATGCGTTGTTCGAATCGGTTATCGTTTTTCTGAAGTAAATTTCAGATAAGGGAAAAGGAGAATGAAAATAAATTGAATGTTCATCACTAACTAATAAGTTTTTAAAACTAATTAATAAATGAATTGAACATTCATCATTAATTATGTGTGTAAAGAGAATTTCGGAAAATATTTTTTGTAAAGGAAAATTAATTGAAAATCTGCGTAAAGTTACATATATCTGAATTGATTATAATCAGTGATTATTTATATAATTAAACATTCATGAATAAAAGAATTTAAAAGTATATCCGTGTCGTCACAAATATATTACTTTCAGAATTTAATAACATGTCACACAACAAATAATATGTCAGATTTAAATATTGAATTATTTCAATTACAGGCCAAACGCTACAACAAGCTGGATATAGTGAATGGGCTGGAAATCAGCCTGATAATTCTAGCCCAGGAGAACACTGTGGTGCTATATTTAGAAATGGCCAACTAGATGATTTTTGGTGCTATAGAGAAACTTTATTTATTTGCGAGACATCCAAAGACAGTCACGAGCGACCAATAGACCCATTGATGAGACATTTCACTAAAGAACTAGTGTATATAGCCACTATCTAATATGTTCATATGTGTTGTCTTTCAAAATACCTTCAAATTGAAGACAGTGATGAAAATGAAATGAAAATTTGTAAAGGAAAACTAACTTGAATTAATTTAGTTATTTTTTTCTTAAAATATAAATAATATAAAAATATGCTAATATAATACGTGTGAAGTTATTGTTATTATTGTGACAATTAAAAAGGGAATTTCATTTTTATTGTTTCAATCATCAAAAACCATTTTTAACACTGTTAGGGACGTATTTATAAAATGCCGCAGCCTCAGAATGGATATTTACTAGCCGTAAAATTACTAAAAACCTATTTAAATTTGACAATATTCTTGTACATCCGGAGCAATACAATTGAATAAAATGAAAGGCAAGCAATAATTATCTTTCAAGGGTTTTAAGGAACTGATTTTAAGGATGGTAAAATTGTGTGCAAATTTTGACACAAAATTATTACTAATGTTTTTTGTTGTCGCCAAGGAAATTATTGTCATGAGATAATTGATTTTATGTTTTGGCTTTCCTAAACATATTTTTATGTCCTGGTATCATTTTCTGTTGCGTTGCTTCAAGTATTGCACGTATTTGCATTGGCGAATTTTTCCGTCAATACTGAAAAGTTTTCCCGAAAGGTCCCATTTTTATAAGGGATTTTTGCTTTAAAGTATGAATCATTAAGTGTTTATGTTTGGTTCTACTGACATAATAAAACTCATTGAAATTTATTGCAACCATTAGTGTTTGTGGGACACTGAAAATATAAATTGTAAAAGTCGTAATGCACGAAATGTTGCAGATCAGAATTGTATGAAAATTTTAATAAAATTATGTAGCTATTTTTAATACATAACTTATATTTGAGACTTTAGTGCTTGAAGTGTTTTATAGATGAGTCAGTAATGGATTCACATTTTCTATTTTTCTTTGCACATTTTTAACACCTCCCCTTCAGTATAAACATTTTTCTAATACATTTTGTTGATACTTTTCCGTATTCTGTGTAATTTCCTTTTTGTTATGTAGTTCACTGAGTTATAATTTTCTTTCTTCTGGTTTATGTCTTTTATATTTTAGTGCATATCTTCCTTCTGAAATTCCGTAACTTTTTCCGTTATGATTGAATCTTTTTTTGTCCTTTTGTTAGGCCCGAATGAATGCTTGGAATATTTAATCACCCTCATCATATTTAATCACCCACATCGGTTTTCCTTTTATTTTATAAAGTTTGTACTAATTCATCTTCAAAACAAAGTAATTTAAAAATTATTTTATCAAGAATTCGTTATCTATGTAGACTTCGGATCACCTTAATGCACAGGTTTCTAGATGGTTTTGTGCTGTTAATATTCAATGTTATTCTTTATAAGCTGTGATTGCTCGAGTATACCAGACTGCTCAAAACGGCACATTGAAGTGTAAAACACTTATGTGAGTCAGTAATAGTTTCACATTTTATACTTTTCTTTGCTATACATTAGTTCCTATGGAATTCATGAATTTCCGTTTATTTTAGTTTCTTCGTAAGCGCATATACTTGTATCAGAGAGTGTATTTTTCCTAGTATTTCAACGTGTAATGCGGCGACTAACTCCGATGTTGCGATGAAGTCATGCATATTATTCTCGTGACGATATTTTTGTGTTTCTTGAAAACGGAACTGACCCCTTTCTCTCCTACTATTTATCCTTTATCTTTTATTTCGTTATCTTTTCTTTTATACTCTCCTTGCTTCGGAGATTTCTGAGATATTTCATTATAGAGTTAAAATGAATTGATTTAAATTCTATTAACTTTGTTTCGTTGGCTAAAAATCGTACAATAAAGGTATATAATATTATATTAATATATAATATTTTATGATATTTTGCATTATTCAGTGGGTGGTAATCTACTGCCCCCGCGGTGTCCAGACATTTCAGGGGAGATGATTTATTATTTTTATTTATATCATTTATTTGTGAGGGGTGGCTGTAGCGGTTACGGAATCTTGGAGTGGCGGCGTTAGTTGCTATTCATTAGGATATTCTCCAGTTACGATAGTGACGAGTATTTCAATGCTTTGCTTTCGCATGTAATTAGTCTTTGAGCTTTGACCTATGCATAGTTTACCATAACGACGATATAACGTATTACGTATAATGTATTAATGTAACGACGATTGGTATTATTTTATTTTTGATATATTTTCCCATTAATTTCAATATTTTGATTCGAACTTCTGGTCCAATAAATTTTCATGTAATTTGCAAGTATGTTCTTTATTTTTTCCAAGCCTTTATAGCTTTTCTCATCTTCTTTCAAGCCAAAGAATATTATATTCCTACATCTTATGGCTTTTCTGTCTCCAAGAGTTTCTTGCCTGGGCCGGAACTACTTTCGTTGATTTTGGTAATTTCTCCGTATATATTATTAGATTTTTCATCAATAAATTTATTCATATTTTTTATGGTTTCTAATGTCGGTAGTGATTCTTCGAATTTTTTTGATATCTCCCCTAAGTTTTCTCAAAAGCTGCTCCATATTAAACATCCGACACACTCATGTATTATAATTGCTGATACGGTATTCGATCGTTTACTCGACGCTAATTAGGTAAATGCGTACTTATCCTCTCCTGGACTCTTGTCTATCCATAGTACACAGTGTAGAACTTGGCCTGTATATTGGCTTGTCGTGTGATCGTTTGGAAAGTACCTATTCAGAGATGGTATCACAATACACATTTTAAGAGATGGCGCCATTATTACATAACTGAGCTATAGTCTGAATTTGTGCACTTACTCATAGAGTCGTATTGGTAGTAATAGTTTATTTACTGTTATAGAGATGGCCCTGTGCTCTATTTATCGATAATGTTAGATGATATATAGAAATGGTTTGAAAAATATTATAGGTTATAATTTATTAATTGTACTTTAAACACTTTTTCTATGTCACTGGATGATACAAATAACATTTAATATTTCTGTTTCTGATTTTCAGCACTGTTTCGTTTTAGACCTGGTGATTTGGTAATGAATTTCACTATATAAATCCAATGTTAAATTTGAAATTTTCCACTGTCTATTGAATTATTTATTAAAATATATTTAATTTTTCCACTCTTTATATATTCTTTATTCTTTTATGTAACTTGATGACGTGTAGATCACAGGTGAAGTTTTTCTTGGCCATACATGCAATGCCCACAATGTTTTTATAATGAAGTTTAGTTTGTCTAAACTTGTTCAATTTACTTTTTATATCCTCGAAATCAAATAGAATACAAGATTAATATGTATTGGATACGACTAATTAACTCGAGTATTGAAAGGTGGAGATGAGAGTTTATTGTATTGTAACAAATACAACCGACTTGTTTGTAGTTGTAAAGTAAGTCCTGGTTGTTTATAGCTCTTAATTAAATAGATTTTCATAATAAGTATGGATGTGAAATATTGAATCTATTTGTGTCACTATCGTGATCTTATATAAAAATACATTCAAAACATACGTATTATTCAATACATCCTAATGATTTTTCACATAATATTAATTTTCCGAACACTCATTTGATGATAAAAAACCCTATTTAATAAATCCTAATGATTTTTCAGATTTAGTAACTAACAGCCATAAATAGTCAATAGCTCATGAAACGCCAAAGATTAGTTTTAATTTTATCGTTTCATACCTTTCAGTCGAACGGTTATTTAAATTCTACATTCTAGTTTATTGACAAAGAATATTATCTAATTGATTCTGTATATCACACACTAATATAATAGTAATTTTCAGAACACTTTCATTTGATGATTAAAACAAATGGTGAGTATATAAATTGATGGTTCCCTCCGCACCTCATAGTCAGCCAGATCCTATATAAAAATACATTAAAAACATACGTATTATTCAATATATCCTAATGATTTTTTACATAATAATAATTTTCTGAACACTCATTTGATGATAAAAAACATTACTTAATAAATCCTAACGATTTTTCAGATTAAGTAACTAACAGCCATTAATAGTCAATAGCTCATAAAACGCCAAAGATTAGTTTTAATTTTATGGTTTGATACCTTACAGTCGAACGGTTATTTGAATTCTACATTCTAGTTTTTTGACAAAGAATATTATCTAATTGATTCTGTATATCACACACTAATATAATAGTAATTTTCCGAACACTTTCAATTGACGATTTAAACCAATAGTGAGTATACAAATTTATGGTTCTGTCCGCACCTCACAGTCAGCCAGATCTTATATAAAAATACATTCAAAACATACGTATTATTCAATACATCCTAATGATTTTTCACATAATAGTAATTTTCCGAACACTCATTTGATGATAAAAAACTCTATTTAATAAATCCTAATGATTTTTCAGATTAAGTAACTAACAGCCATTAATAGTCAATAGCTCATAAAACGCCAAAGATTAGTATTAATTTTATGGTTTCATACCTTAAAGTCAAACGGTATTTTAAATTCTACATTCTAGTTTTTTGACAAAGAATATTATCTAATTGATTCTCTATATCACACACTAATATAATAGTAATTTTCAGAACACTTTCAATTGATGATTAAAACAAATGGTGAGTATATAAATTTATGGTTCCGTCCGCACCTCACAGTCAGCCAGATCTTATATAAAAATACATTAAAAACATACGTATTATTCAATATATCCTAATGATTTTTCACATAATGGTAATTTTCCGAAAACTCATTTGATGATAAAAAACCCTATTTAATAAATCCTAATGATTTTTCAGATTTAGTAACTAACAGCCATAAATAGTCAATAGCTCATGAAACGCCAAAGATTAGTTTTAATTTTATCGTTTTGATACCTTACAGTCGTACGGTTATTTAAATTCTACATTCTAGTTTTTTGACAAAGAATATTATCTAATTGATTCTCTATATCACACACTAATATAATAGTAATTTTCAGAACACTTTCAATTGATGATTAAAACAAATGGTGAGTATATAAATTCATGGTTCCGGCCGCACCTCACAGTCAGCCAGATCTTATATAATAAATACATTCAAAACATACGTATTATTCAATACATCCTAATGATTTTTCACATAATATTAATTTTCCGAACACTCATTTGATGATAAAAAACCCTATTTAATAAATCCTAATGATTTTTCAGATTTAGTAACTAACAGCCATAAATAGTCAATAGCTCATGAAACGCCAAAGATTAGTTTTAATTTCTTCGTTTCATACCTTTCAGTCGAACGGTTATTTAAATTCTACATTCTAGTTTATTGACAAAGAATATTATCTAATTGATTCTGTATATCACACACTAATATAATAGTAATTTTCAGAACACTTTCATTTGATGATTAAAACAAATGGTGAGTATATAAATTTATGGTTCCCTCCACACCTCACAGTCAGCCAGATCTTATATAAAAATACATTCAAAACATACGTATTATTCAATACATCCTAATGATTTTTCACATAATATTAATTTTCCGAACACTGATTTGATGATAAAAAACCCTATTTAATAAATCCTAATGATTTTCCAGATTTAGTAACTAACAGCCATAAATAGTCAATAGCTCATGAAACGCCAAAGATTAGTTTTAATTTTATCGTTTGATATCTTTCAGTCGAACGGTTATTTAAATTCAACATTCTAGTTTATTGACAAAGAATATTATCTAATTGATTCTATATATCACACACTAATATAATAGTAATTTTCAGAACACTTTCATTTGATGATTAAAACAAATGGTGAGTATGTAAATTTATGGTTCCCTCCGCACCTCACAGTCAGCCAGATCCTATATAAAAATACATTAAAAACATACGTATTATTCAATATACTCTAATGATTTTTCACATTATAGTAATTTTCTGAAAACTCATTTGATGATAAAAAAACCTTATTTAATAAATCCTAATGATTTTTCAGATTTAGTAACTAACAGCCATAAATAGTCAATAGCCCATAAAACGCCAAAGATTAGTTTTAATTTTATGGTTTCATACCTTATAGTCAAACGGTAATTTAAATTCTACATTCTACTTTTTTGACAAAGAATATTATCGAATTGATTCTGTATATCACACACTAATATAATAGTAATTTTCAGAACACTTTCAATTGACGATTTAAACCAATAGTGAGCATACAAATTTATGGTTCTGTCCGCACCTCACAGTCAGCCAGATCTTATATAACAATACATTCAAAACATACGTATTATTCAATACATCCTAATGATTTTTCACATAATAGTAATTTTCCGAACACTTATTTGATGATAAAAAACCCTATTTAATAAATCCTAATGATTTTTCAGATTTAGTAACTAACAGCCATAAATAGTCAATAGCTCATGAAACGCCAAAGATTAGTTTTAATTTTATCGTTTTGATACCTTACAGTCGAACGGTTATTTAAATTCTACATTCTAGTTTTTTGACAAAGAATATTATCTAATTTATTCTCTATATCACACATTAATATAATAGTGATTTTCAGAACACTTTCAATTGATGATTAAAACAAATGGTGAGTATATAAATTTATGGTTCCGGCCGCACCTCACAGTCAGCCAGATCTTATATAAAAATACATTCAAAACATACGTATTATTCAATACATCCTAATGATTTTTCACATAATATTAATTTTCCGAACACTGATTTGATGATAAAAAACCCTATTTAATAAATCCTAATGATTTTTCAGATTTAGTAACTAACAGCCATAAATAGTCAATAGCTCATGAAACGCCAAAGATTAGTTTTAATTTTATCGTTTGATATCTTTCAGTCGAACGGTTATTTAAATTCTACATTCTAGTTTATTGACAAAGAATATTATGTAATTGATTCTATATATCACACACTAATATAATAGTAATTTTCAGAACACTTTCATTTGATGATTAAAACAAATGGTGAGTATGTAAATTTATGGTTCCCTCCGCACCTCACAGTCAGCCAGATCCTATATAAAAATACATTAAAAACATACGTATTATTCAATATACTCTAATGATTTTTCACATTATAGTAATTTTCTGAAAACTCATTTGATGATAAAAAACCTTATTTAATAAATCCTAATGATTTTTCAGATTTAGTAACTAACAGCCATAAATAGTCAATAGCCCATAAAACGCCAAAGATTAGTTTTAATTTTATGGTTTCATACCTTATAGTCAAACAGTAATTTAAATTCTACATTCTAGTTTTTTGACAAAGAATATTATCGAATTGATTCTGTATATCACACACTAATATAATAGTAATTTTCAGAACACTTTCAATTGACGATTTAAACCAATAGTGAGCATACAAATTTATGGTTCTGTCCGCACCTCACAGTCAGCCAGATCTTATATAACAATACATTCAAAACATACGTATTATTCAATACATCCTAATGATTTTTCACATAATAGTAATTTTCCGAACACTTATTTGATGATAAAAAACCCTATTTAATAAATCCTAATGATTTTTCAGATTTAGTAACTAACAGCCATAAATAGTCAATAGCTCATGAAACGCCAAAGATTAGTTTTAATTTTATCGTTTTGATACCTTACAGTCGAACGGTTATTTAAATTCTACATTCTAGTTTTTTGACAAAGAATATTATCTAATTTATTCTTTATATCACACATTAATATAATAGTGATTTTCAGAACACTTTCAATTGATGATTAAAACAAATGGTGAGTATATAAATTTATGGTTCCGGCCGCACCTCACAGTCAGCCAGATCTTATATAAAAATACATTCAAAACATACGTATTATTCAATACATCCTAATGATTTTTCACATAATATTAATTTTCCGAACACTGATTTGATGATAAAAAACCCTATTTAATAAATCCTAATGATTTTTCAGATTTAGTAACTAACAGCCATAAATAGTCAATAGCTCATGAAACGCCAAAGATTAGTTTTAATTTTATCGTTTGATATCTTTCAGTCGAACGGTTATTTAAATTCTACATTCTAGTTTATTGACAAAGAATATTATGTAATTGATTCTATATATCACACACTAATATAATAGTAATTTTCAGAACACTTTCATTTGATGATTAAAACAAATGGTGAGTATGTAAATTTATGGTTCCCTCCGCACCTCACAGTCAGCCAGATCCTATATAAAAATACATTAAAAACATACGTATTATTCAATATACTCTAATGATTTTTCACATTATAGTAATTTTCTGAAAACTCATTTGATGATAAAAAACCTTATTTAATAAATCCTAATGATTTTTCAGATTTAGTAACTAACAGCCATAAATAGTCAATAGCCCATAAAACGCCAAAGATTAGTTTTAATTTTATGGTTTCATACCTTATAGTCAAACGGTAATTTAAATTCTACATTCTAGTTTTTTGACAAAGAATATTATCGAATTGATTCTGTATATCACACACTAATATAATAGTAATTTTCAGAACACTTTCAATTGACGATTTAAACCAATAGTGAGCATACAAATTTATGGTTCTGTCCGCACCTCACAGTCAGCCAGATCTTATATAAAAATACATTCAAAACATACGTATTATTCAATACATCCTAATGATTTTTCACATAATAGTAATTTTCCGAACACTCATTTGATGATAAAAAAACCTTATTTAATAAATCCTAATGATTTTTCAGATTTAGTAACTAACAGCCATAAATAGTCTATAGCTCATATAACGCTAAAGATTAGTTTTAATTTTATGGTTTCATACCCTACAGTCAAACGGTAATTTAATTTCAACATTCTAGTTTTTTGACAAAGAATATTATGTAATTGATTATGTATATCACACACTTATATAATAGTAATTTTCCGTACAATTTCATTTGATGATTAAAACAAATGGTGAGTATACAAATTTATGGTTCCCTCCGCACCTCACAGTCAGCCAGATCTTATTTAAAAATACATTCAAAACATTCGTATTATTCAATATATCCTAATGATTTTTCATATAATAGTAATTTTCCGAACACTCATTTGATGCTAAAAAACTTTATTTAATAAATCCTAATGATTTTTCAGATTAAGTAACTAACAGCCATTAATAGTCAATAGCTCATAAAACGCCAAAGATTAGTATTAATTTTATGGTTTCATACCTTAAAGTCAAACGGTATTTTAAATTCTACATTCTAGTTTTTTGACAAAGAATATTATCTAATTGATTCTCTATATCACACACTAATATAATAGTAATTTTCAGAACACTTTCAATTGATGATTAAAACAAATGGTGAGTATATAAATTTATGGTTCCGGCCGCACCTCACAGTCAGCCAGATCTTATATAAAAATACATTCAAAACATACGTATTATTCAATACATCCTAATGATTTTTCACATAATATTAATTTTCCGAACACTCATTTGATGATAAAAAACCCTATTTAATAAATCCTAATGATTTTTCAGATTTAGTAACTAACAGCCATAAATAGTCAATAGTTCATGAAACGCCAAAGATTAGTTTTAATTTTATCGTTTCATACCTTTCAGTCGAACGGTTATTTAAATTCAACATTCTAGTTTATTGACAAAGAATATTATCTAATTGATTCTGTATATCACACACTAATATAATAGTAATTTTCAGAACACTTTCATTTGATGATTAAAACAAATGGTGAGTACATAAATTTATGGTTCCCTCCGCACCTCATAGTCAGCCAGATCCTATATAAAAATACATTCAAAACATACGTATTATTCAATATATTCTAATGATTTTTCACATATTAGTAATTTTCTGAAAACTCATTTCATGATAAAAAACCTTATTTAATAAATCCTAATGAATTTTCAGATTTAGTAACTAACAGCCATAAATAGTCAATAGCCCATAAAACGCCAAAGATTAGTTTTAATTTTATGGTTTCATACCTTATAGTCAAAAATTTAAATTCTACATTCTAGTTTTTTGACAAAGAATATTATCTAATTGATTCTCTATATCACACACTAATATAATAGTAATTTTCAGAACACTTTCAATTGATGATTAAAACAAATGGTGAGTATATAAATTTATGGTTCCGTCCGCACCTCACAGTTAGCCAGATCTTATATAAAAATACATTAAAAACATACGTATTATTCAATATATCCTAATGATTTTTCACATAATAGTAATTTTCCGAACACTCATTTGATCATAAAAAACCCTATTTAATAAATTCTAATGATTTTTCAGATTTAGTAACTAACAGCCATAAATAGTCAATAGCTCATGAAATGCCAAAGATTAGTTTTAATTTGATCGTTTTGATACCTTACAGTCGTACGGTTATTTAAATTCTACATTCTAGTTTTTTGACAAAGAATATTATCTAATTGATTCTCTATATCACACACTAATATAATAGTAATTTTCAGAACACTTTCAATTGATGATTAAAACAAATGGTGAGTATATAAATTTATGGTTCCGGCCGCACCTCACAGTCAGCCAGATCTTATATAAAAATACATTCAAAACATACGTATTATTCAATACATCCTAATGATTTTTCACATAATATTAATTTTCCGAACACTCATTTGATGATAAAAAACCCTATTTAATAAATCCTAATGATTTTTCAGATTTAGTAACTAACAGCCATAAATAGTCAATAGCTCATGAAACGCCAAAGATTAGTTTTAATTTTATCGTTTCATACCTTTCAGTCGAACGGTTATTTAAATTCTACATTCTAGTTTATTGACAAAGAATATTATCTAATTGATTCTGTATATCACACACTAATATAATAGTAATTTTCAGAACACTTTCATTTGATGATTAAAACAAATGGTGAGTATATAAATTTATGGTTCCCTCTGCACCTCATAGTCAGCCAGATCCCATATAAAAATACATTAAAAACATACGTATTATTCAATATATTCTAATGATTTTTTACATAATAGTAATTTTCTGAAAACTCATTTGATGATAAAAAACCTTATTTAATAAATCCTAATGAATTTTCAGATTTAGTAACTAACAGCCATAAATAGTCAATAGCCCATAAAACGCCAAAGATTAGTTTTAATTTTATGGTTTCATACCTTATAGTCAAACGGTAATTTAAATTCTACATTCTAGTTTTTTGACAAAGAATATTATCGAATTGATTCTGTATATCACACACTAACATAATAGTAATTTTCAGAACACTTTCAATTGACGATTTAAACCAATAGTGAGTATACAAATTTATGGTTCTGTCCGCACCTCACAGTCAGCCAGATCTTATATAAAAATACATTCAAAACATACGTATTATTCAATACATCCTAATGATTTTTCACATAATAGTAATTTTCCGAACACTCATTTGATGATAAAAAACTCTATTTAATAAATCCTAATGATTTTTCAGATTAAGGAACTAACAGCCATTAATAGTCAATAGCTCATAAAACGCCAAAGATTAGTATTAATTTTATGGTTTCGTACCTTAAAGTCGAACGGTAATTTAAATTCTACATTCTAGTTTTTTGACAAAGAATATTATCGAATTGATTCTCTATATCACACACTAATATAATAGTAATTTTCAGAACACTTTCAATTGACGATTTAAACCAATAGTGAGTATACAAATTTATGGTTCTGTCCGCACCTCACAGTCAGCCAGATCTTATATAAAAATACATTCAAAACATACATATTATTCAATACATCCTAATGATTTTTCACATAATAGTAATTTTCCGAACACTCATTTGATGATAAAAAACTCTATTTAATAAATCCTAATGATTTTTCAGATTAAGTAACTAACAGCCATTAATAGTCAATAGCTCATAAAACGCCAAAGATTAGTATTAATTTTATGGTTTCATACCTTAAAGTCAAACGGTATTTTAAATTCTACATTCTAGTTTTTTGACAAAGAATATTATCTAATTGATTCTCTATATCACACACTAATATAATAGTAATTTTCAGAACACTTTCAATTGATGATTAAAACAAATGGTGAGTATATAAATTTATGGTTCCGTCCGCACCTCACAGTCAGCCAGATCTTATATAAAAATACATTAAAAACATACGTATTATTCAATATATCCTAATGATTTTTCACATAATAGTAATTTCCCGAATACTCATTTGATGATAAAAAACCCTATTTAATCAATCCTAATGATTTTTCAGATTTAGTAACTAACAGCCATAAATAGTCAATAGCTCATGAAACGCCAAAGATTAGTTTTAATTTTATCGTTTCATACCTTAAAGTCAAACGGTATTTTAAATTCTACATTCTAGTTTTTTGACAAAGAATATTATCTAATTGATTCTGTATATCACACACTAATATAATAGTAATTTTCAGAACACTTTCAATTGATGATTAAAACAAATGGTGAGTATACAAATTTACGGTTCCCTCTGCACCTCACAGTCAGCCAGATCTTATATAAAAATACATTCAAAACATGCGTATTATTCAATATATCCTAATGATTTTTTACATAATAATAATTTTCTGAACACTCATTTGATGATAAAAACCATTATTTAATAAATCCTAATGAGTTTTCAGATGTAGTAACTAACAGCCATAAATAGTCAAGAGCTCATAAAACGTCAATGATTAGTTTTAATTTTATGGTTTGATACCTTACAGTCAAACGGTTATTTAAATTCTACATTCTAGTTTTTTGACAAAGAATATTATCTAATTGATTCTCTATATCACACACTAATATAATAGTGATTTCCAGAACACTTTCAATTGATGATTAAAACAAATGGTGAGTATACAAATTTATGGTTCCCTCTGCACCTCACAGTCAGCCAGATCTTATATAAAAATACATTCAAAACATACGTATTATTCAATACATCCTAATGATTTTTCACATAATAGTAATTTTCCGAACACTCATTTGATGATAAAAAACTCTATTTAATAAATCCTAATGATTTTTCAGATTAAGTAACTAACAGCCATTAATAGTCAATAGCTCATAAAACGCCAAAGATTAGTATTAATTTTATGGTTTCATACCTTAAAGTCAAACGGTATTTTAAATTCTACATTCTAGTTTTTTGACAAAGAATATTATCTAATTGATTCTCTATATCACACACTAATATAATAGTAATTTTCAGAACACTTTCAATTGATGATTAAAACAAATGGTGAGTATATAAATTTATGGTTCCGTCCGCACCTCACAGTTAGCCAGATCTTATATAAAAATACATTAAAAACATACGTATTATTCAATATATCCTAATGATTTTTCACATAATAGTAATTTTCCGAACACTCATTTGATCATAAAAAACCCTATTTAATAAATCCTAATGATTTTTCAGATTTAGTAACTAACAGCCATAAATAGTCAATAGCTCATGAAATGCCAAAGATTAGTTTTAATTTTATCGTTTTGATACCTTACGGTCGTACGGTTATTTAAATTCTACATTCTAGTTTTTTGACAAAGAGTATTATCTAATTGATTCTCTATATCACACACTAATATAATAGTAATTTTCAGAACACTTTCAATTGATGATTAAAACAAATGGTGAGTATATAAATTTATGGTTCCGGCCGCACCTCACAGTCAGCCAGATCTTATATAAAAATACATTCAAAACATACGTATTATTCAATACATCCTAATGATTTTTGACATAATATTAATTTTCCGAACACTCATTTGATGTTAAAAAACCCTATTTAATAAATCCTAATGATTTTTCAGATTTAGTAACTAACAGCCATAAATAGTCAATAGCCCATAAAACGCCAAAGATTAGTTTTAATTTTATGGTTTCATACCTTATAGTCAAACGGTAATTTAAATTCTACATTCTAGTTTTTTGACAAAGAATATTATCGAATTGATTCTGTATATCACACACTAACATAATAGTAATTTTCAGAACACTTTCAATTGATGATTAAAACAAATGGTGACTATATAAATTTATGGTTCCGGCCACACCTCACAGTCAGCCAGATCTTATAGAAAAATACATTCAAAACATACGTATTATTCAATACATCCTAATGATTTTTCACATAATATTAATTTTCCGAACACTCATTTGATGATAAAAAACCCTATTTAATAAATCCTAATGATTTTTCAGATTTAGTAACTAACAGCCATAAATAGTCAATAGCTCATGAAACGTCAAAGATTAGTTTTAATTTTATTGTTTCATACCTTTCAGTCGAACGGTTATTTAAATTCTACATTCTAGTTTATTGACAAAGAATATTATCTAATTGATTCTGTATATCACACACTAATATAATAGTAATTTTCAGAACACTTTCATTTGATGATTAAAACAAATGGTGAGGATATAAATTGATGGTTCCCTCTGCACCTCATAGCCAGCCAGATCCTATATAAAAATACATTAAAAACATACGTATTATTCAATATATCCTAATGATTTTTTACATAATAATAATTTTCTGAACACTCATTTGATGATAAAAAACATTACTTAATAAATCCTAACGATTTTTCAGATTAAGTAACTAACAGCCATTAATAGTCAATAGCTCATAAAACGCCAAAGATTAGTTTTAATTTTATGGTTTGATACCTTACAGTCGAACGGTTATTTAAATTCTACATTCTAGTTTTTTGACAAAGAATATTATCTAATTGATTCTGTATATCACACACTAATATAATAGTAATTTTCAGAACACTTTCAATTGATGATTAAAACAAATGGTGATTATACAAATTTATGGTTCCCTCTGCACCTCACAGTCAGCCAGATCTTATATAAAAATACATTCAAAACATACGTATTATTCAATACATCCTAATGATTTTTCACATAATATTAATTTTCCGAACACTGATTTGATGATAAAAAACCCTATTTAATAAATCCTAATGATTTTTCAGATTTAGTAACTAACAGCCATAAATAGTCAATAGCTCATGAAACACCAAAGATTAGTTTTAATTTTATGGTTTCATACCTTATAGTCAAACGGTAATTTAAATTCTACATTCTAGTTTTTTGACAAAGAATATTATCGAATTGATTCTGTATATCACACACTAATATAATAGTAATTTTCAGAACACTTTCAATTGACGATTTAAACCAATGGTGAGTATACAAATTTATGGTTCCGTCCGCACCTCACAGTCAGCCAAATCTTATATAAAAATACATTCAAAACATACGTATTATTCAATATACCCTAATGATTTTTCACATAATAGCAATTTTCCGAACACTCATTTGATGATAAAAAACCCTATTTAATAAATCCTAATGATTTTTCAGATTTAGTAACTAACAGCCATAAATAGTCAATAGCTCATGAAACGCCAAAGATTAGTTTTAATTTTATCGTTTTGATACCTTACAGTCGAACGGTTATTTAAATTCTACATTCTAGTTTTTTGAGAAAGAATATTATCTAATTGATTCTCTATATCACACACTAATATAATAGTAATTTTCAGAACACTTTCAATTGATGATTAAAACAAATGGTGAGTATATAAATTTATGGTTCCTGCCGCACCTCACAGTCAGCCAGATCTTATATAAAAATACATTCAAAACATACGTATTATTCAATACATCCTAATTATTTTTCACATAATATTAATTTTCCGAACACTCATTTGATGATAAAAAACCCTATTTAATAAATCCTAATGATTTTTCAGATTTAGTAACTAACAGCCATAAATAGTCAATAGTTCATGAAACACCAAAGATTAGTTTTAATTTTATCGTTTCATACCTTTCAGTCGAACGGTTATTTAAATTCTACATTCTAGTTTATTGACAAAGAATATTATCTAATTGATTCTGTATATCACACACTAATATAATAGTAATTTTCAGAACACTTTCATTTGATGATTAAAACAAATGGTGAGTATATAAATTTATGGTTCCCTCCGCACCTCACACTCAGCCTGATCCTATATAAAAATACATTAAAAACATACGTATTATTCAATATATTCTAATGATTTTTCACATAATAGTAATTTTCTGAAAACTCATTTGATGATAAAAAACCTTATTTAATAAATCCTAATGAATTTTCAGATTTAGTAACTAACAGCCATAAATAGTCAATAGCCCATAAAACGCCAAAGATTAGTTTTAATTTTATGGTTTCATACCTTATAGTCAAAAATTTAAATTCTACATTCTAGTTTTTTTACAAAGAATATTATCGAATTGATTCTGTATATCACACACTAATATAATAGTAATTTTCAGAACACTTTCAATTGACGATTTAAACCAATAGTGAGTATACAAATTTATGGTTCTGTCCGCACCTCACAGTGAGCCAGATCTTACATAAAAATACATTCAAAACATACGTATTATTCAATGCATCCTAATGATTTTTCACATAATAGTAATTTTCCGAACACTCATTTGATGATAAAAAACTCTATTTAATAAATCCTAATGATTTTTCAGATTAAGTAACTAACAGCCATTAATAGTCAATAGCCCATAAAACGCCAAAGATTAGTTTTAATTTTGTGGTTTGATACCTTACAGTCGAACGGTTATTTAAATTCTACATTCTAGTTTTTTGACAATAACTATTATCTAATTGATTCTGTATATCACACACTAATATAATAGTAATTTTCAGAACACTTTCATTTGATGATTAAAACAAATGGTGAATATACAAATTTATGGTTCCCTCTGCACCTCACACTCAGCCTGATCCTATATAAAAATACATTAAAAACATACGTATTATTCAATATATCCTAATGATTTTTTACATAATAATAATTTTCTGAACACTCATTTGATGATAAAAAACCCTATTTAATAAATCCTAATGAATTTTCAGATTCAGTAACTAACAGCCATAAATAGTCAATAGCCCATAAAACGCCAAAGATTAGTTTTAATTTTATGGTTTCATACCTTATAGTCAAACGGTAATTTAAATTCTACATTCTAGTTTTTTGACAAAGAATATTATCGAATTGATTCTATATATCACACACTAATATAATAGTAATTTTCAGAACACTTTCAATTGACGATTTAAACCAATAGTGAGTATACAAATTTATGGTTCTGTCCGCACCTCACAGTCAGCCAGATCTTATATAAAAATACATTCAAAACATACGTATTATTCAATACATCCTAATGATTTTTCACATAATAGTAATTTTCCGAACACTCATTTGATGATAAAAAACCCTATTTAATAAATCCTAATGATTTTTCAGATTTAGTAACTAACAGCCATAAATAGTCAATAGCTCATGAAACGCCAAAGATTAGTTTTAATTTTATCGTTTTGATACCTTACAGTCGAAAGGTTATTTAAATTCTACATTCTAGTTTTTTGACAAAGAATATTATCTAATTGATTCTCTATATCACACACTAATATAATAGTAATTTTCAGAACACTTTCAATTGATGATTAAAACAAATGGTGAGTATATAAATTTATGGTTCCTCCCGCACCTCACAGTCAGCCAGATCTTATATAAAAATACATTCAAAACATACGTATTATTCAATACATCCTAATGATTTTTCACATAATATTAATTTTCCGAACACTCATTTGATGATAAAAAACCCTATTTAATAAATCCTAATGATTTTTCAGATTTAGTAACTAACAGCCATAAATAGTCAATAGTTCATGAAACACCAAAGATTAGTTTTAATTTTATCGTTTCATACCTTTCAGTCGAACGGTTATTTAAATTCTACATTCTAGTTTTTTGACAATAACTATTATCTAATTGATTCTGTATATCACACACTAATATAATAGTAATTTTCAGAACACTTTCATTTGATGATTAAAACAAATGGTGAATATACAAATTTATGGTTCCCTCTGCACCTCACACTCAGCCTGATCCTATATAAAAATACATTAAAAACATACGTATTATTCAATATATCCTAATGATTTTTTACATAATAATAATTTTCTGAACACTCATTTGATGATAAAAAACCCTATTTAATAAATCCTAATGAATTTTCAGATTCAGTAACTAACAGCCATAAATAGTCAATAGCCCATAAAACGCCAAAGATTAGTTTTAATTTTATGGTTTCATACCTTATAGTCAAACGGTAATTTAAATTCTACATTCTAGTTTTTTGACAAAGAATATTATCGAATTGATTCTATATATCACACACTAATATAATAGTAATTTTCAGAACACTTTCAATTGACGATTTAAACCAATAGTGAGTATACAAATTTATGGTTCTGTCCGCACCTCACAGTCAGCCAGATCTTATATAAAAATACATTCAAAACATACGTATTATTCAATACATCCTAATGATTTTTCACATAATAGTAATTTTCCGAACACTCATTTGATGATAAAAAACCCTATTTAATAAATCCTAATGATTTTTCAGATTTAGTAACTAACAGCCATAAATAGTCAATAGCTCATGAAACGCCAAAGATTAGTTTTAATTTTATCGTTTTGATACCTTACAGTCGAAAGGTTATTTAAATTCTACATTCTAGTTTTTTGACAAAGAATATTATCTAATTGATTCTCTATATCACACACTAATATAATAGTAATTTTCAGAACACTTTCAATTGATGATTAAAACAAATGGTGAGTATATAAATTTATGGTTCCTCCTGCACCTCACAGTCAGCCAGATCTTATATAAAAATACATTCAAAACATACGTATTATTCAATACATCCTAATGATTTTTCACATAATATTAATTTTCCGAACACTCATTTGATGATAAAAAACCCTATTTAATAAATCCTAATGATTTTTCAGATTTAGTAACTAACAGCCATAAATAGTCAATAGTTCATGAAACACCAAAGATTAGTTTTAATTTTATCGTTTCATACCTTTCAGTCGAACGGTTATTTAAATTCTACATTCTAGTTTATTGACAAAGAATATTATCTAATTGATTCTGTATATCACACACTAATATAATAGTAATTTTCAGAACACTTTCATTTGATGATTAAAACAAATGGTGAGTATATAAATTTATGGTTCCCTCCGCACCTCATAGTCAGCCAGATCCTATATAAAAATACATTAAAAACATACGTATTATTCAATATATTCTAATGATTTTTCACATAATAGTAATTTTCTGAAAACTCATTTGATGATAAAAAACCTTATTTAATAAATCCTAATGAATTTTCAGATTTAGTAACTAACAGCCATAAATAGTCAATAGCCCATAAAACGCCAAAGATTAGTTTTAATTTTATGGTTTCATACCTTATAGTCAAAAATTTAAATTCTACATTCTAGTTTTTTTACAAAGAATATTATCGAATTGATTCTGTATATCACACACTAATATAATAGTAATTTTCAGAACACTTTCAATTGACGATTTAAACCAATAGTGAGTATACAAATTTATGGTTCTGTGCGCACCTCACAGTGAGCCAAATCTTATATAAAAATACATTCAAAACATACGTATTATTCAATACATCCTAATGATTTTTCACATAATAGTAATTTTCCGAACACTCATTTGATGATAAAAAACTCTATTTAATAAATCCTAATGATTTTTCAGATTAAGTAACTAACAGCCATTAATAGTCAATAGCTCATAAAACGCCAAAGATTAGTTTTAATTTTGTGGTTTGATACCTTACAGTCGAACGGTTATTTAAATTCTACATTCTAGTTTTTTGACAATAACTATTATCTAATTGATTCTGTATATCACACACTAATATAATAGTAATTTTCAGAACACTTTCAATTGATGATTAAAACAAATGGTGAATATACAAATTTATGGTTCCCTCTGCACCTCACAGTCAGCCTGATCCTATATAAAAATACATTAAAAACATACATATTATTCAATATAGCCTAATGATTTTTCACATAATAGTAATTTTCCGAACTCTCATTTGATGATAAAAAACCCTATTTAATAAATCCTAATGATTTTTCGGATTTAGTAACTAACAGCCATAAATAAATTCATGAAACGCCAAAGATTAGTTTTAATTTTGTGGTTTGATACCTTACAGTCGAACGGTTATTTAAATTCTACATTCTAGTTTTTTGACAATAACTATTATCTAATTGATTCTGTATATCACACACTAATATAATAGTAATTTTCAGAACACTTTCATTTGATAAGTAAAACAATGGTGAGTATACAAATTTATGGTTCCCTCTGCACCTCACAGTCGGCCAGATCTTATATAAAAATACATCAAAAACATACGTATTATTCAATATATCCTAATGATTTTTCACATAATAGTAATTTTCCGAACACTCATTTGATGATAAAATACCTTATTTAATAAATCCTAATGATTTTTCAGATTTAGTACCTAACAGCCATAAATAGTCAATAGCTCATAACACGCCAAAGATTAGTTTTAATTTTATGGTTTCATACCTTACAGTCAAACGGTATTTTAAATTCTACATTCTAGTTTTTTGACAGAGAATATTATCTAATTGATTCTGTATAATCACACACTAATATAATAGTAATTTTCAGAACACTTTCAATTGATGATTAAAACAAATGGTGAGTATATAAATTTATGGTTCCGGCCGCACCTCACAGTCAGCCAGATCTTATATAAAAATACATTCAAAACATACGTATTATTCAATACATCCTAATGATTTTTCACATAATAGTTATTTTCCGAACACTCATTTGATGATAAAAAAACCTTATTTAATAAATCCTAATGATTTTTCAGATTTAGTAACTAACAGCCATAAATAGTCTACAGCTCATATAACGCTGAAGATTAGTTTTAATTTTATGGTTTCATACCCTACAGTCGAACGGTTATTTAAATTCTACATTCTAGTTTTTTGACAAAGAATATTATCTAATTGATTCTGTATATCACACACTAATATAATAATAATTTTCAGAACACTTTCATTTGACGATTAAAACAAATGGTGAGTATATAAATTTATGGTTCCCTCCGCACCTCAGTCAGCCAGATCCTATATAAAAATACATTAAAAACATACGTATTATTCAATATATTCTAATGATTTTTCACATAATAGTAATTTTCTGAAAACTCATTTGATGATAAAAAACCTTATTTAATAAATCCTAATGAATTTTCAGATTTAGTAACTAACAGCCATAAATAGTCAATAGCCCATAAAATGCCAAAGATTAGTTTTAATTTTATGGTTTCATACCTTATAGTCAAAAATTTAAATTCTACATTCTAGTTTTTTGACAAAGAATATTATCGAATTGATTCTGTATATCACACACTAATATAATAGTAATTTTCAGAACACTTTCAATTGACGATTTAAACCAATAGTGAGTATACAAATTTATGGTTCTGTCCGCACCTCACAGTCAGCCAGATCTTATATAAAAATACATTCAAAACATACGTATTATTCAATACATCCTAATGATTTTTCACATAATAGTAATTTTCCAAACACTCATTTGATGATAAAAAACTCTATTTAATAAATCCTAATGATTTTTCAGATTAAGTAACTAACAGACATTAATATTCAATAGCTCATAAAACGCCAAAGATTAGTTTTAATTTTGTGGTTTGATACCTTACAGTCGAACGGTTATTTAAATTCTACATTCTAGTTTTTTGACAATAACTATTATCTAATTGATTCTGTATATCACACACTAATATAATAATAATTTTCAGAACACTTTCAATTGATGATTAAAACAAATGGTGAATATACAAATTTATGGTTCCTTCTGCACCTCACAGTCAGCCTGATCCTATATAAAAATACATTAAAAACATACATATTATTCAATATAGCCTAATGATTTTTCACATAATAGTATTTTCCGAACTCTCATTTGATGATAAAAAACTCTATTTAATAAATCCTAATGATTTTTCAGATTAAGTAACTAACAGACATTAATATTCAATAGCTCATAAAACGCCAAAGATTAGTTTTAATTTTGTGGTTTGATACCTTACAGTCGAACGGTTATTTAAATTCTACATTCTAGTTTTTTGACAATAACTATTATCTAATTGATTCTGTATATCACACACTAATATAATAATAATTTTCAGAACACTTTCAATTGATGATTAAAACAAATGGTGAATATACAAATTTATGGTTCCTTCTGCACCTCACAGTCAGCCTGATCCTATATAAAAATACATTAAAAACATACATATTATTCAATATAGCCTAATGATTTTTCACATAATAGTATTTTCCGAACTCTCATTTGATGATAAAAAACTCTATTTAATAAATCCTAATGATTTTTCGGATTTAGTAACTAACAGCCATAAATAAATTCATGAAACGCCAAAGATTAGTTTTAATTTTATGGTTTCATACCTTATAGTCAAACGGTAATTTAAATTCTACATTCTAGTTTTTTGACAAAGAATATTATCGAATTGATTCTGTATATCACACACTAATATAATAGTAATTTTCAGAACACTTACAATTGACGATTTAAACCAATGGTGAGTATACAAATTTATGGTTCCGTCTGCACCTCACAGTCAGCCAGATCTTATATAAAAATACATTCAAAACATACGTATTATTCAATACATCCTAATGATTTTTCACATAATATTTATTTTCCGAACACTCATTTGATGATAAAAAAACCTTATTTAATAAATCCTAATGATTTTTCAGATTTAGTAACTAACAGCCATAAATAGTCTATAGCTCATATAACGCTGAATATTAGTTTTAATTTTATGGTTTCATACCCTACAGTCGAACGGTTATTTAAATTCTACATTCTAGTTTTTTGACAAAGAATATTATCTAATTGATTCTGTATATCACACACTAATATAATAGTAATTTTCCGAACACTTTCATTTGATGATTAAAACAATGGTGAGTATACAAATTTATGGTTCCCTCTGCACCTCACAGTCGGCCAGATCTTATATAAAAATACATCAAAAACATACGTATTATTCAATATATCCTAATGATTTTTCACATAATAGTAATTTTCCGAACACTCATTTGATGATAAAATACCTTATTTAATAAATCCTAATGATTTTTCAGATTTAGTACCTAACAGCCATAAATAGTCAATAGCTCATAACACGCCAAAGATTAGTTTTAATTTTATGGTTTCATACCTTTCAGTCAAACGGTATTTTAAATTCTACATTCTAGTTTTTTGACAGAGAATATTATCTAATTGATTCTGTATAATCACACACTAATATAATAATAATTTTCAGAACACTTTCAATTGATGATTTAAACCAATGGTGAGTATACAAATTTATGGTTCCTTCCGCACCTCACAGTCAGCCAGATCTTATATAAAAATACATTCAAAACATACATATTATTCAATATATCCTAATGATTTTTCACATAATACTAATTTTCCGAACACTCATTTGATGATAAAAAACCCTATTTAATAAATCCTAACGATTTTTCAGATTAAGTAACTAACAGCCATTAATAGTCAATAGCTCATAAAACGCCAAAGATTAGTTTTAATTTTATGGTTTGATACCTTACAGTCGAACGGTTATTTAAATTCTACATTCTAGTTTTTTAACAAAGAATATTATCTAATTGATTCTGTATATCACACACTAATATAATAGTAATTTTCAGAACACTTTCAATTGATGATTAAAACAAATGGTGAATATACAAATTTATGGTTCCCTCTGCACCTCACAGTCAGCCTGATCCTATATAAAAATACATTAAAAACATACGTATTATTCAATATAGCCTAATGATTTTTCACATAATAGTAATTTTCCGAACTCTCATTTGATCATAAAAAACCCTATTTAATAAATCCTAATGATTTTTCAGATTTAGTAACTAACAGCCATAAATAAATTCATGAAACGCCAAAGAGTAGTTTTAATTTTATGGTTTCATACCTTCTAGTCAAACGGTAATTTAAATTCTACATTCTAGTTTTTTGACAAAGAATATTATCGAATTGATTCTGTATATCACACACTAATATAATAGTAATTTTCAGAACACTTTCATTTGACGATTAAAACAAATGGTGAGTATATAAATTTATGGTTCCCTCCGCACCTCATAGTCAGCCAGATCCTATATAAAAATACATTAAAAACATACGTATTATTCAATATATTCTAATGATTTTTCACATAATAGTAATTTTCTGAAAACTCATTTGATGATAAAAAACCTTATTTAATAAATCCTAATGAATTTTCAGATTTAGTAACTAACAGCCATAAATAGTCAATAGCCCATAAAATGCCAAAGATCAGTTTTAATTTTATGGTTTCATACCTTATAGTCAAAAATTTAAATTCTACATTCTAGTTTTTTGACAAAGAATATTATCGAATTGATTCTGTATATCACACACTAATATAATAGTAATTTTCAGAACACTTTCAATTGACGATTTAAACCAATAGTGAGTATACAAATTTATGGTTCTGTCCGCACCTCACAGTCAGCCAGATCTTATATAAAAATACATTCAAAACATACGTATTATTCAATACATCCTAATGATTTTTCACATAATAGTAATTTTCCAAACACTCATTTGATGATAAAAAACTCTATTTAATAAATCCTAATGATTTTTCAGATTAAGTAACTAACAGACATTAATATTCAATAGCTCATAAAACGCCAAAGATTAGTTTTAATTTTGTGGTCTGATACCTTACAGTCGAACGGTTATTTAAATTCTACATTCTAGTTTTTTGACAATAACTATTATCTAATTGATTCTGTATATCACACACTAATATAATAATAATTTTCAGAACACTTTCAATTGATGATTAAAACAAATGGTGAATATACAAATTTATGGTTCCTTCTGCACCTCACAGTCAGCCTGATCCTATATAAAAATACATTAAAAACATACATATTATTCAATATAGCCTAATGATTTTTCACATAATAGTAATTTTCCGAACTCTCATTTGATGATAAAAAACCCTATTTAATAAATCCTAATGATTTTTCGGATTTAGTAACTAACAGCCATAAATAAATTCATGAAACGCCAAAGATTAGTTTTAATTTTATGGTTTCATACCTTATAGTCAAACGGTAATTTAAATTCTACATTCTAGTTTTTTGACAAAGAATATTATCGAATTGATTCTGTATATCACACACTAATATAATAGTAATTTTCAGAACACTTTCAATTGACGATTTAAACCAATGGTGAGTATACAAATTTATGGTTCCGTCTGCATCTCACAGTCAGCCAGATCTTATATAAAAATACATTCAAAACATACGTATTATTCAATACATCCTAATGATTTTTCACATAATAGTTATTTTCCGAACACTCATTTGATGATAAAAAAACCTTATTTAATAAATCCTAATGATTTTTCAGATTTAGTAACTAACAGCCATAAATAGTCTATAGCTCATATAACGCTGAATATTAGTTTTAATTTTATGGTTTCATACCCTACAGTCGAACGGTTATTTAAATTCTACATTCTAGTTTTTTGACAAAGAATATTATCTAATTGATTCTGTATATCACACACTAATATAATAGTAATTTTCCGAACACTTTCATTTGATGATTAAAACAATGGTGAGTATACAAATTTATGGTTCCCTCTGCACCTCACAGTCGGCCAGATCTTATATAAAAATACATCAAAAACATACGTATTATTCAATATATCCTAATGATTTTTCACATAATAGTAATTTTCCGAACACTCATTTGATGATAAAATACCTTATTTAATAAATCCTAATGATTTTTCAGATTTAGTACCTAACAGCCATAAATAGTCAATAGCTCATAACACGCCAAAGATTAGTTTTAATTTTATGGTTTCATACCTTTCAGTCAAACGGTATTTTAAATTCTACATTCTAGTTTTTTGACAGAGAATATTATCTAATTGATTCTGTATAATCACACACTAATATAATAATAATTTTCAGAACACTTTCAATTGATGATTTAAACCAATGGTGAGTATACAAATTTATGGTTCCTTCCGCACCTCACAGTCAGCCAGATCTTATATAAAAATACATTCAAAACATACATATTATTCAATATATCCTAATGATTTTTCACATAATACTAATTTTCCGAACACTCATTTGATGATAAAAAACCCTATTTAATAAATCCTAACGATTTTTCAGATTAAGTAACTAACAGCCATTAATAGTCAATAGCTCATAAAACGCCAAAGATTAGTTTTAATTTTATGGTTTGATACCTTACAGTCGAACGGTTATTTAAATTCTACATTCTAGTTTTTTAACAAAGAATATTATCTAATTGATTCTGTATATCACACACTAATATAATAGTAATTTTCAGAACACTTTCAATTGATGTTTAAAACAAATGGTGAATATACAAATTTATGGTTCCCTCTGCACCTCACAGTCAGCCTGATCCTATATAAAAATACATTAAAAACATACGTATTATTCAATATAGCCTAATGATTTTTCACATAATAGTAATTTTCCGAACTCTCATTTGATCATAAAAAACCCTATTTAATAAATCCTAATGATTTTTCAGATTTAGTAACTAACAGCCATAAATAAATTCATGAAACGCCAAAGAGTAGTTTTAATTTTATGGTTTCATACCTTCTAGTCAAACGGTAATTTAAATTCTACATTCTAGTTTTTTGACAAAGAATATTATCGAATTGATTCTGTATATCACACACTAATATAATAGTAATTTTCAGAACACTTTCATTTGACGATTAAAACAAATGGTGAGTATATAAATTTATGGTTCCCTCCGCACCTCATAGTCAGCCAGATCCTATATAAAAATACATTAAAAACATACGTATTATTCAATATATTCTAATGATTTTTCACATAATAGTAATTTTCTGAAAACTCATTTGATGATAAAAAACCTTATTTAATAAATCCTAATGAATTTTCAGATTTAGTAACTAACAGCCATAAATAGTCAATAGCCCATAAAATGCCAAAGATCAGTTTTAATTTTATGGTTTCATACCTTATAGTCAAAAATTTAAATTCTACATTCTAGTTTTTTGACAAAGAATATTATCGAATTGATTCTGTATATCACACACTAATATAATAGTAATTTTCAGAACACTTTCAATTGACGATTTAAACCAATAGTGAGTATACAAATTTATGGTTCTGTCCGCACCTCACAGTCAGCCAGATCTTATATAAAAATACATTCAAAACATACGTATTATTCAATACATCCTAATGATTTTTCACATAATAGTAATTTTCCAAACACTCATTTGATGATAAAAAACTCTATTTAATAAATCCTAATGATTTTTCAGATTAAGTAACTAACAGACATTAATATTCAATAGCTCATAAAACGCCAAAGATTAGTTTTAATTTTGTGGTCTGATACCTTACAGTCGAACGGTTATTTAAATTCTACATTCTAGTTTTTTGACAATAACTATTATCTAATTGATTCTGTATATCACACACTAATATAATAATAATTTTCAGAACACTTTCAATTGATGATTAAAACAAATGGTGAATATACAAATTTATGGTTCCTTCTGCACCTCACAGTCAGCCTGATCCTATATAAAAATACATTAAAAACATACATATTATTCAATATAGCCTAATGATTTTTCACATAATAGTAATTTTCCGAACTCTCATTTGATGATAAAAAACCCTATTTAATAAATCCTAATGATTTTTCGGATTTAGTAACTAACAGCCATAAATAAATTCATGAAACGCCAAAGATTAGTTTTAATTTTATGGTTTCATACCTTATAGTCAAACGGTAATTTAAATTCTACATTCTAGTTTTTTGACAAAGAATATTATCGAATTGATTCTGTATATCACACACTAATATAATAGTAATTTTCAGAACACTTTCAATTGACGATTTAAACCAATGGTGAGTATACAAATTTATGGTTCCGTCTGCATCTCACAGTCAGCCAGATCTTATATAAAAATACATTCAAAACATACGTATTATTCAATACATCCTAATGATTTTTCACATAATAGTTATTTTCCGAACACTCATTTGATAATAAAAAAACCTTATTTAATAAATCCTAATGATTTTTCAGATTTAGTAACTAACAGCCATAAATAGTCTATAGCTCATATAACGCTGAAGATTAGTTTTAATTTTATGGTTTCATACCCTACAGTCGAACGGTTATTTAAATTCTACATTCTAGTTTTTTGACAAAGAATATTATCTAATTGATTCTGTATATCACACACTAATATAATAGTAATTTTCCGAACACTTTCATTTGATGATTAAAACAATGGTGAGTATACAAATTTATGGTTCCCTCTGCACCTCACAGTCGGCCAGATCTTATATAAAAATACATCAAAAACATACGTATTATTCAATATATCCTAATGATTTTTCACATAATAGCAATTTTCCGAACACTCATTTGATGATAAAATACCTTATTTAATAAATCCTAATGATTTTTCAGATTTAGTACCTAACAGCCATAAATAGTCAATAGCTCATAACACGCCAAAGATTAGTTTTAATTTTATGGTTTCATACCTTACAGTCAAACGGTATTATAAATTCTACATTCTAGTTTTTTGACAGAGAATATTATCTAATTGATTCTGTATAATCACACACTAATATAATAGTAATTTTCAGAACACTTTCAATTGATGATTAAAACAAATGGTGAGTATATAAATTTATGGTTCCGGCCGCACCTCACAGTCAGCCAGATCTTATATAAAAATACATTCAAAACATACGTATTATTCAATACATCCTAATGATTTTTCACATAATATTAATTTTCCGAACACTCATTTGATGATAAAAAACCCTATTTAATAAATCCTAATGATTTTTCAGATTTAGTAACTAACAGCCATAAATAGTCAATAGTTCATGAAACGCCAAAGATTAGTTTTAATTTTATCGTTTCATACCTTTCAGTCGAACAGTTATTTAAATTCTACATTCTAGTTTATTGACAAAGAATATTATCTAATTGATTCTGTATATCACACACTAATATAATAGTAATTTTCAGAACACTTTCATTTGACGATTAAAACAAATGGTGAGTATATAAATTTATGGTTCCCTCCGCACCTCATAGTCAGCCAGATCCTATATAAAAATACATTAAAAACATACGTATTATTCAATATATTCTAATGATTTTTCACATAATAGTAATTTTCTGAAAACTCATTTGATGATAAAAAACCTTATTTAATAAATCCTAATGAATTTTCAGATTTAGTAACTAACAGCCATAAATAGTCAATAGCCCATAAAATGCCAAAGATCAGTTTTAATTTTATGGTTTCATACCTTATAGTCAAAAATTTAAATTCTACATTCTAGTTTTTTGACAAAGAATATTATCGAATTGATTCTGTATATCACACACTAATATAATAGTAATTTTCAGAACACTTTCAATTGACGATTTAAACCAATAGTGAGTATACAAATTTATGGTTCTGTCCGCACCTCACAGTCAGCCAGATCTTATATAAAAATACATTCAAAACATACGTATTATTCAATACATCCTAATGATTTTTCACATAATAGTAATTTTCCAAACACTCATTTGATGATAAAAAACTCTATTTAATAAATCCTAATGATTTTTCAGATTAAGTAACTAACAGACATTAATATTCAATAGCTCATAAAACGCCAAAGATTAGTTTTAATTTTGTGGTCTGATACCTTACAGTCGAACGGTTATTTAAATTCTACATTCTAGTTTTTTGACAATAACTATTATCTAATTGATTCTGTATATCACACACTAATATAATAATAATTTTCAGAACACTTTCAATTGATGATTAAAACAAATGGTGAATATACAAATTTATGGTTCCTTCTGCACCTCACAGTCAGCCTGATCCTATATAAAAATACATTAAAAACATACATATTATTCAATATAGCCTAATGATTTTTCACATAATAGTAATTTTCCGAACTCTCATTTGATGATAAAAAACCCTATTTAATAAATCCTAATGATTTTTCGGATTTAGTAACTAACAGCCATAAATAAATTCATGAAACGCCAAAGATTAGTTTTAATTTTATGGTTTCATACCTTATAGTCAAACGGTAATTTAAATTCTACATTCTAGTTTTTTGACAAAGAATATTATCGAATTGATTCTGTATATCACACACTAATATAATAGTAATTTTCAGAACACTTTCAATTGACGATTTAAACCAATGGTGAGTATACAAATTTATGGTTCCGTCTGCATCTCACAGTCAGCCAGATCTTATATAAAAATACATTCAAAACATACGTATTATTCAATACATCCTAATGATTTTTCACATAATAGTTATTTTCCGAACACTCATTTGATAATAAAAAAACCTTATTTAATAAATCCTAATGATTTTTCAGATTTAGTAACTAACAGCCATAAATAGTCTATAGCTCATATAACGCTGAAGATTAGTTTTAATTTTATGGTTTCATACCCTACAGTCGAACGGTTATTTAAATTCTACATTCTAGTTTTTTGACAAAGAATATTATCTAATTGATTCTGTATATCACACACTAATATAATAGTAATTTTCCGAACACTTTCATTTGATGATTAAAACAATGGTGAGTATACAAATTTATGGTTCCCTCTGCACCTCACAGTCGGCCAGATCTTATATAAAAATACATCAAAAACATACGTATTATTCAATATATCCTAATGATTTTTCACATAATAGCAATTTTCCGAACACTCATTTGATGATAAAATACCTTATTTAATAAATCCTAATGATTTTTCAGATTTAGTACCTAACAGCCATAAATAGTCAATAGCTCATAACACGCCAAAGATTAGTTTTAATTTTATGGTTTCATACCTTACAGTCAAACGGTATTATAAATTCTACATTCTAGTTTTTTGACAGAGAATATTATCTAATTGATTCTGTATAATCACACACTAATATAATAGTAATTTTCAGAACACTTTCAATTGATGATTAAAACAAATGGTGAGTATATAAATTTATGGTTCCGGCCGCACCTCACAGTCAGCCAGATCTTATATAAAAATACATTCAAAACATACGTATTATTCAATACATCCTAATGATTTTTCACATAATATTAATTTTCCGAACACTCATTTGATGATAAAAAACCCTATTTAATAAATCCTAATGATTTTTCAGATTTAGTAACTAACAGCCATAAATAGTCAATAGTTCATGAAACGCCAAAGATTAGTTTTAATTTTATCGTTTCATACCTTTCAGTCGAACAGTTATTTAAATTCTACATTCTAGTTTATTGACAAAGAATATTATCTAATTGATTCTGTATATCACACACTAATATAATAGTAATTTTCAGAACACTTTCATTTGACGATTAAAACAAATGGTGAGTATATAAATTTATGGTTCCCTCCGCACCTCATAGTCAGCCAGATCCTATATAAAAATACATTAAAAACATACGTATTATTCAATATATTCTAATGATTTTTCACATAATAGTAATTTTCTGAAAACTCATTTGATGATAAAAAACCTTATTTAATAAATCCTAATGAATTTTCAGATTTAGTAACTAACAGCCATAAATAGTCAATAGCCCATAAAATGCCAAAGATTAGTTTTAATTTTATGGTTTCATACCTTATAGTCAAAAATTTAAATTCTACATTCTAGTTTTTTGACAAAGAATATTATCGAATTGATTCTGTATATCACACACTAATATAATAGTAATTTTCAGAACACTTTCAATTGACGATTTAAACCAATAGTGAGTATACAAATTTATGGTTCCCTCCGCACCTCACAGTCAGCCAGATCCTATATAAAAATACATTAAAAACATACGTATTATTCAATATACTCTAATGATTTTTCACATTATAGTAATTTTCTGAAAACTCATTTGATGATAAAAAACCTTATTTAATAAATCCTAATGATTTTTCAGATTTAGTAACTAACAGCCATAAATAGTCAATAGCCCATAAAACGCCAAAGATTAGTTTTAATTTTATGGTTTCATACCTTATAGTCAAACGGTAATTTAAATTCTACATTCTAGTTTTTTGACAAAGAATATTATCGAATTGATTCTGTATATCACACACTAATATAATAGTAATTTTCAGAACACTTTCAATTGACGATTTAAACCAATAGTGAGCATACAAATTTATGGTTCTGTCCGCACCTCACAGTCAGCCAGATCTTATATAAAAATACATTCAAAACATACGTATTATTCAATACATCCTAATGATTTTTCACATAATAGTAATTTTCCGAACACTCATTTGATGATAAAAAAACCTTATTTAATAAATCCTAATGATTTTTCAGATTTAGTAACTAACAGCCATAAATAGTCTATAGCTCATATAACGCTAAAGATTAGTTTTAATTTTATGGTTTCATACCCTACAGTCAAACGGTAATTTAATTTCAACATTCTAGTTTTTTGACAAAGAATATTATGTAATTGATTATGTATATCACACACTTATATAATAGTAATTTTCCGTACAATTTCATTTGATGATTAAAACAAATGGTGAGTATACAAATTTATGGTTCCCTCCGCACCTCACAGTCAGCCAGATCTTATTTAAAAATACATTCAAAACATTCGTATTATTCAATATATCCTAATGATTTTTCATATAATAGTAATTTTCCGAACACTCATTTGATGCTAAAAAACTTTATTTAATAAATCCTAATGATTTTTCAGATTAAGTAACTAACAGCCATTAATAGTCAATAGCTCATAAAACGCCAAAGATTAGTATTAATTTTATGGTTTCATACCTTAAAGTCAAACGGTATTTTAAATTCTACATTCTAGTTTTTTGACAAAGAATATTATCTAATTGATTCTCTATATCACACACTAATATAATAGTAATTTTCAGAACACTTTCAATTGATGATTAAAACAAATGGTGAGTATATAAATTTATGGTTCCGGCCGCACCTCACAGTCAGCCAGATCTTATATAAAAATACATTCAAAACATACGTATTATTCAATACATCCTAATGATTTTTCACATAATATTAATTTTCCGAACACTCATTTGATGATAAAAAACCCTATTTAATAAATCCTAATGATTTTTCAGATTTAGTAACTAACAGCCATAAATAGTCAATAGTTCATGAAACGCCAAAGATTAGTTTTAATTTTATCGTTTCATACCTTTCAGTCGAACGGTTATTTAAATTCAACATTCTAGTTTATTGACAAAGAATATTATCTAATTGATTCTGTATATCACACACTAATATAATAGTAATTTTCAGAACACTTTCATTTGATGATTAAAACAAATGGTGAGTATATAAATTTATGGTTCCCTCCGCACCTCATAGTCAGCCAGATCCTATATAAAAATACATTCAAAACATACGTATTATTCAATATATTCTAATGATTTTTCACATATTAGTAATTTTCTGAAAACTCATTTCATGATAAAAAACCTTATTTAATAAATCCTAATGAATTTTCAGATTTAGTAACTAAGAGCCATAAATAGTCAATAGCCCATAAAACGCCAAAGATTAGTTTTAATTTTATGGTTTCATACCTTATAGTCAAAAATTTAAATTCTACATTCTAGTTTTTTGACAAAGAATATTATCTAATTGATTCTCTATATCACACACTAATATAATAGTAATTTTCAGAACACTTTCAATTGATGATTAAAACAAATGGTGAGTATATAAATTTATGGTTCCGTCCGCACCTCACAGTTAGCCAGATCTTATATAAAAATACATTAAAAACATACGTATTATTCAATATATCCTAATGATTTTTCACATAATAGTAATTTTCCGAACACTCATTTGATCATAAAAAACCCTATTTAATAAATTCTAATGATTTTTCAGATTTAGTAACTAACAGCCATAAATAGTCAATAGCTCATGAAATGCCAAAGATTAGTTTTAATTTTATCGTTTTGATACCTTACAGTCGTACGGTTATTTAAATTCTACATTCTAGTTTTTTGACAAAGAATATTATCTAATTGATTCTCTATATCACACACTAATATAATAGTAATTTTCAGAACACTTTCAATTGATGATTAAAACAAATGGTGACTATATAAATTTATGGTTCCGGCCGCACCTCACAGTCAGCCAGATCTTATAGAAAAATACATTCAAAACATACGTATTATTCAATATATCCTAATGATTTTTCACATAATAGTAATTTTCCGAACACTCATTTGATGATAAAAAACCCTATTTAATAAATCCTAATGATTTTTCAGATTTAGTAACTAACAGCCATAAATAGTCAATAGCTCATGAAACGCCAAAGATTAGTTTTAATTTGATCGTTTTGATACCTTACAGTCGTACGGTTATTTAAATTCTACATTCTAGTTTTTTGACAAAGAATATTATCTAATTGATTCTCTATATCACACACTAATATAATAGTAATTTTCAGAACACTTTCAATTGATGATTAAAACAAATGGTGAGTATATAAATTTATGGTTCCGGCCGCACCTCACAGTCAGCCAGATCTTATATAAAAATACATTCAAAACATACGTATTATTCAATACATCCTAATGATTTTTCACATAATATTAATTTTCCGAACACTCATTTGATGATAAAAAACCCTATTTAATAAATCCTAATGATTTTTCAGATTTAGTAACTAACAGCCATAAATAGTCAATAGCTCATGAAACGCCAAAGATTAGTTTTAATTTTATCGTTTCATACCTTTCAGTCGAACGGTTATTTAAATTCTACATTCTAGTTTATTGACAAAGAATATTATCTAATTGATTCTGTATATCACACACTAATATAATAGTAATTTTCAGAACACTTTCATTTGATGATTAAAACAAATGGTGAGTATATAAATTTATGGTTCCCTCTGCACCTCATAGTCAGCCAGATCCCATATAAAAATACATTAAAAACATACGTATTATTCAATATATTCTAATGATTTTTTACATAATAGTAATTTTCTGAAAACTCATTTGATGATAAAAAACCTTATTTAATAAATCCTAATGAATTTTCAGATTTAGTAACTAACAGCCATAAATAGTCAATAGCCCATAAAACGCCAAAGATTAGTTTTAATTTTATGGTTTCATACCTTATAGTCAAACGGTAATTTAAATTCTACATTCTAGTTTTTTGACAAAGAATATTATCGAATTGATTCTGTATATCACACACTAACATAATAGTAATTTTCAGAACACTTTCAATTGACGATTTAAACCAATAGTGAGTATACAAATTTATGGTTCTGTCCGCACCTCACAGTCAGCCAGATCTTATATAAAAATACATTCAAAACATACGTATTATTCAATACATCCTAATGATTTTTCACATAATAGTAATTTTCCGAACACTCATTTGATGATAAAAAACTCTATTTAATAAATCCTAATGATTTTTCAGATTAAGGAACTAACAGCCATTAATAGTCAATAGCTCATAAAACGCCAAAGATTAGTATTAATTTTATGGTTTCGTACCTTAAAGTCGAACGGTAATTTAAATTCTACATTCTAGTTTTTTGACAAAGAATATTATCGAATTGATTCTCTATATCACACACTAATATAATAGTAATTTTCAGAACACTTTCAATTGACGATTTAAACCAATAGTGAGTATACAAATTTATGGTTCTGTCCGCACCTCACAGTCAGCCAGATCTTATATAAAAATACATTCAAAACATACATATTATTCAATACATCCTAATGATTTTTCACATAATAGTAATTTTCCGAACACTCATTTGATGATAAAAAACTCTATTTAATAAATCCTAATGATTTTTCAGATTAAGTAACTAACAGCCATTAATAGTCAATAGCTCATAAAACGCCAAAGATTAGTATTAATTTTATGGTTTCATACCTTAAAGTCAAACGGTATTTTAAATTCTACATTCTAGTTTTTTGACAAAGAATATTATCTAATTGATTCTCTATATCACACACTAATATAATAGTAATTTTCAGAACACTTTCAATTGATGATTAAAACAAATGGTGAGTATACAAATTTACGGTTCCCTCTGCACCTCACAGTCAGCCAGATCTTATATAAAAATACATTCAAAACATGCGTATTATTCAATATATCCTAATGATTTTTTACATAATAATAATTTTCTGAACACTCATTTGATGATAAAAAACATTATTTAATAAATCCTAATGAGTTTTCAGATGTAGTAACTAACAGCCATAAATAGTCAAGAGCTCATAAAACGTCAATGATTAGTTTTAATTTTATGGTTTGATACCTTACAGTCGAACGGTTATTTAAATTCTACATTCTAGTTTTTTGACAAAGAATATTATCTAATTGATTCTCTATATCACACACTAATATAATAGTGATTTCCAGAACACTTTCAATTGATGATTAAAACAAATGGTGAGTATACAAATTTATGGTTCCCTCTGCACCTCACAGTCAGCCAGATCTTATATAAAAATACATTCAAAACATACGTATTATTCAATACATCCTAATGATTTTTCACATAATAGTAATTTTCCGAACACTCATTTGATGATAAAAAACTCTATTTAATAAATCCTAATGATTTTTCAGATTAAGTAACTAACAGCCATTAATAGTCAATAGCTCATAAAACGCCAAAGATTAGTATTAATTTTATGGTTTCATACCTTAAAGTCAAACGGTATTTTAAATTCTACATTCTAGTTTTTTGACAAAGAATATTATCTAATTGATTCTCTATATCACACACTAATATAATAGTAATTTTCAGAACACTTTCAATTGATGATTAAAACAAATGGTGAGTATATAAATTTATGGTTCCGTCCGCACCTCACAGTTAGCCAGATCTTATATAAAAATACATTAAAAACATACGTATTATTCAATATATCCTAATGATTTTTCACATAATAGTAATTTTCCGAACACTCATTTGATGATAAAAAACCCTATTTAATAAATCCTAATGATTTTTCAGATTTAGTAACTAACAGCTATAAATAGTCAATAGCTCATGAAACGTCAAAGATTAGTTTTAATTTTATCGTTTCATACCTTTCAGTCGAACGGTTATTTAAATTCTACATTCTAGTTTATTGACAAAGAATATTATCTAATTGATTCTGTATATCACACACTAATATAATAGTAATTTTCAGAACACTTTCATTTGATGATTAAAACAAATGGTGAATATACAAATTTATGGTTCCCTCTGCACCTCACACTCAGCCTGATCCTATATAAAAATACATTAAAAACATACGTATTATTCAATATATCCTAATGATTTTTTACATAATAATAATTTTCTGAACACTCATTTGATGATAAAAAACCCTATTTAATAAATCCTAATGAATTTTCAGATTCAGTAACTAACAGCCATAAATAGTCAATAGCCCATAAAACGCCAAAGATTAGTTTTAATTTTATGGTTTCATACCTTATAGTCAAACGGTAATTTAAATTCTACATTCTAGTTTTTTGACAAAGAATATTATCGAATTGATTCTATATATCACACACTAATATAATAGTAATTTTCAGAACACTTTCAATTGACGATTTAAACCAATAGTGAGTATACAAATTTATGGTTCTGTCCGCACCTCACAGTCAGCCAGATCTTATATAAAAATACATTCAAAACATACGTATTATTCAATACATCCTAATGATTTTTCACATAATAGTAATTTTCCGAACACTCATTTGATGATAAAAAACCCTATTTAATAAATCCTAATGATTTTTCAGATTTAGTAACTAACAGCCATAAATAGTCAATAGCTCATGAAACGCCAAAGATTAGTTTTAATTTTATCGTTTTGATACCTTACAGTCGAAAGGTTATTTAAATTCTACATTCTAGTTTTTTGACAAAGAATATTATCTAATTGATTCTCTATATCACACACTAATATAATAGTAATTTTCAGAACACTTTCAATTGATGATTAAAACAAATGGTGAGTATATAAATTTATGGTTCCTCCCGCACCTCACAGTCAGCCAGATCTTATATAAAAATACATTCAAAACATACGTATTATTCAATACATCCTAATGATTTTTCACATAATATTAATTTTCCGAACACTCATTTGATGATAAAAAACCCTATTTAATAAATCCTAATGATTTTTCAGATTTAGTAACTAACAGCCATAAATAGTCAATAGTTCATGAAACACCAAAGATTAGTTTTAATTTTATCGTTTCATACCTTTCAGTCGAACGGTTATTTAAATTCTACATTCTAGTTTATTGACAAAGAATATTATCTAATTGATTCTGTATATCACACACTAATATAATAGTAATTTTCAGAACACTTTCATTTGATGATTAAAACAAATGGTGAGTATATAAATTTATGGTTCCCTCCGCACCTCATAGTCAGCCAGATCCTATATAAAAATACATTAAAAACATACGTATTATTCAATATATTCTAATGATTTTTCACATAATAGTAATTTTCTGAAAACTCATTTGATGATAAAAAACCTTATTTAATAAATCCTAATGAATTTTCAGATTTAGTAACTAACAGCCATAAATAGTCAATAGCCCATAAAACGCCAAAGATTAGTTTTAATTTTATGGTTTCATACCTTATAGTCAAAAATTTAAATTCTACATTCTAGTTTTTTTACAAAGAATATTATCGAATTGATTCTGTATATCACACACTAATATAATAGTAATTTTCAGAACACTTTCAATTGACGATTTAAACCAATAGTGAGTATACAAATTTATGGTTCTGTGCGCACCTCACAGTGAGCCAAATCTTATATAAAAATACATTCAAAACATACGTATTATTCAATACATCCTAATGATTTTTCACATAATAGTAATTTTCCGAACACTCATTTGATGATAAAAAACTCTATTTAATAAATCCTAATGATTTTTCAGATTAAGTAACTAACAGCCATTAATAGTCAATAGCTCATAAAACGCCAAAGATTAGTTTTAATTTTGTGGTTTGATACCTTACAGTCGAACGGTTATTTAAATTCTACATTCTAGTTTTTTGACAATAACTATTATCTAATTGATTCTGTATATCACACACTAATATAATAGTAATTTTCAGAACACTTTCAATTGATGATTAAAACAAATGGTGAATATACAAATTTATGGTTCCCTCTGCACCTCACAGTCAGCCTGATCCTATATAAAAATACATTAAAAACATACATATTATTCAATATAGCCTAATGATTTTTCACATAATAGTAATTTTCCGAACTCTCATTTGATGATAAAAAACCCTATTTAATAAATCCTAATGATTTTTCGGATTTAGTAACTAACAGCCATAAATAAATTCATGAAACGCCAAAGATTAGTTTTAATTTTGTGGTTTGATACCTTACAGTCGAACGGTTATTTAAATTCTACATTCTAGTTTTTTGACAATAACTATTATCTAATTGATTCTGTATATCACACACTAATATAATAGTAATTTTCAGAACACTTTCATTTGATAAGTAAAACAATGGTGAGTATACAAATTTATGGTTCCCTCTGCACCTCACAGTCGGCCAGATCTTATATAAAAATACATCAAAAACATACGTATTATTCAATATATCCTAATGATTTTTCACATAATAGTAATTTTCCGAACACTCATTTGATGATAAAATACCTTATTTAATAAATCCTAATGATTTTTCAGATTTAGTACCTAACAGCCATAAATAGTCAATAGCTCATAACACGCCAAAGATTAGTTTTAATTTTATGGTTTCATACCTTACAGTCAAACGGTATTTTAAATTCTACATTCTAGTTTTTTGACAGAGAATATTATCTAATTGATTCTGTATAATCACACACTAATATAATAGTAATTTTCAGAACACTTTCAATTGATGATTAAAACAAATGGTGAGTATATAAATTTATGGTTCCGGCCGCACCTCACAGTCAGCCAGATCTTATATAAAAATACATTCAAAACATACGTATTATTCAATACATCCTAATGATTTTTCACATAATAGTTATTTTCCGAACACTCATTTGATGATAAAAAAACCTTATTTAATAAATCCTAATGATTTTTCAGATTTAGTAACTAACAGCCATAAATAGTCTATAGCTCATATAACGCTGAAGATTAGTTTTAATTTTATGGTTTCATACCCTACAGTCGAACGGTTATTTAAATTCTACATTCTAGTTTTTTGACAAAGAATATTATCTAATTGATTCTGTATATCACACACTAATATAATAGTAATTTTCCGAACACTTTCATTTGATGATTAAAACAATGGTGAGTATACAAATTTATGGTTCCCTCCGCACCTCACAGTCAGCCAGATCCTATACAAAAATACATTAAAAACATACGTATTATTCAATATATCCTAATGATTTTTCACATAACAGTAATTTTCCGAACACTCATTTGATGATAAAAAACCCTATTTAATAAATCCTAATGATTTTTCAGATTTAGTAACTAACAGCCATAAATAGTCAATAGCTCATGAAACGCCAAAGATTAGTTTTAATTTTATCGTTTTGATACCTTACAGTCGAACGGTTATTTAAATTCTACATTCTAGTTTTTTGACAAAGAATATTATCTAATTGATTCTCTATATCACACACTAATATAATAGTAATTTTCAGAACACTTTCAATTGATGATTAAAACAAATGGTGAGTATATAAATTTATGGTTCCGGCCGCACCTCACAGTCAGCCAGATCTTATATAAAAATACATTCAAAACATACGTATTATTCAATACATCCTAATGATTTTTCACATAATATTAATTTTCCGAACACTCATTTGATGATAAAAAACCCTATTTAATAAATCCTAATGATTTTTCAGATTTAGTAACTAACAGCCATAAATAGTCAATAGTTCATGAAACGCCAAAGATTAGTTTTAATTTTATCGTTTCATACCTTTCAGTCGAACGGTTATTTAAATTCCACATTCTAGTTTATTGACAAAGAATATTATCTAATTGATTCTGTATATCACACACTAATATATTAGTAATTTTCAGAACACTTTCATTTGACGATTAAAACAAATGGTGAGTATATAAATTTATGGTTCCCTCCGCACCTCAGTCAGCCAGATCCTATATAAAAATACATTAAAAACATACGTATTATTCAATATATTCTAATGATTTTTCACATAATAGTAATTTTCTGAAAACTCATTTGATGATAAAAAACCTTATTTAATAAATCCTAATGAATTTTCAGATTTAGTAACTAACAGCCATAAATAGTCAATAGCCCATAAAATGCCAAAGATTAGTTTTAATTTTATGGTTTCATACCTTATAGTCAAAAATTTAAATTCTACATTCTAGTTTTTTGACAAAGAATATTATCGAATTGATTCTGTATATCACACACTAATATAATAGTAATTTTCAGAACACTTTCAATTGACGATTTAAACCAATAGTGAGTATACAAATTTATGGTTCTGTCCGCACCTCACAGTCAGCCAGATCTTATATAAAAATACATTCAAAACATACGTATTATTCAATACATCCTAATGATTTTTCACATAATAGTAATTTTCCAAACACTCATTTGATGATAAAAAACTCTATTTAATAAATCCTAATGATTTTTCAGATTAAGTAACTAACAGACATTAATATTCAATAGCTCATAAAACGCCAAAGATTAGTTTTAATTTTGTGGTTTGATACCTTACAGTCGAACGGTTATTTAAATTCTACATTCTAGTTTTTTGACAATAACTATTATCTAATTGATTCTGTATATCACACACTAATATAATAATAATTTTCAGAACACTTTCAATTGATGATTAAAACAAATGGTGAATATACAAATTTATGGTTCCTTCTGCACCTCACAGTCAGCCTGATCCTATATAAAAATACATTAAAAACATACATATTATTCAATATAGCCTAATGATTTTTCACATAATAGTATTTTCCGAACTCTCATTTGATGATAAAAAACTCTATTTAATAAATCCTAATGATTTTTCAGATTAAGTAACTAACAGACATTAATATTCAATAGCTCATAAAACGCCAAAGATTAGTTTTAATTTTGTGGTTTGATACCTTACAGTCGAACGGTTATTTAAATTCTACATTCTAGTTTTTTGACAATAACTATTATCTAATTGATTCTGTATATCACACACTAATATAATAATAATTTTCAGAACACTTTCAATTGATGATTAAAACAAATGGTGAATATACAAATTTATGGTTCCTTCTGCACCTCACAGTCAGCCTGATCCTATATAAAAATACATTAAAAACATACATATTATTCAATATAGCCTAATGATTTTTCACATAATAGTATTTTCCGAACTCTCATTTGATGATAAAAAACTCTATTTAATAAATCCTAATGATTTTTCGGATTTAGTAACTAACAGCCATAAATAAATTCATGAAACGCCAAAGATTAGTTTTAATTTTATGGTTTCATACCTTATAGTCAAACGGTAATTTAAATTCTACATTCTAGTTTTTTGACAAAGAATATTATCGAATTGATTCTGTATATCACACACTAATATAATAGTAATTTTCAGAACACTTACAATTGACGATTTAAACCAATGGTGAGTATACAAATTTATGGTTCCGTCTGCACCTCACAGTCAGCCAGATCTTATATAAAAATACATTCAAAACATACGTATTATTCAATACATCCTAATGATTTTTCACATAATAGTTATTTTCCGAACACTCATTTGATGATAAAAAAACCTTATTTAATAAATCCTAATGATTTTTCAGATTTAGTAACTAACAGCCATAAATAGTCTATAGCTCATATAACGCTGAATATTAGTTTTAATTTTATGGTTTCATACCCTACAGTCGAACGGTTATTTAAATTCTACATTCTAGTTTTTTGACAAAGAATATTATCTAATTGATTCTGTATATCACACACTAATATAATAGTAATTTTCCGAACACTTTCATTTGATGATTAAAACAATGGTGAGTATACAAATTTATGGTTCCCTCTGCACCTCACAGTCGGCCAGATCTTATATAAAAATACATCAAAAACATACGTATTATTCAATATATCCTAATGATTTATCACATAATAGTAATTTTCCGAACACTCATTTGATGATAAAATACCTTATTTAATAAATCCTAATGATTTTTCAGATTTAGTACCTAACAGCCATAAATAGTCAATAGCTCATAACACGCCAAAGATTAGTTTTAATTTTATGGTTTCATACCTTTCAGTCAAACGGTATTTTAAATTCTACATTCTAGTTTTTTGACAGAGAATATTATCTAATTGATTCTGTATAATCACACACTAATATAATAATAATTTTCAGAACACTTTCAATTGATGATTTAAACCAATGGTGAGTATACAAATTTATGGTTCCTTCCGCACCTCACAGTCAGCCAGATCTTATATAAAAATACATTCAAAACATACATATTATTCAATATATCCTAATGATTTTTCACATAATACTAATTTTCCGAACACTCATTTGATGATAAAAAACCCTATTTAATAAATCCTAACGATTTTTCAGATTAAGTAACTAACAGCCATTAATAGTCAATAGCTCATAAAACGCCAAAGATTAGTTTTAATTTTATGGTTTGATACCTTACAGTCGAACGGTTATTTAAATTCTACATTCTAGTTTTTTAACAAAGAATATTATCTAATTGATTCTGTATATCACACACTAATATAATAGTAATTTTCAGAACACTTTCAATTGATGATTAAAACAAATGGTGAATATACAAATTTATGGTTCCCTCTGCACCTCACAGTCAGCCTGATCCTATATAAAAATACATTAAAAACATACGTATTATTCAATATAGCCTAATGATTTTTCACATAATAGTAATTTTCCGAACTCTCATTTGATCATAAAAAACCCTATTTAATAAATCCTAATGATTTTTCAGATTTAGTAACTAACAGCCATAAATAAATTCATGAAACGCCAAAGAGTAGTTTTAATTTTATGGTTTCATACCTTCTAGTCAAACGGTAATTTAAATTCTACATTCTAGTTTTTTGACAAAGAATATTATCGAATTGATTCTGTATATCACACACTAATATAATAGTAATTTTCAGAACACTTTCATTTGACGATTAAAACAAATGGTGAGTATATAAATTTATGGTTCCCTCCGCACCTCATAGTCAGCCAGATCCTATATAAAAATACATTAAAAACATACGTATTATTCAATATATTCTAATGATTTTTCACATAATAGTAATTTTCTGAAAACTCATTTGATGATAAAAAACCTTATTTAATAAATCCTAATGAATTTTCAGATTTAGTAACTAACAGCCATAAATAGTCAATAGCCCATAAAATGCCAAAGATCAGTTTTAATTTTATGGTTTCATACCTTATAGTCAAAAATTTAAATTCTACATTCTAGTTTTTTGACAAAGAATATTATCGAATTGATTCTGTATATCACACACTAATATAATAGTAATTTTCAGAACACTTTCAATTGACGATTTAAACCAATAGTGAGTATACAAATTTATGGTTCTGTCCGCACCTCACAGTCAGCCAGATCTTATATAAAAATACATTCAAAACATACGTATTATTCAATACATCCTAATGATTTTTCACATAATAGTAATTTTCCAAACACTCATTTGATGATAAAAAACTCTATTTAATAAATCCTAATGATTTTTCAGATTAAGTAACTAACAGACATTAATATTCAATAGCTCATAAAACGCCAAAGATTAGTTTTAATTTTGTGGTCTGATACCTTACAGTCGAACGGTTATTTAAATTCTACATTCTAGTTTTTTGACAATAACTATTATCTAATTGATTCTGTATATCACACACTAATATAATAATAATTTTCAGAACACTTTCAATTGATGATTAAAACAAATGGTGAATATACAAATTTATGGTTCCTTCTGCACCTCACAGTCAGCCTGATCCTATATAAAAATACATTAAAAACATACATATTATTCAATATAGCCTAATGATTTTTCACATAATAGTAATTTTCCGAACTCTCATTTGATGATAAAAAACCCTATTTAATAAATCCTAATGATTTTTCGGATTTAGTAACTAACAGCCATAAATAAATTCATGAAACGCCAAAGATTAGTTTTAATTTTATGGTTTCATACCTTATAGTCAAACGGTAATTTAAATTCTACATTCTAGTTTTTTGACAAAGAATATTATCGAATTGATTCTGTATATCACACACTAATATAATAGTAATTTTCAGAACACTTTCAATTGACGATTTAAACCAATGGTGAGTATACAAATTTATGGTTCCGTCTGCATCTCACAGTCAGCCAGATCTTATATAAAAATACATTCAAAACATACGTATTATTCAATACATCCTAATGATTTTTCACATAATAGTTATTTTCCGAACACTCATTTGATGATAAAAAAACCTTATTTAATAAATCCTAATGATTTTTCAGATTTAGTAACTAACAGCCATAAATAGTCTATAGCTCATATAACGCTGAATATTAGTTTTAATTTTATGGTTTCATACCCTACAGTCGAACGGTTATTTAAATTCTACATTCTAGTTTTTTGACAAAGAATATTATCTAATTGATTCTGTATATCACACACTAATATAATAGTAATTTTCCGAACACTTTCATTTGATGATTAAAACAATGGTGAGTATACAAATTTATGGTTCCCTCTGCACCTCACAGTCGGCCAGATCTTATATAAAAATACATCAAAAACATACGTATTATTCAATATATCCTAATGATTTTACACATAATAGTAATTTTCCGAACACTCATTTGATGATAAAATACCTTATTTAATAAATCCTAATGATTTTTCAGATTTAGTACCTAACAGCCATAAATAGTCAATAGCTCATAACACGCCAAAGATTAGTTTTAATTTTATGGTTTCATACCTTTCAGTCAAACGGTATTTTAAATTCTACATTCTAGTTTTTTGACAGAGAATATTATCTAATTGATTCTGTATAATCACACACTAATATAATAATAATTTTCAGAACACTTTCAATTGATGATTTAAACCAATGGTGAGTATACAAATTTATGGTTCCTTCCGCACCTCACAGTCAGCCAGATCTTATATAAAAATACATTCAAAACATACATATTATTCAATATATCCTAATGATTTTTCACATAATACTAATTTTCCGAACACTCATTTGATGATAAAAAACCCTATTTAATAAATCCTAACGATTTTTCAGATTAAGTAACTAACAGCCATTAATAGTCAATAGCTCATAAAACGCCAAAGATTAGTTTTAATTTTATGGTTTGATACCTTACAGTCGAACGGTTATTTAAATTCTACATTCTAGTTTTTTAACAAAGAATATTATCTAATTGATTCTGTATATCACACACTAATATAATAGTAATTTTCAGAACACTTTCAATTGATGTTTAAAACAAATGGTGAATATACAAATTTATGGTTCCCTCTGCACCTCACAGTCAGCCTGATCCTATATAAAAATACATTAAAAACATACGTATTATTCAATATAGCCTAATGATTTTTCACATAATAGTAATTTTCCGAACTCTCATTTGATCATAAAAAACCCTATTTAATAAATCCTAATGATTTTTCAGATTTAGTAACTAACAGCCATAAATAAATTCATGAAACGCCAAAGAGTAGTTTTAATTTTATGGTTTCATACCTTCTAGTCAAACGGTAATTTAAATTCTACATTCTAGTTTTTTGACAAAGAATATTATCGAATTGATTCTGTATATCACACACTAATATAATAGTAATTTTCAGAACACTTTCATTTGACGATTAAAACAAATGGTGAGTATATAAATTTATGGTTCCCTCCGCACCTCATAGTCAGCCAGATCCTATATAAAAATACATTAAAAACATACGTATTATTCAATATATTCTAATGATTTTTCACATAATAGTAATTTTCTGAAAACTCATTTGATGATAAAAAACCTTATTTAATAAATCCTAATGAATTTTCAGATTTAGTAACTAACAGCCATAAATAGTCAATAGCCCATAAAATGCCAAAGATCAGTTTTAATTTTATGGTTTCATACCTTATAGTCAAAAATTTAAATTCTACATTCTAGTTTTTTGACAAAGAATATTATCGAATTGATTCTGTATATCACACACTAATATAATAGTAATTTTCAGAACACTTTCAATTGACGATTTAAACCAATAGTGAGTATACAAATTTATGGTTCTGTCCGCACCTCACAGTCAGCCAGATCTTATATAAAAATACATTCAAAACATACGTATTATTCAATACATCCTAATGATTTTTCACATAATAGTAATTTTCCAAACACTCATTTGATGATAAAAAACTCTATTTAATAAATCCTAATGATTTTTCAGATTTAGTACCTAACAGCCATAAATAGTCAATAGCTCATAACACGCCAAAGATTAGTTTTAATTTTATGGTTTCATACCTTACAGTCAAACGGTATTATAAATTCTACATTCTAGTTTTTTGACAGAGAATATTATCTAATTGATTCTGTATAATCACACACTAATATAATAGTAATTTTCAGAACACTTTCAATTGATGATTAAAACAAATGGTGAGTATATAAATTTATGGTTCCGGCCGCACCTCACAGTCAGCCAGATCTTATATAAAAATACATTCAAAACATACGTATTATTCAATACATCCTAATGATTTTTCACATAATATTAATTTTCCGAACACTCATTTGATGATAAAAAACCCTATTTAATAAATCCTAATGATTTTTCAGATTTAGTAACTAACAGCCATAAATAGTCAATAGTTCATAAAACGCCAAAGATTAGTTTTAATTTTATCGTTTCATACCTTTCAGTCGAACAGTTATTTAAATTCTACATTCTAGTTTATTGACAAAGAATATTATCTAATTGATTCTGTATATCACACACTAATATAATAGTAATTTTCAGAACACTTTCATTTGACGATTAAAACAAATGGTGAGTATATAAATTTATGGTTCCCTCCGCACCTCATAGTCAGCCAGATCCTATATAAAAATACATTAAAAACATACGTATTATTCAATATATTCTAATGATTTTTCACATAATAGTAATTTTCTGAAAACTCATTTGATGATAAAAAACCTTATTTAATAAATCCTAATGAATTTTCAGATTTAGTAACTAACAGCCATAAATAGTCAATAGCCCATAAAATGCCAAAGATCAGTTTTAATTTTATGGTTTCATACCTTATAGTCAAAAATTTAAATTCTACATTCTAGTTTTTTGACAAAGAATATTATCGAATTGATTCTGTATATCACACACTAATATAATAGTAATTTTCAGAACACTTTCAATTGACGATTTAAACCAATAGTGAGTATACAAATTTATGGTTCTGTCCGCACCTCACAGTCAGCCAGATCTTATATAAAAATACATTCAAAACATACGTATTATTCAATACATCCTAATGATTTTTCACATAATAGTAATTTTCCAAACACTCATTTGATGATAAAAAACTCTATTTAATAAATCCTAATGATTTTTCAGATTAAGTAACTAACAGACATTAATATTCAATAGCTCATAAAACGCCAAAGATTAGTTTTAATTTTGTGGTCTGATACCTTACAGTCGAACGGTTATTTAAATTCTACATTCTAGTTTTTTGACAATAACTATTATCTAATTGATTCTGTATATCACACACTAATATAATAATAATTTTCAGAACACTTTCAATTGATGATTAAAACAAATGGTGAATATACAAATTTATGGTTCCTTCTGCACCTCACAGTCAGCCTGATCCTATATAAAAATACATTAAAAACATACATATTATTCAATATAGCCTAATGATTTTTCACATAATAGTAATTTTCCGAACTCTCATTTGATGATAAAAAACCCTATTTAATAAATCCTAATGATTTTTCGGATTTAGTAACTAACAGCCATAAATAAATTCATGAAACGCCAAAGATTAGTTTTAATTTTATGGTTTCATACCTTATAGTCAAACGGTAATTTAAATTCTACATTCTAGTTTTTTGACAAAGAATATTATCGAATTGATTCTGTATATCACACACTAATATAATAGTAATTTTCAGAACACTTTCAATTGACGATTTAAACCAATGGTGAGTATACAAATTTATGGTTCCGTCTGCATCTCACAGTCAGCCAGATCTTATATAAAAATACATTCAAAACATACGTATTATTCAATACATCCTAATGATTTTTCACATAATAGTTATTTTCCGAACACTCATTTGATAATAAAAAAACCTTATTTAATAAATCCTAATGATTTTTCAGATTTAGTAACTAACAGCCATAAATAGTCTATAGCTCATATAACGCTGAAGATTAGTTTTAATTTTATGGTTTCATACCCTACAGTCGAACGGTTATTTAAATTCTACATTCTAGTTTTTTGACAAAGAATATTATCTAATTGATTCTGTATATCACACACTAATATAATAGTAATTTTCCGAACACTTTCATTTGATGATTAAAACAATGGTGAGTATACAAATTTATGGTTCCCTCTGCACCTCACAGTCGGCCAGATCTTATATAAAAATACATCAAAAACATACGTATTATTCAATATATCCTAATGATTTTTCACATAATAGCAATTTTCCGAACACTCATTTGATGATAAAATACCTTATTTAATAAATCCTAATGATTTTTCAGATTTAGTACCTAACAGCCATAAATAGTCAATAGCTCATAACACGCCAAAGATTAGTTTTAATTTTATGGTTTCATACCTTACAGTCAAACGGTATTATAAATTCTACATTCTAGTTTTTTGACAGAGAATATTATCTAATTGATTCTGTATAATCACACACTAATATAATAGTAATTTTCAGAACACTTTCAATTGATGATTAAAACAAATGGTGAGTATATAAATTTATGGTTCCGGCCGCACCTCACAGTCAGCCAGATCTTATATAAAAATACATTCAAAACATACGTATTATTCAATACATCCTAATGATTTTTCACATAATATTAATTTTCCGAACACTCATTTGATGATAAAAAACCCTATTTAATAAATCCTAATGATTTTTCAGATTTAGTAACTAACAGCCATAAATAGTCAATAGTTCATGAAACGCCAAAGATTAGTTTTAATTTTATCGTTTCATACCTTTCAGTCGAACAGTTATTTAAATTCTACATTCTAGTTTATTGACAAAGAATATTATCTAATTGATTCTGTATATCACACACTAATATAATAGTAATTTTCAGAACACTTTCATTTGACGATTAAAACAAATGGTGAGTATATAAATTTATGGTTCCCTCCGCACCTCATAGTCAGCCAGATCCTATATAAAAATACATTAAAAACATACGTATTATTCAATATATTCTAATGATTTTTCACATAATAGTAATTTTCTGAAAACTCATTTGATGATAAAAAACCTTATTTAATAAATCCTAATGAATTTTCAGATTTAGTAACTAACAGCCATAAATAGTCAATAGCCCATAAAATGCCAAAGATCAGTTTTAATTTTATGGTTTCATACCTTATAGTCAAAAATTTAAATTCTACATTCTAGTTTTTTGACAAAGAATATTATCGAATTGATTCTGTATATCACACACTAATATAATAGTAATTTTCAGAACACTTTCAATTGACGATTTAAACCAATAGTGAGTATACAAATTTATGGTTCTGTCCGCACCTCACAGTCAGCCAGATCTTATATAAAAATACATTCAAAACATACGTATTATTCAATACATCCTAATGATTTTTCACATAATAGTAATTTTCCAAACACTCATTTGATGATAAAAAACTCTATTTAATAAATCCTAATGATTTTTCAGATTAAGTAACTAACAGACATTAATATTCAATAGCTCATAAAACGCCAAAGATTAGTTTTAATTTTGTGGTCTGATACCTTACAGTCGAACGGTTATTTAAATTCTACATTCTAGTTTTTTGACAATAACTATTATCTAATTGATTCTGTATATCACACACTAATATAATAATAATTTTCAGAACACTTTCAATTGATGATTAAAACAAATGGTGAATATACAAATTTATGGTTCCTTCTGCACCTCACAGTCAGCCTGATCCTATATAAAAATACATTAAAAACATACATATTATTCAATATAGCCTAATGATTTTTCACATAATAGTAATTTTCCGAACTCTCATTTGATGATAAAAAACCCTATTTAATAAATCCTAATGATTTTTCGGATTTAGTAACTAACAGCCATAAATAAATTCATGAAACGCCAAAGATTAGTTTTAATTTTATGGTTTCATACCTTATAGTCAAACGGTAATTTAAATTCTACATTCTAGTTTTTTGACAAAGAATATTATCTAATTGATTCTGTATAATCACACACTAATATAATAGTAATTTTCAGAACACTTTCAATTGATGATTTAAACCAATGGTGAGTATACAAATTTATGGTTCCCTCCGCACCTCACAGTCAGCCAGATCTTATATAAAAATTCATTCAAAACATACGTATTATTCAATACATTATAATGATTTTTCACATAATAGTAATTTTCTGAACACTCATTTGATGATAAAAAACCTTATTCAATAAATCCTAACAATTTTTCAGATTTAGTAACTAACAGCCATAAATAGTCAATAGCTCATAAAACGCCAGAGATTAGTTTTAATTTTATGGTTTGATACCTTACAGTCGAACGGTTATTTAAATTCTACATTCTAGTTTTTTGACAAAGAATATTATCTAATTGATTCTGTATATCACACATTAATATAATAGTAATTTTCAGACCACTTTCAATTGATGATTAAAACAAATGGTGAGTATAGAAATTTATGGTTCCCTCCGCACCTCACAGTCAGCCAGAACTTATATAAAAATACATTAAAAACATACGTATTATTCAATACATCCTAATGATTTTTCACATAATAGTGATTTTCCGAACATTCATTTGATGATAAAAAACATTATTTAATAAATCCTGATGATTTTTCAGATTTAGTAACTAACAGCCATAAATAGTCAATAGCTCATAAAACGCCAAAGATTAGTTTTAATTTTATGGTTTGATACCTTACAGTCGAACGGTTATTTAAATTCTACATTCTAGTTTTTTGACAAAGAATATTATCTAATTGATTGTGTATATCACACACTAATATAACAGTAATATTCCGAACACTTTCATTTGATGATTAAAACATCGGTGAGTATACAAACTTATGGTTCCCTCTGCACCTCAGTCAGCCAGATCTTATATAAAAATACATTAAAAACATACGTATTATTCAATATATCCTAATGATTTTTCACATAATAGTAATTTTCCGAACACTCATTTGATGATAAAAAGCCCTATTTAATAAATCCTAATGATTTTTCACATAATAGTAATTTTCCGATCACTCATTTGATGATAAAAAACATTATTTAATAAATCCTAACAATTTTTCAGATTAAGTAACTAACAGCCATTAATAGTCAATAGCTCATAAAACGCCAAAGATTAGTTTTAATTTTATGGTTTGATACCTTATAGTCTAACGGTAATTTAAATTCTACATTCTAGTTTTTTGACAAAGAATATTATCGAATTGATTCTGTATATCACCCACTAATATAATAGTAATTTTCAGAACAATTTCAATTGATGATTAAAACAAATGGTGAGTATAGAAATTTATGGTTCCCTCCGCACCTCACAGTCAGTCAGATCTTATATAAAAATACATTAAAAACATACGTATTATTCAATACATCCTAATGATTTTTCACATAATAGTGATTTTCCGAACACTCATTTGATGACAAAAAACCTTATTTAATAAATCCTGATGATTTTTCAGATTTAGTAACTAACAGCCATAAATAGTCAATAGCTCATAAAACGCCAGAGATTAGTTTTAATTTTATGGTTTGATACCTTACAGTCGAAGGGTTATTTAAATTCTACATTCTAGTTTTTTGACAAAGAATATTATCGAATTGATTCTGTATATCACCCACTAATATAATAGTAATTTTCAGAACAATTTCATTTGATGATTAAAACAAATGGTGAGTATACAAATTTATGGTTCCCTCCGCACCTCACAGTCAGCCAGATCTTATATAAAAATACATTCAAAACATACGTATTATTCAATACATCCTAATGATTTTTCACATAATACTAATTTTCCGATCACTCATTTGATGATAAAAAACATTATTTAATAAATCCTAACGATTTTTCAGATTAAGTAACGAACAGCCATTAATAGTCAATAGCTCATAAAACGCCAAAGATTAGTTTTAATTTTATGGTTTGATACCTTACAGTCGAACGGTTATTTAAATTCTACATTCTAGTTTTTTGACAAAGAATATTATCTAATTGATTCTGTATTCCACACACTAATATAACAGTAATATTCCGAACACTTTCATTTGATGATTAAAACATCGGTGAGTATACAAACTTGTGGTTCCCTCTGCACCTCAGTCAGTCAGATCTTATATAAAAATACATTAAAAACATACGTATTATTCAATACATCCTAATGATTTTTCACATAATAGTGATTTTCCGAACACTCATTTGATGATAAAAAACCTTATTTAATAAATCCTGATGATTTTTCAGATTTAGTAACTAACAGCCATAAATAGTCAATAGCTCATGAAACGCCAAAGATTAGTTTTAATTTTATGGTTTCATACCTTACAGTCAAATGGTATTTTAAATTCTACATTCTAGTTTTTTGACAAAGAATATTATCTAATTGATTCTGTATATCACACACTAATATAATAGTAATTTTCCGAACATTTTCATTTGATGATTAAAACAAATGGTGAGTATTCAAATTTATGGTTCCCTCCGCACTTCACAGTCAGCCAGATCCTATATAAAAATACATTAAAAACATACGTATTATTCAATATATCCTAATGATTTCTCACATAATAGTAATTTTCTGAACACTCATTTGATGATAAAAAACCTTATTCAATAAATCCTAACAATTTTTCAGATTTAGTAACTAACAGCCATAAATAGTCAATAGCTCATAAAACGCCAGAGATTAGTTTTAATTTTATGGTTTGATACCTTAGTCGAACGGTTATTTAAATTCTACATTCTAGTTTTTTGACAAAGAATATTATCTAATTGATTCTGTATATCACACATTAATATAATAGTAATTTTCAGACCACTTTCAATTGATGATTAAAACAAATGGTGAGTATAGAAATTTATGGTTCCCTCCGCACCTCACAGTCAGCCAGATCTTATATAAAAATACATTAAAAACATACGTATTATTCAATACATCCTAATGATTTTTCACATAATAGTGATTTTCCGAACACTCATTTGATGATAAAAAACATTATTTAATAAATCCTGATGATTTTTCAGATTTAGTAACTAACAGCCATAAATAGTCAATAGCTCATAAAACGCCAAAGATTAGTTTTAATTTTATGGTTTCATACCTTATAGTCTAACGGTAATTTAAATTCTACATTCTAGTTTTTTGACAAAGAATATTATCGAATTGATTCTGTATATCACCCACTAATATAATAGTAATTTTCAGAACAATTTCAATTGATGATTAAAACAAATGGTGAGTATAGAAATTTATGGTTCCCTCCGCACCTCAGTTAGCCAGATCTTATATAAAAATACATTAAAAACATACGTATTATTCAATATATCCTAATGATTTTTCACATAATAGTAATTTTCCGAACACTCATTTGATGATAAAAAGCTCTATTTAATAAATCCTAATGATTTTTCACATAATAGTAATTTTCCGATCACTCATTTGATGATAAAAAACATTATTTAATAAATCCTAACGATTTTTCAGATTAAGTAACTAACAGCCATTAATAGTCAATAGCTCATAAAACGCCAGAGATTAGTTTTAATTTTATGGTTTGATACCTTACAGTCGAAGGGTTATTTAAATTCTACATTCTAGTTTTTTGACAAAGAATATTATCTAATTGATTCTGTATATCACACACTAATATAACAGTAATATTCCGAACACTTTCATTTGATGATTAAAACATCGGTGAGTATACAAACTTATGGTTCCCTCTGCACCTCAGTCAGCCAGATCTTATATAAAAATACATTAAAAACATACGTATTATTCAATATATCCTAATGATTTTTCACATAATAGTAATTTTCTGAACACTCATTTGATGATAAAAAACCTTATTTAATAAATCCTAACAATTTTTCAGATTTAGTAACTAACAGCCATAAATAGTCAATAGCTCATAAAACGCCAGAGATTAGTTTTAATTTTATGGTTTGATACCTTACAGTCGAACGGTTATTTAAATTCTACATTCTAGTTTTTTTACAAAGAATATTATCTAATTGATTCTGTATAATCACACACTAATATAATAGTAATTTTCAGAACACTTTCAATTGATGATTTAAACCAATGGTGAGTATACAAATTTATGGTTCCCTCCGCACCTCACAGTCAGCCAGATCTTATATAAAAATTCATTCAAAACATACGTATTATTCAATACATTATAATGATTTTTCACATAATAGTAATTTTCTGAACACTCATTTGATGATAAAAAACCTTATTCAATAAATCCTAACAATTTTTCAGATTTAGTAACTAACAGCCATAAATAGTCAATAGCTCATAAAACGCCAGAGATTAGTTTTAATTTTATGGTTTGATACCTTACAGTCGAACGGTTATTTAAATTCTACATTCTAGTTTTTTGACAAAGAATATTATCTAATTGATTCTGTATATCACACATTAATATAATAGTAATTTTCAGACCACTTTCAATTGATGATTAAAACAAATGGTGAGTATAGAAATTTATGGTTCCCTCCGCACCTCACAGTCAGCCAGAACTTATATAAAAATACATTAAAAACATACGTATTATTCAATACATCCTAATGATTTTTCACATAATAGTGATTTTCCGAACATTCATTTGATGATAAAAAACATTATTTAATAAATCCTGATGATTTTTCAGATTTAGTAACTAACAGCCATAAATAGTCAATAGCTCATAAAACGCCAAAGATTAGTTTTAATTTTATGGTTTGATACCTTACAGTCGAACGGTTATTTAAATTCTACATTCTAGTTTTTTGACAAAGAATATTATCTAATTGATTGTGTATATCACACACTAATATAACAGTAATATTCCGAACACTTTCATTTGATGATTAAAACATCGGTGAGTATACAAACTTATGGTTCCCTCTGCACCTCAGTCAGCCAGATCTTATATAAAAATACATTAAAAACATACGTATTATTCAATATATCCTAATGATTTTTCACATAATAGTAATTTTCCGAACACTCATTTGATGATAAAAAGCCCTATTTAATAAATCCTAATGATTTTTCACATAATAGTAATTTTCCGATCACTCATTTGATGATAAAAAACATTATTTAATAAATCCTAACAATTTTTCAGATTAAGTAACTAACAGCCATTAATAGTCAATAGCTCATAAAACGCCAAAGATTAGTTTTAATTTTATGGTTTGATACCTTATAGTCTAACGGTAATTTAAATTCTACATTCTAGTTTTTTGACAAAGAATATTATCGAATTGATTCTGTATATCACCCACTAATATAATAGTAATTTTCAGAACAATTTCAATTGATGATTAAAACAAATGGTGAGTATAGAAATTTATGGTTCCCTCCGCACCTCACAGTCAGTCAGATCTTATATAAAAATACATTAAAAACATACGTATTATTCAATACATCCTAATGATTTTTCACATAATAGTGATTTTCCGAACACTCATTTGATGACAAAAAACCTTATTTAATAAATCCTGATGATTTTTCAGATTTAGTAACTAACAGCCATAAATAGTCAATAGCTCATAAAACGCCAGAGATTAGTTTTAATTTTATGGTTTGATACCTTACAGTCGAAGGGTTATTTAAATTCTACATTCTAGTTTTTTGACAAAGAATATTATCGAATTGATTCTGTATATCACCCACTAATATAATAGTAATTTTCAGAACAATTTCATTTGATGATTAAAACAAATGGTGAGTATACAAATTTATGGTTCCCTCCGCACCTCACAGTCAGCCAGATCTTATATAAAAATACATTCAAAACATACGTATTATTCAATACATCCTAATGATTTTTCACATAATACTAATTTTCCGATCACTCATTTGATGATAAAAAACATTATTTAATAAATCCTAACGATTTTTCAGATTAAGTAACGAACAGCCATTAATAGTCAATAGCTCATAAAACGCCAAAGATTAGTTTTAATTTTATGGTTTGATACCTTACAGTCGAACGGTTATTTAAATTCTACATTCTAGTTTTTTGACAAAGAATATTATCTAATTGATTCTGTATTCCACACACTAATATAACAGTAATATTCCGAACACTTTCATTTGATGATTAAAACATCGGTGAGTATACAAACTTGTGGTTCCCTCTGCACCTCAGTCAGTCAGATCTTATATAAAAATACATTAAAAACATACGTATTATTCAATACATCCTAATGATTTTTCACATAATAGTGATTTTCCGAACACTCATTTGATGATAAAAAACCTTATTTAATAAATCCTGATGATTTTTCAGATTTAGTAACTAACAGCCATAAATAGTCAATAGCTCATGAAACGCCAAAGATTAGTTTTAATTTTATGGTTTCATACCTTACAGTCAAATGGTATTTTAAATTCTACATTCTAGTTTTTTGACAAAGAATATTATCTAATTGATTCTGTATATCACACACTAATATAATAGTAATTTTCCGAACATTTTCATTTGATGATTAAAACAAATGGTGAGTATTCAAATTTATGGTTCCCTCCGCACTTCACAGTCAGCCAGATCCTATATAAAAATACATTAAAAACATACGTATTATTCAATATATCCTAATGATTTCTCACATAATAGTAATTTTCTGAACACTCATTTGATGATAAAAAACCTTATTCAATAAATCCTAACAATTTTTCAGATTTAGTAACTAACAGCCATAAATAGTCAATAGCTCATAAAACGCCAGAGATTAGTTTTAATTTTATGGTTTGATACCTTAGTCGAACGGTTATTTAAATTCTACATTCTAGTTTTTTGACAAAGAATATTATCTAATTGATTCTGTATATCACACATTAATATAATAGTAATTTTCAGACCACTTTCAATTGATGATTAAAACAAATGGTGAGTATAGAAATTTATGGTTCCCTCCGCACCTCACAGTCAGCCAGATCTTATATAAAAATACATTAAAAACATACGTATTATTCAATACATCCTAATGATTTTTCACATAATAGTGATTTTCCGAACACTCATTTGATGATAAAAAACATTATTTAATAAATCCTGATGATTTTTCAGATTTAGTAACTAACAGCCATAAATAGTCAATAGCTCATAAAACGCCAAAGATTAGTTTTAATTTTATGGTTTCATACCTTATAGTCTAACGGTAATTTAAATTCTACATTCTAGTTTTTTGACAAAGAATATTATCGAATTGATTCTGTATATCACCCACTAATATAATAGTAATTTTCAGAACAATTTCAATTGATGATTAAAACAAATGGTGAGTATAGAAATTTATGGTTCCCTCCGCACCTCAGTTAGCCAGATCTTATATAAAAATACATTAAAAACATACGTATTATTCAATATATCCTAATGATTTTTCACATAATAGTAATTTTCCGAACACTCATTTGATGATAAAAAGCTCTATTTAATAAATCCTAATGATTTTTCACATAATAGTAATTTTCCGATCACTCATTTGATGATAAAAAACATTATTTAATAAATCCTAACGATTTTTCAGATTAAGTAACTAACAGCCATTAATAGTCAATAGCTCATAAAACGCCAAAGATTAGTTTTAATTTTATGGTTTGATACCTTATAGTCTAACGGTAATTTAAATTCTACATTCTAGTTTTTTGACAAAGAATATTATCGAATTGATTCTGTATATCACCCACTAATATAATAGTAATTTTCAGAACAATTTCAATTGATGATTAAAACAAATGGTGAGTATAGAAATTTATGGTTCCCTCCGCACCTCACAGTCAGTCAGATCTTATATAAAAATACATTAAAAACATACGTATTATTCAATACATCCTAATGATTTTTCACATAATAGTGATTTTCCGAACACTCATTTGATGACAAAAAACCTTATTTAATAAATCCTGATGATTTTTCAGATTTAGTAACTAACAGCCATAAATAGTCAATAGCTCATAAAACGCCAGAGATTAGTTTTAATTTTATGGTTTGATACCTTACAGTCGAAGGGTTATTTAAATTCTACATTCTAGTTTTTTGACAAAGAATATTATCTAATTGATTCTGTATATCACACACTAATATAACAGTAATATTCCGAACACTTTCATTTGATGATTAAAACATCGGTGAGTATACAAACTTATGGTTCCCTCTGCACCTCAGTCAGCCAGATCTTATATAAAAATACATTAAAAACATACGTATTATTCAATATATCCTAATGATTTTTCACATAATAGTAATTTTCTGAACACTCATTTGATGATAAAAAACCTTATTTAATAAATCCTAACAATTTTTCAGATTTAGTAACTAACAGCCATAAATAGTCAATAGCTCATAAAACGCCAGAGATTAGTTTTAATTTTATGGTTTGATACCTTACAGTCGAACGGTTATTTAAATTCTACATTCTAGTTTTTTTACAAAGAATATTATCTAATTGATTCTGTATAATCACACACTAATATAATAGTAATTTTCAGAACACTTTCAATTGATGATTTAAACCAATGGTGAGTATACAAATTTATGGTTCCCTCCGCACCTCACAGTCAGCCAGATCTTATATAAAAATTCATTCAAAACATACGTATTATTCAATACATTATAATGATTTTTCACATAATAGTAATTTTCTGAACACTCATTTGATGATAAAAAACCTTATTCAATAAATCCTAACAATTTTTCAGATTTAGTAACTAACAGCCATAAATAGTCAATAGCTCATAAAACGCCAGAGATTAGTTTTAATTTTATGGTTTGATACCTTACAGTCGAACGGTTATTTAAATTCTACATTCTAGTTTTTTGACAAAGAATATTATCTAATTGATTCTGTATATCACACATTAATATAATAGTAATTTTCAGACCACTTTCAATTGATGATTAAAACAAATGGTGAGTATAGAAATTTATGGTTCCCTCCGCACCTCACAGTCAGCCAGAACTTATATAAAAATACATTAAAAACATACGTATTATTCAATACATCCTAATGATTTTTCACATAATAGTGATTTTCCGAACATTCATTTGATGATAAAAAACATTATTTAATAAATCCTGATGATTTTTCAGATTTAGTAACTAACAGCCATAAATAGTCAATAGCTCATAAAACGCCAAAGATTAGTTTTAATTTTATGGTTTGATACCTTACAGTCGAACGGTTATTTAAATTCTACATTCTAGTTTTTTGACAAAGAATATTATCTAATTGATTGTGTATATCACACACTAATATAACAGTAATATTCCGAACACTTTCATTTGATGATTAAAACATCGGTGAGTATACAAACTTATGGTTCCCTCTGCACCTCAGTCAGCCAGATCTTATATAAAAATACATTAAAAACATACGTATTATTCAATATATCCTAATGATTTTTCACATAATAGTAATTTTCCGAACACTCATTTGATGATAAAAAGCCCTATTTAATAAATCCTAATGATTTTTCACATAATAGTAATTTTCCGATCACTCATTTGATGATAAAAAACATTATTTAATAAATCCTAACAATTTTTCAGATTAAGTAACTAACAGCCATTAATAGTCAATAGCTCATAAAACGCCAAAGATTAGTTTTAATTTTATGGTTTGATACCTTATAGTCTAACGGTAATTTAAATTCTACATTCTAGTTTTTTGACAAAGAATATTATCGAATTGATTCTGTATATCACCCACTAATATAATAGTAATTTTCAGAACAATTTCAATTGATGATTAAAACAAATGGTGAGTATAGAAATTTATGGTTCCCTCCGCACCTCACAGTCAGTCAGATCTTATATAAAAATACATTAAAAACATACGTATTATTCAATACATCCTAATGATTTTTCACATAATAGTGATTTTCCGAACACTCATTTGATGACAAAAAACCTTATTTAATAAATCCTGATGATTTTTCAGATTTAGTAACTAACAGCCATAAATAGTCAATAGCTCATAAAACGCCAGAGATTAGTTTTAATTTTATGGTTTGATACCTTACAGTCGAAGGGTTATTTAAATTCTACATTCTAGTTTTTTGACAAAGAATATTATCTAATTGATTCTGTATATCACACACTAATATAACAGTAATATTCCGAACACTTTCATTTGATGATTAAAACATCGGTGAGTATACAAACTTATGGTTCCCTCTGCACCTCAGTCAGCCAGATCTTATATAAAAATACATTAAAAACATACGTATTATTCAATACATCCTAATGATTTTTCACATAATAGTGATTTTCCGAACACTCATTTGATGATAAAAAACCTTATTTAATAAATCCTGATGATTTTTCAGATTTAGTAACTAACAGCCTTAAATAGTCAATAGCTCATAAAACGCCAAAGATTAGTTTTAATTTTATGGTTTGATACCTTACAGTCGAACGGTTATTTAAATTCTACATTCTAGTTTTTTGACAAAGAATATTATCTAATTGATTGTGTATATCACACACTAATATAACAGTAATATTCCGAACACTTTCATTTGATGATTAAAACATCGGTGAGTATACAAACTTATGGTTCCCTCTGCACCTCAGTCAGCCAGATCTTATATAAAAATACATTAAAAACATACGTATTATTCAATATATCCTAATGATTTTTCACATAATAGTAATTTTCCGAACACTCATTTGATGATAAAAAGCCCTATTTAATAAATCCTAATGATTTTTCACATAATAGTAATTTTCCGATCACTCATTTGATGATAAAAAACATTATTTAATAAATCCTAACAATTTTTCAGATTAAGTAACTAACAGCCATTAATAGTCAATAGCTCATAAAACGCCAAAGATTAGTTTTAATTTTATGGTTTGATACCTTATAGTCTAACGGTAATTTAAATTCTACATTCTAGTTTTTTGACAAAGAATATTATCGAATTGATTCTGTATATCACCCACTAATATAATAGTAATTTTCAGAACAATTTCAATTGATGATTAAAACAAATGGTGAGTATAGAAATTTATGGTTCCCTCCGCACCTCACAGTCAGTCAGATCTTATATAAAAATACATTAAAAACATACGTATTATTCAATACATCCTAATGATTTTTCACATAATAGTGATTTTCCGAACACTCATTTGATGACAAAAAACCTTATTTAATAAATCCTGATGATTTTTCAGATTTAGTAACTAACAGCCATAAATAGTCAATAGCTCATAAAACGCCAGAGATTAGTTTTAATTTTATGGTTTGATACCTTACAGTCGAAGGGTTATTTAAATTCTACATTCTAGTTTTTTGACAAAGAATATTATCTAATTGATTCTGTATATCACACACTAATATAACAGTAATATTCCGAACACTTTCATTTGATGATTAAAACATCGGTGAGTATACAAACTTATGGTTCCCTCTGCACCTCAGTCAGCCAGATCTTATATAAAAATACATTAAAAACATACGTATTATTCAATACATCCTAATGATTTTTCACATAATAGTGATTTTCCGAACACTCATTTGATGATAAAAAACCTTATTTAATAAATCCTGATGATTTTTCAGATTTAGTAACTAACAGCCTTAAATAGTCAATAGCTCATGAAACGCCAAAGATTAGTTTTAATTGTATGGTTTCATACCTTACAGTCAAATGGTATTTTAAATTCTACATTCTAGTTTTTTGACAAAGAATATTATCGAATTGATTCTGTATATCACCCACTAATATAATAGTAATTTTCAGAACAATTTCATTTGATGATTAAAACAAATGGTGAGTATACAAATTTATGGTTCCCTCCGCACCTCACAGTCAGCCTGATCCTATATAAAAATACATTAAAAACATACATATTATTCAATATAGCCTAATGATTTTTCACATAATAGTAATTTTCCGAACTCTCATTTGATGATAAAAAACCCTATTTAATAAATCCTAATGATTTTTCGGATTTAGTAACTAACAGCCATAAATAAATTCATGAAACGCCAAAGATTAGTTTTAATTTTATGGTTTCATACCTTATAGTCAAACGGTAATTTAAATTCTACATTCTAGTTTTTTGACAAAGAATATTATCGAATTGATTCTGTATATCACACACTAATATAATAGTAATTTTCAGAACACTTTCAATTGACGATTTAAACCAATGGTGAGTATACAAATTTATGGTTCCGTCTGCATCTCACAGTCAGCCAGATCTTATATAAAAATACATTCAAAACATACGTATTATTCAATACATCCTAATGATTTTTCACATAATAGTTATTTTCCGAACACTCATTTGATAATAAAAAAACCTTATTTAATAAATCCTAATGATTTTTCAGATTTAGTAACTAACAGCCATAAATAGTCTATAGCTCATATAACGCTGAAGATTAGTTTTAATTTTATGGTTTCATACCCTACAGTCGAACGGTTATTTAAATTCTACATTCTAGTTTTTTGACAAAGAATATTATCTAATTGATTCTGTATATCACACACTAATATAATAGTAATTTTCCGAACACTTTCATTTGATGATTAAAACAATGGTGAGTATACAAATTTATGGTTCCCTCTGCACCTCACAGTCGGCCAGATCTTATATAAAAATACATCAAAAACATACGTATTATTCAATATATCCTAATGATTTTTCACATAATAGCAATTTTCCGAACACTCATTTGATGATAAAATACCTTATTTAATAAATCCTAATGATTTTTCAGATTTAGTACCTAACAGCCATAAATAGTCAATAGCTCATAACACGCCAAAGATTAGTTTTAATTTTATGGTTTCATACCTTACAGTCAAACGGTATTATAAATTCTACATTCTAGTTTTTTGACAGAGAATATTATCTAATTGATTCTGTATAATCACACACTAATATAATAGTAATTTTCAGAACACTTTCAATTGATGATTAAAACAAATGGTGAGTATATAAATTTATGGTTCCGGCCGCACCTCACAGTCAGCCAGATCTTATATAAAAATACATTCAAAACATACGTATTATTCAATACATCCTAATGATTTTTCACATAATATTAATTTTCCGAACACTCATTTGATGATAAAAAACCCTATTTAATAAATCCTAATGATTTTTCAGATTTAGTAACTAACAGCCATAAATAGTCAATAGTTCATGAAACGCCAAAGATTAGTTTTAATTTTATCGTTTCATACCTTTCAGTCGAACAGTTATTTAAATTCTACATTCTAGTTTATTGACAAAGAATATTATCTAATTGATTCTGTATATCACACACTAATATAATAGTAATTTTCAGAACACTTTCATTTGACGATTAAAACAAATGGTGAGTATATAAATTTATGGTTCCCTCCGCACCTCATAGTCAGCCAGATCCTATATAAAAATACATTAAAAACATACGTATTATTCAATATATTCTAATGATTTTTCACATAATAGTAATTTTCTGAAAACTCATTTGATGATAAAAAACCTTATTTAATAAATCCTAATGAATTTTCAGATTTAGTAACTAACAGCCATAAATAGTCAATAGCCCATAAAATGCCAAAGATCAGTTTTAATTTTATGGTTTCATACCTTATAGTCAAAAATTTAAATTCTACATTCTAGTTTTTTGACAAAGAATATTATCGAATTGATTCTGTATATCACACACTAATATAATAGTAATTTTCAGAACACTTTCAATTGACGATTTAAACCAATAGTGAGTATACAAATTTATGGTTCTGTCCGCACCTCACAGTCAGCCAGATCTTATATAAAAATACATTCAAAACATACGTATTATTCAATACATCCTAATGATTTTTCACATAATAGTAATTTTCCAAACACTCATTTGATGATAAAAAACTCTATTTAATAAATCCTAATGATTTTTCAGATTAAGTAACTAACAGACATTAATATTCAATAGCTCATAAAACGCCAAAGATTAGTTTTAATTTTGTGGTCTGATACCTTACAGTCGAACGGTTATTTAAATTCTACATTCTAGTTTTTTGACAATAACTATTATCTAATTGATTCTGTATATCACACACTAATATAATAATAATTTTCAGAACACTTTCAATTGATGATTAAAACAAATGGTGAATATACAAATTTATGGTTCCTTCTGCACCTCACAGTCAGCCTGATCCTATATAAAAATACATTAAAAACATACATATTATTCAATATAGCCTAATGATTTTTCACATAATAGTAATTTTCCGAACTCTCATTTGATGATAAAAAACCCTATTTAATAAATCCTAATGATTTTTCGGATTTAGTAACTAACAGCCATAAATAAATTCATGAAACGCCAAAGATTAGTTTTAATTTTATGGTTTCATACCTTATAGTCAAACGGTAATTTAAATTCTACATTCTAGTTTTTTGACAAAGAATATTATCGAATTGATTCTGTATATCACACACTAATATAATAGTAATTTTCAGAACACTTTCAATTGACGATTTAAACCAATGGTGAGTATACAAATTTATGGTTCCGTCTGCATCTCACAGTCAGCCAGATCTTATATAAAAATACATTCAAAACATACGTATTATTCAATACATCCTAATGATTTTTCACATAATAGTTATTTTCCGAACACTCATTTGATAATAAAAAAACCTTATTTAATAAATCCTAATGATTTTTCAGATTTAGTAACTAACAGCCATAAATAGTCTATAGCTCATATAACGCTGAAGATTAGTTTTAATTTTATGGTTTCATACCCTACAGTCGAACGGTTATTTAAATTCTACATTCTAGTTTTTTGACAAAGAATATTATCTAATTGATTCTGTATATCACACACTAATATAATAGTAATTTTCCGAACACTTTCATTTGATGATTAAAACAATGGTGAGTATACAAATTTATGGTTCCCTCTGCACCTCACAGTCGGCCAGATCTTATATAAAAATACATCAAAAACATACGTATTATTCAATATATCCTAATGATTTTTCACATAATAGCAATTTTCCGAACACTCATTTGATGATAAAATACCTTATTTAATAAATCCTAATGATTTTTCAGATTTAGTACCTAACAGCCATAAATAGTCAATAGCTCATAACACGCCAAAGATTAGTTTTAATTTTATGGTTTCATACCTTACAGTCAAACGGTATTATAAATTCTACATTCTAGTTTTTTGACAGAGAATATTATCTAATTGATTCTGTATAATCACACACTAATATAATAGTAATTTTCAGAACACTTTCAATTGATGATTAAAACAAATGGTGAGTATATAAATTTATGGTTCCGGCCGCACCTCACAGTCAGCCAGATCTTATATAAAAATACATTCAAAACATACGTATTATTCAATACATCCTAATGATTTTTCACATAATATTAATTTTCCGAACACTCATTTGATGATAAAAAACCCTATTTAATAAATCCTAATGATTTTTCAGATTTAGTAACTAACAGCCATAAATAGTCAATAGTTCATGAAACGCCAAAGATTAGTTTTAATTTTATCGTTTCATACCTTTCAGTCGAACAGTTATTTAAATTCTACATTCTAGTTTATTGACAAAGAATATTATCTAATTGATTCTGTATATCACACACTAATATAATAGTAATTTTCAGAACACTTTCATTTGACGATTAAAACAAATGGTGAGTATATAAATTTATGGTTCCCTCCGCACCTCATAGTCAGCCAGATCCTATATAAAAATACATTAAAAACATACGTATTATTCAATATATTCTAATGATTTTTCACATAATAGTAATTTTCTGAAAACTCATTTGATGATAAAAAACCTTATTTAATAAATCCTAATGAATTTTCAGATTTAGTAACTAACAGCCATAAATAGTCAATAGCCCATAAAATGCCAAAGATTAGTTTTAATTTTATGGTTTCATACCTTATAGTCAAAAATTTAAATTCTACATTCTAGTTTTTTGACAAAGAATATTATCGAATTGATTCTGTATATCACACACTAATATAATAGTAATTTTCAGAACACTTTCAATTGACGATTTAAACCAATAGTGAGTATACAAATTTATGGTTCTGTCCGCACCTCACAGTCAGCCAGATCTTATATAAAAATACATTCAAAACATACGTATTATTCAATACATCCTAATGATTTTTCACATAATAGTAATTTTCCGAACACTCATTTGATGATAAAAAACTCTATTTAATAAATCCTAACGATTTTTCAGATTAAGTAACTAACAGCCATTAATATTCAATAGCTCATAAAACGCCAAAGATTAGTTTTAATTTTGTGGTTTGATACCTTACAGTCGAACGGTTATTTAAATTCTACATTCTAGTTTTTTGACAATAACTATTATCTAATTGATTCTGTATATCACACACTAATATAATAGTAATTTTCAGAACACTTTCAATTGATGATTAAAACAAATGGTGAATATACAAATTTATGGTTCCCTCTGCACCTCACAGTCGGCCAGATCTTATATAAAAATACATCAAAAACATACGTATTATTCAATATATCCTAATGATTTTTCACATAATAGTAATTTTCCGAACACTCATTTGATGATAAAATACCTTATTTAATAAATCCTAATGATTTTTCAGATTTAGTACCTAACAGCCATAAATAGTCAATAGCTCATAACACGCCAAAGATTAGTTTTACTTTTATGGTTTCATACCTTACAGTCAAACGGTATTTTAAATTCTACATTCTAGTTTTTTGACAGAGAATATTATCTAATTGATTCTGTATAATCACACACTAATATAATAATAATTTTCAGAACACTTTCAATTGATGATTTAAACCAATGGTGAGTATACAAATTTATGGTTCCTTCCGCACCTCACAGTCAGCCAGATCTTATATAAAAATACATTCAAAACATACGTATTATTCAATACATCCTAATGATTTTTCACGTAATAGTAATTTTCCGAACACTCATTTGATGATAAAAAAACCTTATTTCATAAATTCTAATGATTTTTCAGATTTAGTAACTAACAGCCATAAATAGTCAATAGCTCATGAAACGCCAAAGATTAGTTTTAATTTTATCGTTTGATACCTTACAGTCGAACGGTTATTTAAATTCTACATTCTAGTTTTTTGACAAAGAATATTATCTAATTGATTCTGTATATCACACACTAATATAATAGTAATTTTCAGAACACTTTCAATTGATGACTAAAACAAATGGTGAATATACAAATTTATGGTTCCCTCTGCACCTCAGTCAGCCTGATCCTATATAAAAATACATTAAAAACATACGTATAATTCAATATATCCTAATGGTTTTTCACATAATAGTAATTTTCTGAACACTCATTTGATGATAAAAAACCTTATTTAATAAATCCTAATGATTTTTCAGATTTAGTAACTAACAGCCATAAATAGTCAATAGCTGATAAAACGCCAAAGATTAGTTTTAATTTTATGGTTTCATACCTTATAATCAAAAGGTAATTTAAATTCTACAGTCTAGTTTTTTGACAAAGAATATTATCGAATTGATTCTGTATATCACACACTAATATAATAGTAATTTTCAGAACACTTTCAATTGATGATTAAAACAAATGGTGAATATACAAATTTATGGTTCCCTCTGCACCTCACAGTCAGCCTGATCCTATATAAAAATACATTAAAAACATACGTATTATTCAATATAGCCTAATGATTTTTCACATAATAGTAATTTTCCGAACTCTCATTTGATGATAAAAAACCCTATTTAATAAATCCTAATGATTTTTCGGATTTAGTAACTAACAGCCATAAATAAATTCATGAAACGCCAAAGATTAGTTTTAATTTTATGGTTTCATACCTTATAGTCAAACGGTAATTTAAATTCTACATTCTATTTTTTTGACAAAGAATATTATCGAATTGATTATGTATATCACACACTAATATAATAGTAATTTTCAGAACACTTACAATTGACGATTTAAACCAATGGTGAGTATACAAATTTATGGTTCCGTCTGCACCTCACAGTCAGCCAGATCTTATATAAAAATACATTCAAAACATACGTATTATTCAATACATCCTAATGATTTTTCACATAATAGTAATTTTCCGAACACTCATTTGATGATAAAAAAAACCTTATTTAATAAATCCTAATGATTTTTCAGATTTAGTAATTAACAGCCATAAATAGTCTATAGCTCATATAACGCTGAAGATTAGTTTTAATTTTATGGTTTCATACCCTACAGTCGAACGGTTATTTAAATTCTACATTCTAGTTTTTTGACAAAGAATATTATCTAATTGATTCTGTATATCACACACTAATATAATAGTAATTTTCCGAACACTTTCATTTGATGATTAAAACAATGGTGAGTATACAAATTTATGGTTCCCTCTGCACCTCACAGTCGGCCAGATCTTATATAAAAATACATCAAAAACATACGTATTATTCAATATATCCTAATGATTTCTCACATAATAGTAATTTTCCCAACACTCATTTGATGATAAAATACCTTATTTAATAAATCCTAATGATTTTTCAGATTTAGTACCTAACAGCCAAAAATAGTCAATAGCTCATAACACGCCAAAGATTAGTTTTAATTTTATGGTTTCATACCTTACAGTCAAACGGTATTTTAAATTCTACATTCTAGTTTTTTGACAGAGAATATTATCTAATTGATTCTGTATAATCACACACTAATATAATAATAATTTTCAGAACACTTTCAATTGATGATTTAAACCAATGGTGAGTATACAAATTTATGGTTCCTTCCGCACCTCACAGTCAGCCAGATCTTATATAAAAATACATTCAAAACATACATATTATTCAATATATCCTAATGATTTTTCACATAATAGTAATTTTCCGAACACTCATTTGATGATAAAAAACCCTATTTAATAAATCCTAATGATTTTTCAGATTTAGTAACTAACAGCCATAAATAGTCAATAGCTCATGAAACGCCAAAGAAGAGTTTTAATTTTATCGTTTGATACCTTACAGTCGAACGGTTATTTAAATTCTACATTATAGTTTTTTAACAAAGAATATTATCTAATTGATTCTGTATATCACACACTAATATAATAGTAATTTTCAGAACACTTTCATTTGATGATTAAAACAAATGGTGAGTATACAAATTTATGGTTCCCTCCGCACCTCAGTCAGCCAGATCCTATATAAAAATACATTAAAAACATACGTATTATTCAATATATTCTAATGATTTTTCACATAATAGTAATTTTCAGAAAACTCATTTGATGATAAAAAACCTTATTTAATAAATCCTAATGATTTTTCAGATTTAGTAACTAACAGCCATAAATAGTCAATAGCCCATAAAACGCCAAAGATTAGTTTTAATTTTATGGTTTCATACCTTATAGTCAAACGGTAATTTAAATTCTACATTCTAGTTTTTTGACAAACAATATTATCGAATTGATTCTGTATATCACACACTAATATAATAGTAATTTTCCGAACACTTTCAATTGATGATTAAAACAAATGGTGAATATACAAATTTATGGTTCCCTCTGCACCTCACACTCAGCCTGATCCTATATAAAAATACATTAAAAACATACGTATTATTCAATATATCCTAATGATTTTTTACATAATAATAATTTTCTGAACACTCATTTGATGATAAAAAACATTATTTAATAAATCCTAACGATTTTTCAGATTAAGTAACTAACAGCCATTAATAGTCAATAGCTCATAAAACGCCAAAGATTAGTTTTAATTTTATGGTTTGATACCTTACAGTCGAACGGTTATTTAAATTCTACATTCTAGTTTTTTGACAAAGAATATTATCTAATTGATTCTGTATATCACACCCTAATATAATAGTAATTTTCCGAACATTTTCATTTGATGATTAAAACAAATGGTGAGTATACAAATTTATGGTTCCCTCCGCACCTCACAGTCAGCCAGATCCTATACAAAAATACATCAAAAACATACGTATTATTCAACATATCCTAATGATTTTTCACATAATAGTAATTTTCCGAACACTCATTTGATGATAAAAAAACCTTATTTAATAAATCCTAATGATTTTTCAGATTTAGTAACTAACAGCCATAAATAGTCAATAGCTCATAAAACGCCAAAGATTAGTTTTAATTTTATGGTTTCATACCTTATAATCAAAAGGTAATTTAAATTCTACAGTCTAGTTTTTTGACAAAGAATATTATCGAATTGATTCTGTATATCACACACTAATATAATAGTAATTTTCAGAACACTTTCAATTGATGATTAAAACAAATGGTGAATATACAAATTTATGATTCCCTCTGCACCTCACAGTCAGCCTGATCCTATATAAAAATACATTAAAAACATACGTATTATTCAATATAGCCTAATGATTTTTCACATAATAGTAATTTTCCGAACTCTCATTTGATGATAAAAAACCCTATTTAATAAATCCTAATGATTTTTCAGATTTAGTAACTAACAGCCATAAATAGTCAATAGCTCATAAAACGCCAAAGATTAGTTTTAATTTTATGGTTTCATACCTTACAGTCAAACGGTATTTTAAATTCTACATTCTAGTTTTTTGACAGAGAATATTATCTAATTGATTCTGTATAATCACACACTAATATAATAATAATTTTCAGAACACTTTCAATTGATGATTTAAACCAATGGTGAGTATACAAATTTATGGTTCCTTCCGCACCTCACAGTCAGCCAGATCTTATATAAAAATACATTCAAAACATACATATTATTCAATATATCCTAATGATTTTTCACATAATAGTAATTTTCCGAACACTCATTTGATGATAAAAAACCCTATTTAATAAATCCTAATGATTTTTCAGATTTAGTAACTAACAGCCATAAATAGTCAATAGCTCATGAAACGCCAAAGAAGAGTTTTAATTTTATCGTTTGATACCTTACAGTCGAACGGTTATTTAAATTCTACATTCTAGTTTTTTAACAAAGAATATTATCTAATTGATTCTGTATATCACACACTAATATAATAGTAATTTTCAGAACACTTTCATTTGATGATTAAAACAAATGGTGAGTATACAAATTTATGGTTCCCTCCGCACCTCAGTCAGCCAGATCCTATATAAAAATACATTAAAAACATACGTATTATTCAATATATTCTAATGATTTTTCACATAATAGTAATTTTCAGAAAACTCATTTCATGATAAAAAACCTTATTTAATAAATCCTAATGATTTTTCAGATTTAGTAACTAACAGCCATAAATAGTCAATAGCCCATAAAACGCCAAAGATTAGTTTTAATTTTATGGTTTCATACCTTATAGTCGAACGGTTATTTAAATTCTACATTCTAGTTTTTTGACAAAGAATATTATCTAATTGATTCTGTATATCACACCCTAATATAATAGTAATTTTCCGAACATTTTCATTTGATGATTAAAACAAATGGTGAGTATACAAATTTATGGTTCCCTCCGCACCTCACAGTCAGCCAGATCCTATACAAAAATACATCAAAAACATATGTATTATTCAATATATCCTAATGTTTTTTCACATAATAGTAATTTTCCGAACACTCATTTGATGATAAAAAACCCTATTTAATAAATCCTAATGATTTTTCAGATTTAGTAACTAACAGCCATAAATAAATTCATGAAACGCCAAAGATTAGTTTTAATTTTATGATTTCATACCTTATAGTCAAACGGTAATTTAAATTCTACATTCTAGTTTTTTGACAAAGAATATTATCGAATTGATTCTGTATATCACACACTAATATAATAGTAATTTTCAGAACACTTTCAATTGACGATTTAAACCAATGGTGAGTATACAAATTTATGGTTCCGTCTGCACCTCACAGTCAGCCAGATCTTATATAAAAATACATTCAAAACATACGTATTATTCAATACATCCTAATGATTTTTCACATAATAGTAATTTTCCGAACACTCATTTGATGATAAAAAAACCTTATTTAATAAATCCTAATGATTTTTCAGATTTAGTAACTAACAGCCATAAATAGTCTATAGCTCAAATAACGCTGAAGATTAGTTTTAATTTTATGGTTTCATACCTTAGAGTCAAACGGTATTTTAAATTCTACATTCTAGTTTTTTGACAGAGAATATTATCTAATTGATTCTGTATAATCACACACTAATATCATAATAATTTTCAGAACACTTTCAATTGATGATTTCAACCAATGGTGAGTATACAAATTTATGGTTCCTTCCGCACCTCACAGTCAGCCAGATCTTATATAAAAATACATTCAAAACATACATATTATTCAATATATCCTAATGATTTTTCACATAATAGTAATTTTCCGAACACTCATTTGATGATAAAAAACCCTATTTAATAAATCCTAATGATTTTTCAGATTTAGTAACTAACAGCCATAAATAGTCAATAGCTCATGAAACGCCAAAGAAGAGTTTTAATTTTATCGTTTGATACCTTACAGTCGAACGGTTATTTAAATTCTACATTCTAGTTTTTTAACAAAGAATATTATCTAATTGATTCTGTATATCACACACTAATATAATAGTAATTTTCAGAACACTTTCATTTGATGATTAAAACAAATGGTGAGTATACAAATTTATGGTTCCCTCCGCACCTCAGTCAGCCAGATCCTATATAAAAATACATTAAAAACATACGTATTATTCAATATATTCTAATGATTTTTCACATAATAGTAATTTTCAGAAAACTCATTTCATGATAAAAAACCTTATTTAATAAATCCTAATGATTTTTCAGATTTAGTAACTAACAGCCATAAATAAATTCATGAAACGCCAAAGATTAGTTTTAATTTTATGATTTCATACCTTATAGTCAAACGGTAATTTAAATTCTACATTCTAGTTTTTTGACAAAGAATATTATCGAATTGATTCTGTATATCACACACTAATATAATAGTAATTTTCAGAACACTTTCAATTGACGATTTAAACCAATGGTGAGTATACAAATTTATGGTTCCGTCTGCACCTCACAGTCAGCCAGATCTTATATAAAAATACATTCAAAACATACGTATTATTCAATACATCCTAATGATTTTTCACATAATAGTAATTTTCCGAACACTCATTTGATGATAAAAAAACCTTATTTAATAAATCCTAATGATTTTTCAGATTTAGTAACTAACAGCCATAAATAGTCTATAGCTCAAATAACGCTGAAGATTAGTTTTAATTTTATGGTTTCATACCTTAGAGTCAAACGGTATTTTAAATTCTACATTCTAGTTTTTTGACAGAGAATATTATCTAATTGATTCTGTATAATCACACACTAATATAATAATAATTTTCAGAACACTTTCAATTGATGATTTCAACCAATGGTGAGTATACAAATTTATGGTTCCTTCCGCACCTCACAGTCAGCCAGATCTTATATAAAAATACATTCAAAACATACATATTATTCAATATATCCTAATGATTTTTCACATAATAGTAATTTTCCGAACACTCATTTGATGATAAAAAACCCTATTTAATAAATCCTAATGATTTTTCAGATTTAGTAACTAACAGCCATAAATAGTCAATAGCTCATGAAACGCCAAAGAAGAGTTTTAATTTTATCGTTTGATACCTTACAGTCGAACGGTTATTTAAATTCTACATTCTAGTTTTTTAACAAAGAATATTATCTAATTGATTCTGTATATCACACACTAATATAATAGTAATTTTCAGAACACTTTCATTTGATGATTAAAACAAATGGTGAGTATACAAATTTATGGTTCCCTCCGCACCTCAGTCAGCCAGATCCTATATAAAAATACATTAAAAACATACGTATTATTCAATATATTCTAATGATTTTTCACATAATAGTAATTTTCAGAAAACTCATTTCATGATAAAAAACCTTATTTAATAAATCCTAATGATTTTTCAGATTTAGTAACTAACAGCCATAAATAGTCAATAGCCCATAAAACGCCAAAGATTAGTTTTAATTTTATGGTTTCATACCTTATAGTCGAACGGTTATTTAAATTCTACATTCTAGTTTTTTGACAAAGAATATTATCTAATTGATTCTGTATATCACACCCTAATATAATAGTAATTTTCCGAATATTTTCATTTGATGATTAAAACAAATGGTGAGTATACAAATTTATGATTCCCTCCGCACCTCACAGTCAGCCAGATCCTATACAAAAATACATCAAAAACATATGTATTATTCAATATATCCTAATGATTTTTCACATAATAGTAATTTTCCGAACACTCATTTGATGATAAAAAAACCTTATTTAATAAATCCTAATGATTTTTCAGATTTAGTAACTAACAGCCATAAATAGTCAATAGCTCATAAAACGCCAAAGATTAGTTTTAATTTTATGGTTTCATACCTTATAATCAAAAGGTAATTTAAATTCTACAGTCTAGTTTTTTGACAAAGAATATTATCGAATTGATTCTGTATATCACACACTAATATAATAGTAATTTTCAGAACACTTTCAATTGATGATTAAAACAAATGGTGAATATACAAATTTATGGTTCCCTCTGCACCTCAGTCAGCCTGATCCTATATAAAAATACATTAAAAACATACGTATTATTCAATATAGCCTAATGATTTTTCACATAATAGTAATTTTCCGAACTCTCATTTGATGATAAAAAACCCTATTTAATAAATCCTAATGATTTTTCGGATTTAGTAACTAACAGCCATAAATAAATTCATGAAACGCCAAAGATTAGTTTTAATTTTATGATTTCATACCTTATAGTCAAACGGTAATTTAAATTCTACATTCTAGTTTTTTGACAAAGAATATTATCGAATTGATTCTGTATATCACACACTAATATAATAGTAATTTTCAGAACACTTTCAATTGACGATTTAAACCAATGGTGAGTATACAAATTTATGGTTCCGTCTGCACCTCACAGTCAGCCAGATCTTATATAAAAATACATTCAAAACATACATATTATTCAATATATCCTAATGATTTTTCACATAATAGTAATTTTCCGAACACTCATTTGATGATAAAAAACCCTATTTAATAAATCCTAATGATTTTTCAGATTTAGTAACTAACAGCCATAAATAGTCAATAGCTCATGAAACGCCAAAGATTAGTTTTAATTTTATCGTTTGATACCTTACAGTCGAACGGTTATTTAAATTCTACATTCTAGTTTTTTAACAAAGAATATTATCTAATTGATTCTGTATATCACACACTAATATAATAGTAATTTTCCGAACACTTTCATTTGATGATTAAAACAATGGTGAGTATACAAATTTATGGTTCCCTCTGCACCTCACAGTCGGCCAGATCTTATATAAAAATACATCAAAAACATACGTATTATTCAATATATCCTAATGATTTTTCACATAATAGTAATTTTCCGAACACTCATTTGATGATAAAATACCTTATTTAATAAATCCTAATGATTTTTCAGATTTAGTACCTAACAGCCATAAATAGTCAATAGCTCATAACACGCCAAAGATTAGTTTTAATTTTATGGTTTCATACCTTACAGTCAAACGGTATTTTAAATTCTACATTCTAGTTTTTTGACAGAGAATATTATCTAATTGATTCTGTATATCACACACTAATATAATAGTAATTTTCAGAACACTTTCAATTGATGACTAAAACAAATGGTGAATATACAAATTTATGGTTCCCTCTGCACCTCAGTCAGCCTGATCCTATATAAAAATACATTAAAAACATACGTATAATTCAATATATCCTAATGGTTTTTCACATAATAGTAATTTTCTGAACACTCATTTGATGATAAAAAATATTATTTAATAAATCCTAATGATTTTTCAGATTTAGTAACTAACAGCCATAAATAGTCAATAGCTCATAAAACGCCAAAGATTAGTTTTAATTTTATGGTTTCATACCTTACAGTCAAACGGTATTTTAAATTCTACATTTTAGTTTTTTGACAAGGAATATTATCTAATTGATTCTGTATATCACACACTAATATAATAGTAATTTTCAGAACACTTTCATTTGATGATTAAAACAAATGGTGAGTATACAAATTTATGGTTCCCTCCGCACCTCACAGTCAGCCAGATCCTATATAAAAATACATTAAAAACATACATATTATTCAATATATTCTAATGATTTTTCACATAATAGTAATTTTCAGAAAACTGATTTGATGATAAAAAACCTTATTTAATAAATCCTAATGATTTTTCAGATTTAGTAACTAACAGCCATAAATAGTCAATAGCCCATAAAACGCTAAAGATTAGTTTTAATTTTATGGTTTCATACCGTACAGTCAAACGGTAATTTAAATTCAACATTCTAGTTTTTTGACAAAGAATATTATCTAATTGATTCTGTATATCACACACTAATATAATAGTAATTTTCCGAACACTTTCATTTGATGATTAAAACAAATGGTGAGTATACAAATTTATGGTTCCCTCCGCACCTCACAGTCAGCCAGATCCTATATAAAAATACATTAAAAACATACGTATTATTCAATATATTCTAATGATTTTTCACATAATAGTAATTTTCAGAAAACTCATTTGATGATAAAAAACCTTATTTAATAAATCCTAATGATTTTTCAGATTTAGTAACTAACAGCCATAAATAGTCAATAGCCCATGAAACGCCAAAGATTAGTTTTAATTTTATGGTTTCATACCGTATAGTCAAACGGTAATTTAAATTCTACATTCTAGTTTTTTGACAAAGAATATTATCGAATTGATTCTGTATATCACACACTAATATAATAATAATTTTCAGAACACTTTCAATTAACGATTTAAACCAAAGGTGAGTATACAAATTTATGGTTCCGTCCGCACCTCACAGTCAGCCAGATCTTATATAAAAATACATTCAAAACATACGTATTATTCAATACATCCTAATGATTTTTCACATAATAGTAATTTTCCGAACACTCATTTGATAATAAAAAAACCTTATTTAATAAATCCTAATGATTTTTCAGATTTAGTAACTAACAGCCATAAATAGTCTATAGCTCATTTAACGCTAAAGATTAGTTTTAATTTTATGGTTTCATACCCTACAGTCAAACGGTAATTTAAATTCAACATTCTAGTTTTTTGACAAAGAATATTATCTAATTGATTCTGTATATCACACACTAATATAATAGTAATTTTCCGAACACTTTCATTTGATGATTAAAACAAATGGTGAGTATACAAATTTATGGTTCCCTCCGCACCTCACAGTCAGCCAGATCTTATATAAAAATACATTCGAAACGTACGTATTATTCAATATATCCTAATGATTTTTCACATAATAGTAATTTTCCGAACACTTATTTGATGATAAAAACCCTATTTAAGGGGCGGATTTCGCAAATAGGCGAAAATTGGTGTTTGGTTTCGCAAAATACTCAATAACTACCAAAGGTAGACGTTATATTAAAATACCAGGGCATAGAATGGCCTTTGTACTATGTTACTGTGCGACATTTTTTTTAAATTATGTTTCAAACTTAAAAAAAAATAATCTCAAATTAACCTCGTTTACCAAAAAGGCTCTTCGCTGTTTCGCATATTCAAATAATATTATAAAAATACATCGATTTTCAGTTCACTGTGTCTAGTTTTAATTAATGTAGCTACGTTCTTGTATATGGATTTAACTATGACATAAATATGAACCCTTTGGTATTAGGTCAAATTTGCCGAATTTTTACGGCACTCCGCGCGCGAATTTTCCATACTAGCTTCTATGAAAACAAAAACGATTATTATTTACGGCGCTCACGCATATTTTGAATTCAGTACCGTTTGCGCTTGGAAACAGTTAGGACGTGTGATCCGGTCGCTCTTCGTCAACCTGTGCCAAAGATTTATAACGCGTACACGGCTTGTACACAGTGTAAGTTTTATGTTGTATGTTACGATAAAATGCAAATTACGTATAAATGATTATTACATAATACTTCTATGATACATTTTAAATGCATAATGTTTTGTAAATTAGTGGATATATTTGTTTATATTCTGTATATTTTCAGATATTAATGGGAAAACGTAAAATTTCCTACAGGCGTCCGGTATTGGGAGCAAAAATGAAAAAAAAAAATTTATTACGTGCCCTAAACAAAAGGTTTGTAGAAATTTTATTATAGAGAATTATTAAATATACGTATTTTAGAAGTAATAAATCGGTATTTGGACTTTACTGAGTATTATATTAGGGAGATACATTTTATAATTTCATTGTATACGTAAAGATGTATATTTTTTTTAAATATTAAAGGTTTAAGTTTTTTAGATGTATCTGTGCGTTCAATATCGTATTTTATTGAATATTGTAATGATTCTCTTTTAGTATTTTATCAACATTTTAAAAACAAAATACTTGCTACTCTGTGTTTGTTTGTGTGCATTTTACAGCCATTTATCGTGGGAACGCTGATTTAGAAAGATGATATAAAATTTGACATGATTATAGCTTCTGGTAAACGCAGACGTAAAACATAAAACTATAATTCAGGTTGATTTGTAGAGAGAGGGGGCAATTTATGGGGTTTTTATCGTACTTATTATGTGGGATATAAAATGAATGTCGGTAAAATAGGGGTTCAAAAATATTATATTTTTGAAAAAATTGCAAATTTTTGTTTAAACGTCGAGAAATTATTATTTGACTACTAGAAAATTATTCTATTTCTAATTTTGTAATTTTTTATTAGTTTTTTATTATTGACATTGAGTTGCAAATTTTTCGGATGCAATTCTATTCTATCATTAAAAGAAAATAATCGTCGTAATTGTTGCAGGAACCATACTGTAGACGAAATTGAAAATAATGTTGCAGGGGGCACCATTGAAAGAGAAGGGGTATGTACTAGGGCAGAAAATGTAAGTCTGATATAATATTCCCGAGGTAACTGAAAATGTTTTCCACCAATCTGATTAAACCTATTAATTCCACATGATAGTTCCAGGACTAAGCATATAATGAACCAAAGTATAATCTTATGTATTAATTTACAAATATATATATATATATATATATATATATATATATGCGTGTGTGTATGTGTGCTGTTTCCGGTTTGGTATTTTGGCCGTAATTCCAACTCTGTTTGTAACGTGTCTATTTCAATTCGACAACGTTGAAATTCGTAACATTTAAATTTAAAAATTATTTTAAACTATTTTAAAAATTATTAACTGAGCTATTGATTGCACACCTAATCACAATTTTTTCGTGCGTAAACTTAGAGATTTCTCACAAGTAACTTTACAATTAATTTGTAGATACCTTTAAATCTCATTCTTGAAATGGAAGAGGAAACAGCAGGAAATGGTATTGTGATTGAAGGCAGGAGAATAGTTAATTTTATGCATTTTTTCAATCTTATGAAAAATATTTCTACACACGGAAATATGGATTGTAATTTAGGTTATATTCAAATCATTTCAGAAAGTCATGTTGGACTAATTTCAAATTTCGTTTTGATATGTCGCATGTGTGGAGAGAAATTCATTTTGAGTACGGATGAAATAAAAGGTATTGGTATAGACATAAATCACGCTGCTGTATCTAGTATTATGTCGGTAGGTTCTGGTCATGCTCATCTACAAACTATTACTGCTGCTTTAGAAATTCCGGCTATATGTGCAAAATTTTATGTATCTGTACACGACACTGTGTGTGAGTGGTGGGAGAAGACCGCGGCACATTGTATGTCAGAAGCTGCCAAGCAAGAAGCGAATTATACAATATCTATTGGTAATGTTAATAAGCATGGAACACCTATGATCACAGTAGTTGCTGACGGATGTTGGTCAAAAAGGTCATATCGAACCAACTATTCCGCTTTATCCGGTGCAGCTGTTATTGTAGGTCATAAATTTGGAAAGGTTTTATATTTAGGAATAAAAAATAAATATTGCATGATTTGCGCTCGTTCTGCTAATAAGAATGTGGAGCCTCCAGAGCATTTTTGCTATAAAAACTATTCAGGTTCATCTACCGCGATGGAATCTACTATAATTTTGGAGGGGTTTAAAAGTTCTCTTAAAGAATACGGTCTCATATATGAAAAAAATAATAGCTGACGGAGATTCCAGTACATATAAAAAAATTCTTGATTCGCGACCATATGGTGATTTTATTGTTGAAAAAATTGAATGTAAAAACCATCTATTACGAAATTACTGTAAGGCATTATTAAATATTTCAACCGATACGCAATATCCTAGTGAACTACGTAAATTTGTAAAAGATCGGTATTTACGTTTAAGAAAGGGTGTAGAATGTGCAATCAGATATTGGGGTGAGCAAAATTTACAACTTCACGAAAAAATTTCACAACTTGCTGAAGATATCCTGAACGGTCCACATCACGTATTTGGTAACCATGTAAATTGTGCCTCTTATTTTTGTTCACAAGAAAGTAGACGCGTTAATGAAGTAAATTTAGTTAATAACTTGAAAGTATCAGGTGTACTAACAAAATTAGAAGATTTAAGTAGTAAATTGTATCGACAATCTCGTAGTTTAATTTATAATGTAACGAGTAATATAGTAGAAAGCTATAATTCTCAGGTTGCCAAATTCGTAGGAGGTAAAAGAATAAATTATTCTCTTCGACGTTCTTATGGCGGGCGATGTGCTGGTGGTATTGTGTCTTTTAATACGGGAGCACTTCATTCCGTTACTCATGAAGTTATATTCGGCATAAAAGCCAATTCTTTAATATCGCGAGTGGAGAAATCTAGATTACACAAAGTTGACAAAAATATTAAAAAGAAGAAATTTACTCACACTACCTCTGTATCTAACGATCCCCACTATGGGCCACAATGCCAACAACCTAACTTGAGCTCTGAATGTTTTGAACAGGCGAAGTCAGATTTTATGGCTAAATTGTCGTTTACAGATCTCCAGCGCCAGCAACTAGAGAGGAATACGATTTTGCAGAGTAGTAGTGGTGACTGGTTGAGCATACGTAGAAAGCTTTTAACGTCTTCGTGGTTCGGGAAGGTTTGTAAGAGAGGAAAGGCTACCAGTTGTGCGCCTCTAGTCAAATCCATACTTTATGGCAAATGTTTGAATAATATTCCATCCATAAGGTATGGTAAAGATAACGAACCAATCGCAATTAGACAACTAAGTGTCCAAGAAGATAAAATTATCGAGAAGTGCGGTTTGTTCATAGATGACACATATTATTTTCTGGGAGCATCGCCAGACGGTAAATACGCAGAAGGAATTGTGGAGGTTAAATGTCCTTTCATTTTTTCCAAACTTGAGGTAGTTGATGCCATGAAAAAACACTCTTTTTGGAAATTAGATAAAGAAAACAATTTCATAATTAATAAAAACCATGACTGGTATTTTCAAATTCAAGGACAGTTGCATATTACCAAAAGTCACATTTGCCTGTTTGCCGTCTGGATTGGCGAGAGGACACCACTTAAAGTCTATCGGATTGAAAGAGACGACCAATTTTGGAAAGATAAAATGGAACAAAAGCTGATCGAATTTTATAATAATTGTTTACTTCCAGAATTGGTAGATCCGCGCATCCCAAGGTCTATGGATATTCGGAATCCTCCATATATCTTACGTGCTATGGAAGAAAAGAGTAAACAAACATGTTAGATGAGGCCGACTGATGATAGTTTAAGTTCTTGTTAGATGTCTTTGATTGTATTCTGCGTTATTTTTTATCTATGATAACGGTTTGGGTTTGCATATATATATATATATATATATATATATATGTGTGTGTGTGTACCGGACTGGAATCATTGCTGGATAGATAAAAAATTATTCAGAATAATGAATGATAACCATGCGACTTGCATAGAAGGATGTCCATACATAACTTATTTTAATAAGTGCTTACGATCTTGGTCACTGTATTATTTTTATAATGTTATATTTTTAAATTGTTTTTCTTATTTTTTGTACCAAATAATAAAATAGGTCTTTTATATTATTGCTAATTTCAAAAATTTAAATTACGATTAGAATTATAATTGTACATGTAGTCTATAAAACATTAATGTACATTAATTTTGATCTAAAATTGTCTTATAGCTATAAATTGTTCGTTATTTTTTTTGGTATTCTGGAAGCAATGTTGCATTTCCTAGTGAATTTTCAAGAAACCACGTATTCGTAAATCTTAAATTAAAAATATTTATAATGTTGGATTTGATTTCGTATTATTATTCGTAGCTTAAAAAAATTAACCGCTTGTCAGTGAAAGCCAAGATAAGAAACATATTAAACCTTGTTTTTTCTTGCCACTTTTTTCTTCTTTAATTTATGTAAATTTCTGAAATGAATTAAATGTTTTAGAAAATTTAGGACATATGGTATTATTAAAAGTATCTAAATATAAAGTTTAAATGTTGAAACATAGATATGATATACATATGGGATGTAATTATAAAATATTTTAGATTTAACAAACTTACATTGGGTAAAATTGAAAAATTACTGAAATAATATTTTAATCAATTATAACATATTAAGACGTTTGTTATCCAACTGATTCACGGAACATCGTAATGGAGACATTATATAGGCTTTTCCATTTTTAATAATTTTATAAAGTATATTTATTTTAAACCTTTACGGGTTTTAATTTTTTTTCTTATTTACAAATAAATTTTCTTTAAGTTTTCTTTTATACGTAGTTTTATTATTTTAACATTACTTCGTATTGTATAACATTAATTTATATTAGATGTCCCTAAGACTTCGTTTGCGTGTAATTATGATTTCTTTCCTTTAGACATAGCTCGTGGGTATACAATATTAGCACAAAAATCCTAAAAAAAGTTTTTTTACTGCTATTATCATTCTATACGGTAAATTAGTCACTCCTTTAAAAATGTGATAGTGCAATTATTTTATCATAATTTGCACAAAGTTTTTTTAGGGATTTTATTCTTATCTTAGTCTACGCTTGCCATACTAATTTACAAAAAGATTATACATAAAAAATAGTTACACAAAATATGTGCAACATTTTGTTCATTTTGGAATTCCCCAAATTCAGTCAAAAACCGACCTAAATCATATCCAAGGTTAAATCGTATTCCGTATCAAGAGATTTACAAAGAAATTATAACACAGAAATCAAGCTCAGATTTACTTTAATAATTAGTTTAAAAAGCGTCTCAATCGATCCCATTGTGCCGAGTGCGTTCGTGTAACGCACACTACTAAGAGTCACACAGCACGGCCGGGGCCGGCGCATGCGCGTGTGTAGTAGTAGAAAACCAAATATTTCATAGCATACATCCGACCCTTAATAAATCCTAATGATTTTTCAGATTTAGTAACTAACAGCCATAAATAGTCAATAGCTCATGAAACGCCAAAGATTAGTTTTAATTTTATCGTTTGATACCTTACAGTCGAACGGTTATTTAAATTCTACATTCTAGTTTTTTGACAAAGAATATTATCTAATTGATTCTGTATATCACACACTAATATAATAGTAATTTTCAGAACACTTTCATTTGATGATTAAAACAAATGGTGAGTATACAAATTTATGGCTCCCTCCGCACCTCACAGTCAGCCAGATCCTATATAAAAATACATTAAAAACATACGTATTATTCAATATATCCTAATGATTTTTCACATAATAGTAATTTTCCGAACACTCATTTGATGATAAAAAATATTATTTTTAATAAATCCTACGATAGAATATACGATAGACGCAGTGCACAGAAGTAAACTGAAATTTGCTTCACCAAAGTTGTATAAACCTTTGTTTTGCTCAGGTGCTATGTTAGGAAATAAATATGACTGTAATAACATGAAATTGGCCATAATTGTAAATGCACTTGTCTTCAATGAAAAAATAATTGGAGATGAAAGTAACGAAATAATAACTCAATCTAACAGCTTCACCACAAGGTAATTATTTAAATGGCGGTGTACGAGCAAGATAATAATTTAAGTGGGCTTATAACAGCGATGAAATGAAAGTAAAATGCAAATCTAGTTAATTTTTTTTTTAAATACACATGATAAGAGAAAACAGTTACAAAGTATGTACTTTGATTGTCAATAAACTTCTTAGCTTTACATGGTACAGCAGTTAATTCACAAAATCACTAACACAGAGCGGTTCAAAAAATAAAAGTCGTGCTTACATTAAAACTAAATCATCTAAAGAAACAGTCTTTCTGGTGCATAAGAAAATCAGCACAAAGAAATATATAGCGGAAAAGGTCATATAATTTACACGAAAGTAGAAAATCTATCTTTGTGATGACTTTAATTTATCTAGATTCTTTAAATATTCAATGTAGTTCATCTATATGAAACATTTAGTATTAATATATCATTTGGAGTTCTGAGAAAAGACATATATTTGACTTACAACATAGACCATAAAAATAAATCTATTAATCGAAAATGTTGAATCTGCACTGACCGAATATGAATAATTCTCATAATGTTTCAATTGTTTTGGGATTAACATAGTTTAGTATCCATTAGTAGTATTATTTGTCCATGTTTTAGTTATAAGACAACTAGTTGGTGTGTTGGAATAGCATGTAGGTTTGTGTTTACTATCCATGGTTTCATACCACGGATAATCATTAGCCTATATGGAATACTAATCGTCGAATCTCAATATTATTATAGAATACTCAATATTTACTACTACATTTTCTGAAATACATGCTCAGTCACAACTAAAGTGCTAGACAGATTTTCATAAAACTTGTATAAAATTAGTTCATGATTTGAATTATAACACGTAAGCTACTTTTTAAGGTGAGAAATAATATAATTCCTGTAGGATGAAACTCTACATTTTTACTCGATAAAAAAATCATTTCGTGTCAATAATAAACGTGAAGTGTGTATTAAATCTAGCGCACACGTATCTCTAGAGCCCAAAACAGGCACAGAAGTGCAACATCCTTTTTTTTATTATTGCGAAAATTCTATTAGATCAGGGATAAAGCCCTTCATCACAAATCCCTATTTTACTAATAGGATTGACAACTAGTTGCCATAGAATTTTTGCTAGAATAAAATTAAACTACGAGAGATGATGCTAGTAAAAATTCTAAATAAAAGAGAATAATATTCTAATGTAGAAGCGTTAAAGCAGGTAGTGCTAATCTGACTTACGTGTCGTCACATTTTCACACAGGACACCAGTCGAAGAAGCACGTACCAATCGACGTACAATCCACGGCATGAACAGCCATCATGGGACGTCCACCCGTGCCCAGATGTGCGCTCGTACACATACACACACTCGACATGCAGGATGCAGGAGAACAGGGAGAAAGGAATTATTTATTTTTTAGTTCCTAAATCATGCTTTTCCCTGGGATAGTATTTCTTAAAATACAGCAAAGCACAAATATGAATTAAAAATATAAAATTAACCAAATATTTATTACTTTTTATATATTATTATTAATATTTATTACTATAATATCAACATCTTACTAGGTGTTAAAAAAATTAAGTGACTGCCTTTTTGATTGACTGCTTTTTTGTTTGTAAACTTAAGATCAGTGGAAAATATTTCAAATTTTAGTTTTTACACCGACGATCGAAACTTACAGATGAACGCCATTTTAGCAAAATATATTGCGATCCGTATACGAAAACGGGGGAAATCTTTTTTTTTTCATAATGTCAATTGTCTTAAAAGTTTATCAGAACAGCAGCATCATACTTTTGAAAACTTGAATGCGAACTGTCTTCTCAATTACGCCACTATGTTTTAAATGATAATACGTTACATAACATACCTGAAAATGTAACTTAATGCCGTTATTAAATAATAAACTCATTTCGTCTTCCTTTTTTTTAGTCGTAGAGATAATTTGACACGAACTATTTCTTTTGTTTTAAAATTAGAAAAACTAAATCTAATTGTTGTGTTCTATGGGGTGTTTTGACAGCTGTAATTTTCTTAGATTTTTAGGTTAGAAATTACGTCTTTAAATGAAAAATCAATTTCGAAATAAACATATTTTGTTATAAAAATCCGCTAGCTCGAGATAGGCCATTAGAGAGAATCGACAAAGAAACCTAATGGCCACATACAATCTCAAGATATACATGTCAAAAAATGTTTGTTTTCACTATTTAAATAAATGTAAACTGTCTTATGTAATCACATAAAAATCATATGATTATGTGTAGTTATTTTTGTTGCTGTTTTTGTATTCTACTTAATCTATCATATATGTTACCCACACCATGTAATAAAGAAATTTAATTACTTTACACCAATTGAAATATAATGATCAAATAAACAAAGTTAAATCTAAGAATGTTATCTATACATTCTAAGAAACTAAAATCTAATACAAAGTACTCAAATATACAATAAATCCAATTATTTTCTAAATAATCCTTTATTAATTGAGTACATATATTAAATCTACCACGAACAAATTACTAGGTCGTAATAAATTATTTTTAGCTTTTCAATCAATATAACGATGTTGTATATTAGTATTATTAATATAAATCTAACGATGTTGTATATTAGTATTATTAAACAATACCATGATTTTTTTTAAAATCCATAATATTTTTGAAAAAATCTTCTAGACAATTGGATAATTTAGAATGAAAGGTTATATCTGAAATTAGTAAAGCTTTTATAGAATTTTGAAATTATATACAAGATGGATTAATATTTCTAAAACGATGAGAACGAACTTTACCAAATATATTATTTTCAAGATGATTTTGATTCAAATTTCTTGGAGAAAGAAGATGTTCTTTGATTTCAAAATTTCCACAAATTAATAAAACTTTTCAATGTTTCAATCCAATTTTTTAGACTTAGGCAAAACTTATTTCATATCATTTAAGCGTTTAATAGAGTCTAACCAAAATGTTACTATAGTCTTAAGTTTCCTCGACAATATTGTTGCGAGCCATTAAAACCATCAAATAATTTATCTAAAAAGGCTACTATACTTGCAGTGTCTCCTGTAGTTTCACCAACAGTCTTAGAGTTAGTATCCGGTCTTCCAGCTGTAGAGACCAAGACTAATTGCATAGTAATATTTTTAAATCTAGTGAACCAAAATCACATTTACGTATGGAGATAAACCTCCTCTAAACTGAATTGAAATTGCACATTATTTTTTATAACAATCGAAATTAAAATACAATGATCAAAGTACATATGTCATAAAACTTGAAGGAAGAGAAAATCATAGGACTATTACCGTGTGGTGCTTGCAACAATAGCATACAACGAACCGTATTCACTAGGCATTTGTACACAATAACTCACTTTCATAGGATACACACTCTGTTGCACAATCTTTTTCATAAACATCTATAATATCTTTCCATTTGGCATTCTTTCGATACCTATCAAATAAAATATCGTATTTCGGCATATTATTTCTCAAACTTTTTACAAGATGCGGTGTATCATATATTATAAACAAATCTTTGACTGAAACCCCAACTACATATTCTTCACATTTCAACACTCCTAACGTACTCAGTCTGTAAATAATTTACAGTTGAACTATTTGTGGCACCTGATTGCATACTAAAGCTAATGGATACAAATTACATTCTTTTTTTTAGTTTTCATTACTTCTTTTAAAATAACACTCAAACGATAAGATGGAGCTTTCATGACTCAAACACCTTTTAACATGAATACTAACGCATGATCAGTAAAGTTTTGTTCGCGTTCATCCTGCTCAAAATCCACAATGCCAACAATTTTTTTTCTGAACAACTAAAATGGATACCGGAAGATTAAGCCACCTCATCAATAATAATAGAACAATATTTTCTACGATCACTTCAGTTAATAGTTTCATTTTTAAAAAGTTACGATATTATTATTATTTAAACCGGCACCAAATATAACAAATTTTAAAAGCTATTGACGGTATTGTGAATAATTTTTGGAGCAATTTATAACATTTCGAACTATTCTTGTATATTGCCAAACAATGTAATTTTTCATCCATACTAAATCTGTGGCCTTTCTTTTTCACATTCTTATTTAATAACTGCATTCTAACAAATATCCTACGACTTTCGCTTAAACCTTCCAATGACGCATTGAAAAAAGCATTATATCTCTCTTTTCCTCCAGTTTTCCCACCTATTTTTCTTTTTTGATTTCTTCTTGCACCTCGAACTGCAAATAAAAAAAAATTGATTATTCGACATAGAAGGATATAAAAATAAATGTTTTTTGGTTTGAAATAAATGCTCCATCATAATTATTTATCACACCTCGGAAAGTGAAAAATGTTTTCCAAATTTCCTATCCCTTATCTATCTATATTCTTGTACTGATAGTTAAAGTATAACTTACATTAAAATTACTATAAGGTCAATATACTTATTTTTTTGACGACATTCAAAAGTATTTCAGGTCATATGTTGCAAGTACCTACTAGAGAGATTCAGGGGCTAGTGTTGCTTCCTTGTTGAGCGGGGTCGGGGGCTAGGGCTGATTATTTCTTCACATGCCGCACCTTCTTCAATCCTCTTTATCTAAAGTGAAAATTAATAATAAAATTATTGCAAATATGTTACTGTACGTTTAAAACTCAGTTTATTGAAATGTGAAATATAATTTCGATGATAATGACAGTTTTAATAAAAGTAACATTAATAAAATATAATAAATACAGTTCAATGAGAAGAATGTGTAATATTTACCGGCAACAGATGGAAAAATGGTAGGCACAGCTATCATATTTAAAAATTTACACGTGGCAGATGAATTTTGACCCCAGTCGACGTGCAGATATCGTTGTTCCACCAAATTCTTCGACATTCGGCATCAAGGGGGAATCCTATTTTCGATTAAATGTAATTTTTACGTGTAATTAAAATGAGGGAACATATGCACTTTACAGCCAGGAACATTTCGACAAATTTTTTTGAAATCATATGAAAGTATACACATTAAAATCTACATATCTAGAAATAAATTCTGCAGCTGATGTTTATTTAATACAAAAAAAAAACCATTTTCAAAAAAAATACTCAAACTCAAATACTCAACAGAAATATGTCACAATGAATTTATAATTAGATATTACACATTTGACACACACACAAAGGAAATAGAAATTAATGAAATTAAATCACTTAAAATAAACTTTTAAAATTACATTAAAACAATGTAATTTTTAACAGTATTCTGTCAATCTTTAATTAGTTTTTTTTTTATTTATGACTTTCAATTTTTGTATTTGCCATTACTATAAAAATATAATTATGGTAATTAATTTTTAACATATAAACTTATAATGTACTACGTATTAAAAAAAATACAAATGATATGTATATATATATATATATATATATATATAACTAAAATAATTCTCGGCCATGGCTAATGTATTAAAAAAATTGTTTAAAGAATAACTTCCATAAAAAAATTGTATTCACTAAAAAATATTTGTTATAAATGTTTCGAAAGTATAAGCAAAATCTGGGCTTAATTTAAATAATCCACAATAAATATTGTAATATTTATTGATTATTTACTTTAAATTGTAATAAATATTGTTCACCGTTTAAGCAAAATGTAATTTTGACAGTGTTGACATTTTAAAAAAAATATTCAATTTTGATAATTATTTTTTGTCATAAGTACTTAATAATTCATAATAAAACATCCTTTTAATTGTGTAATAAGTGGTTAGTGATAAAAGAATAAGTGAAATAACTGGAAAAAATAGTTAAAATCTGTTCCATCGCAAACTAAATCGTCAGGCAGAAAATTTTTCAAATTGTTTTTTTTTATAATAAATAATAATCAGCTGCAGAATTTCTTCCAGATATATAGTTTTTAATGTGTATACTTTCATGATTTTAAAAAAAATGTTGAAATATTCCTGGTTGTATAGTGCATTTAAGCCGAAATGTAATATTAATAATTTAAAATTATTTAAGAAATAAGTTTCAACTTACGAAGAAAATCATGAAAAGGTTTATGACCATTTATGACCATAACATGACCGATCTACGGTCATATTTCTAATAATTACAAATAAATCTAATACAAAACAGCAATAAAATTAATATTTAAAATATAGTAATAATATAAATTTCAAATAAATATTGTAATTAAATATAAAGCTATTTTTGAAAAACTATTACTAAGAAACGTCGCTTGAAAGTGGAACGGTTTTCGTACCATTGAGTACCAGCTTGTTCTATATTCCATAACAATATTTATGCTTTACTATAGAATTTTGTTTAAATCGATAAATATACATTAAGTGTGCGAAAGAGACTGGGCTTTCGCGTTTCACTTGAAATATTTGTATGAAATAAACCTCACTCTGGAATACACTCCGTGTTAAACAGTGAGTTCGCTTGGTCGATGCCAAAGAAGGCCGTATTACCCGATTGAGCGTCACCGATCCGAACGAACGTCAATAAGCTTTCACTTCATTCTATTTTTTATTATTAATGGAAGTTGCGTTTAAAATCTACAATTTTTTAAAGCGTTTTGTGACCGGAAACTAAATAGATGGAACACTGTATATGGCATTTTTAACACTTTTAGAAAGATATAGCATGTTACATCTCATTTACGACCTGCCCATACTGCCCTATATTCACTTTTGTTACGGTTCAATTGAAAATCATCTTATATATTGTAATTACAATAATTTATTTTTAGTTACAAGATATATATATATATATATATATATATATATATATATATATATATATATATATATATATATATATTTGCTCTTTCTTTTAATTTTGGACTGATCTACATTTCCATAATATACAAGCAACTACATATTGAGTTTTATTAATGGAAATTCAACGATAAAACTCACGATGGTTCTAATAAACAATGAAGCCATTCAGTTTAATGAAATTATAAAGATGATCTAAAGAGACACGCAGCATGATCTAAATTATGAACATAGCAACAAAGATAAAAACAAATGACGACTACAAAAATCTACCTACGAGTAAAGAAATGTATAGAGAAGTAATGTGTATAATCTATCAAGTCGAGAAGTGTACATATAATACATCACCACCTATCTGAAGATGTTACACTAAAGGTGCCATCTTGCTCTGGCCGCAATACATACGTATTTTGTTATCTTGCTCGCACCCCCACGCCATTATATATATACTGCCACATTCATATCCATATGTATATTAGACAAATCTGCGAAGCACGCCATGCCAATTTGACTTTTATTTCAGCATACATAGATGTGAAATTACAGTGCGACGTGTATACGTAAAGGTAAGCACGTACTGAAATTATTTTGTTATAATTAAATTTTTGCTGGTTTTTACTTACACGCACATTTTATTTAATCTGTAATCAATCTTTTTTTTATAAATGTGGCCGTGGTTGAAGATCCGTGGAATTTAGATAATTTTAAATCGTTTTCCCATAATTCTATAGCTTCTGCTACGCTATTACTTGGCAATTGTGTGGCTAACTTAACTTTCATTGTTCGGTTTCGGAATCCTAGATGCTGTTTAGTTATTAGAGAAATGTAATCCCAAAGATTCTTGCAAATTATGTAATTCTCGAAGAAACCGCCATTTACCATCACCATAAATTATATTTGTTTAGATTCATAGGTGTTTCTAATAAGTTAGTGTTTAAAAGAAGTTTTTAGATCGTTTGCGTCTTCCGTTGCAACCTAATTCTTTCGCCGCTGCTAAATTAGAACTACATCCGTCAAATGTTAGGGATACGACTTCCGTGCCAACTTCAATTAATTTTTTTAAACATGTTTTAATTAAATTAGCTTTTCTCTCACCTGATAAACCGTTTATCAAAAAATATCCCAATGGCAATTTCCAATTATCATTTATAGGTACTAACATTAAAACAAACGCCTGTTTAGCTATCTCGTTGGTAGCTTCACCATAAGTCACCAAGCCTTCAAAAATTTTACCGTTAAATAATTTTTGGTGTCTTAGACCTAATTTATATATAATAAGAGAGCAAAAAATTTTTAATTTACTGTTTTGACATTTTTTTTTTGAAGAGCAGAGAATGCTTCACTAGTAAATCCCGGATTAGCGTCAATACTTTGGTACCATTTAGTTAGTGGATGGATGGGGTAAACATAAAAGTACAAAAAAGTACAACGGGAGTCCCAGTTTAAGAAAATGTTAGTCACGGTGAATAAGGATGGGACTGCTGTCTTGTTAATTTTGCGATATCATTTTGGTGTTGTGTAAAAATCGTCTTCTTTAAAATGTAAAGAACACGAAACGGAAAAAAGGAGGCCGCCAATTATTGTTTTGTGTGAAATTATATTTATTCATTTAATATTTACTTTGTGGTTTTGAAGAATTCTGCAAATAATTATTAAAAAAATAATATTTTATACATAAAACAATTACATACACATAGAACGATTTATAAAATACACAAAAAGTTAGTAATAATTCTTTAAAGCATATATACTTCAGTACGTGCTTTACCTTTATATTTAGTTACGGCGTGCGTTATCCGTTTATCATTAATTTCAAATTGATTTAAACTTAAACAAAATAATTTTCTAACCTGTGAAATGTAATCCCATTTGACCTAATATGTTTATGGGATGCACTTAAACAATTTTTTATAATACAGGATGGCATTTTAACGCGTACGTCGATTTAGAAAATAAAATCTACGCTGCGTTATCTGTCGTCAGGCGTCTAGCGACAGACTGATTGAAGCGGGGCATAATTTACAAGGCGGCATAATTTTAGCGGGGTCACTTTTGGGTCGAACATTACTGCTCTATATATTTCTTACTTGTAGCAGTTTACTGACATAATTTACCACAACTGCCAAATGTCTAAATTAAAAAAAAATATTATGAGAATTTCAATATCTAAAGTCGAGGAAACAAATTTTTTACGATAATTTTAATTTATAATGACTGTAAATGATCCTTCCCGTACAAGATTAAGAGAGTAATTTTGTATGAATCTCTTTTTTTTTCAAAACACCAGGACATACTTATACATTATAATTATTCTTCGATCTTTTCCTAAATTATGCTTAATAATAAACATGAAATTTTACATTATTTGTAAACATTGCGTATTCATTATAGATATATATATATACAAACATTAATTTATTATTTTTCAATAAACTACTTCTCTGTATATTCAAAAGTTTTCTATTTTATTTAGTTGTAAGTACCTAATGGATTGAATTTATTTAAACAGAATATAATGACTATATAAAGGAAACAAAAAACCAATATTTTACGATTCGATACAAGAATTTATATTTTATCAGTATAATACAAAATAGAAGTGACTGGTACAGTACCAGTGACTTCTATTTTATATTATACTGACAAAATATAAGAACACACAGATACACGCACGCGCAAGCGCGCTTGCACACGCGCTTATATGCGTTAAAAGTTTTTTATATGTTGAATTGAATTGTCTCGAAGTGGCGTTAATATTTGAGCCACCATGTGAACGTATGTTACAAAATAACAATTCGAGATGATCTTGACTGTGTTTGTAAAATGGTAAATACTTGTAATAAATAGTGAATAAAATGTTTCAGTTCGTGAATACAACCTCTAAAACCCATTTTTCCAAGGCTTTCAATTACAAGTGTTCCGTCATCATACTTCAGTGAGTTTAAATATCTAGTACTTTCTTCCAAGAAAGGCAGTATGATATTATAATTTCCGTCACATAGCGGTTTCTTAAAACCAGATCTGTACATATTTTTTGAATTAAATATGTCAAAAAGATTGTTAATTATCCGCAAAAAATTGGCAGTGGCTTGACTACCTTAAAATTGAAAGAGTTTTAATTCATTCTCGCAAAATAAAAGTACGTCTGTTGCTGAGAGCACAGAATAGATACGATACAGAACGGACACGATCCATACTAGGCCATATAAAAAAAGAGTACCACTTTTTCATACATGGCGAAACGCTGTCAAAGTAACTCCCATTTCCCCTCGCCTCACTTCTCCTGACCAAAGAGACTCTGTAATTATTATTAATGCCCATAGATGGCGTAATTTCTTACTCTCTGTTGATCACAGATGGCGTTATCAAAGAAAAAAGTAATTTTAATTCATAAATTTATTAAAATTATAAAAATATTTCACAAAAGACAAATATGAAAATAACATTACTATACAATTTAATATATTTTAAATATCATTACTATGAGAATACAATTCAAGAAAAAACAAGCAAAAACATACATAAAGCAGACATGATTATAGCGATATATATTAGTGGTTGGAGTATATTTTTAAACTTTTGTCAAAACCCCATGCTTGGCCAATAAATAATTATAAATAAAAAAATAATTTTTCAATTCATGTTCAAATAAAATATATGATTATTTTGATAAAATTAGTTTTAACGTTTGTTTTATTTTATTAATTTGTATACTTTCCATATTACTACGCCGCATAGGTTTCCGCAATCTTCTTAACTTCCGTCTGAGCTGCTGAATCGTCTTGTTCTGTTGACGAATCTTCCTTACAAGTCTGGATCTCTTAAGCTTTCCGCCTTTTTCGCTCTTCAACGATCCAGATCCCAAAGACGCTGCCTCTAAGTGTACGTCTTCCTTTAATTATAATAAAAGTTGTATTCGTGACATGTGTTATATCAAAATTATATATGATGTTTATACAACATATTCAGTTGTGCAAGCAAAAAATATAATAAAAATGAGTGCATAAGGATTAATATCACTTAAATAACCATAGACATAAGGTCTTGCTGATAGTTTTCTGTCGCAACTGTGTCTGAGCTCGTGCTTGGTTGTTCGACTGCTGCCCTGGCTTCTTCAGTTGGTGTTGGCAACTACTGGTTCGGTGTAGCGTTACTACATAATATTTTCCTAGGCTGAAAAGTTTTAAAGTTCTCATTAGTAAAGTGTCGTCTGCAGATTCTATGTTACGTCTGAGGAGGTCATTCCAAGTAACTGCCCAATTCTCCCTGCCACACAATTTCAGCCACGCTTTTGCCCTGCAAAAAAAGAAAACATTAAGTTAGGTATATTAATTTCAATCAATCGGCCTTTTCCTTTCTTTCAATTGGAAGAAAACTTACAACAAACAACGTTTAATTAAATATAAAGGCTACTCACAACATTATTTAGTAAACAATTCTATTTGGAAAACCAATTTACTACCGGCGAATACACCCAACTGTGTGACAGAAGTAATTTCTCGGAGTTTTCTGACAAGAAAAAACTTTGTCACAAAATTGTAATTTGTGTGGTAATATTTTTATAATCCATTTTTTTTTCATATAAATATCGTCGATAACTAACTAAAACAACTTTTAGTGCAAGTTTTCTTTTAAACAAAACAGTAAAAATTCGTTTTAACCAGAACCTTGCAACTCTTCGTATTAAATTTTGACAAACAACTGCAACGTCGCAATTGTTTTGCGCCGTTAGTGTATAAAATTTATATTAATTTTTAAAATGTTGTATAATAAGCAATAATGGATAACACTTATCGGCTTTCATTATGAGGCAGGGAAAAAAATGACATTTTGTCCTTTGTCGGAATTACACCCCGATACAATACACGCCATTACAAAATAAAACAAAGATCTTAATATATAATAAAACAAAATAACAAAGATCTGAACACACAACAAAACAATAGCTACAACACCTTTTTTACTTAATTAATATACAAAACTTATATTAATTCCTATAAATCATTTAATGAAAACAATTTAAAATTTTGATCTGTCTCTTGCGTAAAAACAAATATTATTAAATAAATAAAATCTAAACAAATATATGACAATAGTAGTTTCTAAGAAGAAGAATCTAAAAGTATGCACTTATAAAACAATGATTAAACAGCAAATTAAGAAAAGCGACTATTGACTTTGACGTCATTTTGGATCTTAAAATAAGAACATATTTTAATACAATATTTTTTTATTAAATCTTACTTTAATTAGTTTTTGAAATTGAGATCATTTGTTATTATAAAATTAACCATTCACAAATTAATAATTAAATACCAATATCAACTCATTGTCTTGTCGGATATATACGGATAAAATGGTCATTTTTCGTCTCCCTTTGCCTTTTCGTTAATTTTCTCATGTAAATTTTATTTTATCATTTTCTTGCCACAAGGATTGCAAGAATTTTTGAATGTAGCGCAGTTTTCATGCAATCATAATTTACAAACGATACTTTGCAGCCAATCTTTTATTTTTTCAGTCTCGTAGTAATTTTCACTGCATCCCACGCAATCATATGTATTATCTTTCCAACCGGAATCTTCACCGGGCCTTCATAATTCTATCGTTTCGTCTTCCTTAAAACTTGATTCTAATTTCAATTTTTGCTTTAAATATTAAGTGTTTTCTTCATAGTCTTGTTATTTTTAATTTCCTTTTCCTTTTTTCACTAATCTGGAGATGCGAGTACATTTGCTATTTGCTTGGACTGTCTCCGAACGTTAGTAAGCTATTCTATAACTAGGCCCATATTTAGATTTTAAAGATTTAAATATAGCTCGTTCTAGCGGCTGAAGAAAATGCGTCGTGTGAGTTGGTAAGTAAAGAAAAATGATATCATTTTCTTCAGCTAATTCTATAACTGCGACTGAATAGTGTGACACATGCCCATCAACAGTTAATATAGCTTTACTCGATTGCTTACGTGGAATGAAATAATATTTTAACCAACTGTAAAATATATCTCCATTCATGTAAGCTGACTTCGGTGGCATTTAGAGAGCAGTGCCTTGAGGAATACCATGTTCGTATTCTATTTTTTTATTCCTTCCTTTCATGACACATGCTGGTGCTAGCAATGTACCTTCTGAATTATAACATGCTATCACAGTAATGGTTTCACCTTTCTCTATCTTTGTCATGGTAGAAACACATTTACTGCCCTTTCGTGCCAGAACGTGACCGGGTCTGGTATTTAGTTGAAGACCAGTTTCTTCCATATTAAATATGTTAGATGGTTTTCCATTTAAATCGTTCTCTGCCAAGGTTGTCTCCTAACCGTACTGCAAACTTAAAGCTGATACTCCTAAGGACACTTCTAGTAAGAGGAAAGCTCATGTTTTGCATTCGAATGATACGTTGTCATATCCAAATGTACAACCTAATATATAACAAAATAAGATATCCATATTTTGTTTGTGGTGTCTCTCCAATGTTTTTCTGGGTATGCCAAAAGTGATGAATGCATGATGAATGGGCATACTTTCATTTTCGTTCAGATTTTGAAGCTTGTGACAACCGACCGTGACTCCAATTTCTATGAACCGTTTTCCAAACGTTCTTGTTCATCTGAAAGTAATAAAAATCTACTTTTCCATGTCTTTAAAACGAAACCAGTTAATACATAACATCTCAATAAATATGGCCATATTATCGAGACGAAAACCCGGCCATCTTATACTAAAATCATGGTAATATGGTCATAGGCACAGAATAGATACGGTACAGAACGGACACTATCCACACTAGCCCATATAAAAAAAGAGTCGCACTTTTTCATACATACCCAAACGCTGTCAAAGTAACCCCCCCTTTCCCTTCGCCTCACCCTTCATGACCAATGATTTGTGTAATTATTATTAACGCCCATAGATGAGGTAATCTCTTACTCATTATTGCTCACAGGTGGCGTTATCAAAGAAAAAAGTAATTTTGATTCATAAATATTAAAATTACAAAAATATTTCACAAAAGACAAATATGAATATAACATTACTATACAATTTGATATATTTTAAATACCATCACTATGAAAATGCAATGCAAGAAAATTTAAATAAATTCGAAAATAAAATTGTCAATAGCATCAGACGACTCCAGGTAGCACTCTGGAATCAACTAGGTTGTAATTGCATAAATGAAAGTGGCCAACTCATCAACATCTGAAAACAAGCGCAAAAACATACACAAAGCAAACATGATTATAGTGATATATATTAGTGGTTGGAGTATATTCTGAAACTTTCGTCAAAACCCCATGCTTGGCCCGTAACATGTGATATTCTTTGACTTATTTTAAGCTGCCATATATCAATGTTCTTTCTCGATGGAAACCATGGAAAGGTGGTGGGTATCTTCCATCGGGATTGGAAAGGAAGAGGAAATGGTTAGGTTATAGAATTAGATTAAAATTTAGTGAAACACAATACAATAACACTACTTATAGACATTGGCATAGCCAGCATTTTTTTTGGTGAGGGCTAGCAGGAGCCAAAAAAAATGATTTTGTTCACATTCATCTAATTTTTTAAATTTACATAGTATTTAAAAAATCATGTAACATAATATATTATATATCAATATTGATATTAAAAAAATTTTCTATCAATTAACTTGAATTATTTTGATTAGTTTTTTTCTGGAGGCTGTGCCACACTACAAAATACTGGCTATGCCCATATATATCAAATAAAAATACTACATCTGAATTGAAAATTATCTGATTTGACCACTTGACAGTTTCAAGTATAACGGATGCCGGAAATATTTTACTCTACTCTCAATTTTATCATACAAGGGCTCTATAATCTAAAAATAAGTTTACAAAAATTTAGGATCAGATTGATGAAATATTTCAATTATGAACATGACGTTATCAAATTATAACATTTCTGATTTTTTACTATATTTCAAACACTATAAGGACAATTAATTAACAACTTTACAGAATAACCAACTGTAGTTGCACAACAACTGTATTCATCAATAATTTCCAATGCCAATTATTCTATTAAAAATTTAAAATTACCCACATGTGACAACTCTGTTCTATCTCTGAAGCTGGTTGGATGTGGACCTTATGAGCCATATTGCTGCTGATGTTTCCTAAAGCTGTTAGAAGAGTCTGGAAAATAAAAAATTTACTATTCAGACGAGTTAATAACTTGGGAGATAAATAACAGTAGGATAACATTAACATCTAAAGAATATTTTTAACAAGAGGGACTGAAATTATTACATAGGTTTATTACAAGTAACATAAGTTTTGTAATTTTTTATTTTCTTTCCCGAACGGTTTACTTTCTTTAAGCCTATTTAAATTTCTGAGGAACCAGTCAATCCTCATTTTAATATAATGTTAATGAACAAATCGGAATAATTTTCTGTACAACATATATGCCATTCATTACTATCTTTTTTTAAATAACGATACAAGTTTTGTTGATTATAAGTTTTGTTGATTTAGTCTACGAATTAGCAATTTATTTACATTATATTGGGTAGAAATTTCGTTATATAAACTGATCAAAGGTTGTACAGATATTATCCAACCACTAATACAAGCAGGTCTTTTTGTATGTATAAATTTACAGTGTGCTAAATTTTTTACCATATCTTCCAAAAAAGAAAAATGGGGACTATTATGTGAAAGAGCATATTGCAAGCAATGATTTCCCTACCATACTTATTGCTATTAAAAGTATCAAATAATTTATTTACATCACTTATGAAATTAGCAGCTTGCGACTCAATTTTTTTGAGGGCTATGAAAACACTCATCGCTGTACATACCGAATCACTAAATATTTGGGCTGCATACTTTACCTTCATAGACTTAAAATTAGAGAGATATATGTATGATTACAGTTAATTTTTAGAAACAATTTTAACTTAATGGGATCTTCAATACCTAGAGCTACTTGTTTAATATAGGACTATTTCACAATATTACCTTTATACATTAAATTCTATTTATTTAAATGATTTCTAAGAGATTTTAATAAATGAGGGGGATCATAAAAGAAAAAAAATTACATTATTATATACAAAATACGGCCTATTTAAATCAATGCAAACTCTTTTACCCAATCCTTGATTTTATAGATCCTGATCACAAATTATAGCCTTAACAATTAACTCCGCATGTGAAATTTTCTCAATACTTTACTACACTTTGCACATATCTAAATTTTTATCGCCCCCATCTGTCAACCAAATAGCCTACAACCTGCTTAAAATTTAATTTTAAATCTGTTGTCATACAAACTAACAGACGTGGAAGGAATATTTCTTCTCTATTATCATTATATGGCCACTATCTACAAATCCTAAAATCTTATAATAACTTAAATTATATCAAAATCATTTATACTTGTTCTAATAGGAAACTTAGTAGCCCCAACGACGTATACTTCGGGCTTAAGGCAAGGTGAAAATATTACAGATATTATAATCAAATGTAAAATTGTGCTATTTAAATGTTCAGGTTGTAAATTTGCAGTTTGACAAGCCATTTCAAATAAAGTCAAGGATTTAAATTTCGTATCATAGAGTCTTTGTCTTTAATTATATGGCGTACGTTCTCTCCGCAGAGAACCTTTGCCAATGTCAAGTGTGGAAAAAAGGCTATGCAACACTGATTAAATCATATTTCGGATATGTCATTGTTGCTTGTTAACAAAAGAATAAATTGTACAATAAAACAAAAATTAAGTAAGAAGTTGGCTACAATTAAAGAAAATGATATTGTAACATACAGAAGAGTACAACATAAGTATATACAAACAAAAATAAACAAGTATATAAATATGAAAGATTCTATACTTTGATGTCGTTCTTTCTTATGAACTGAATGATTAATTCTAAAATGGTTTGTTGGCAATAAATAAAAGTGATCTTATGTTATAATGGCAAATATTCGCTGCTCTGTGTTCCGTAAACAATATTTTATGTGTTATTATAGAATGGTATTATATATATATATATATATATATATATATATATATATATATATATATATATATATATTGTGTGTGCGAAAGAGACAGGGACTTGCGCGTTCCAATCAAAATATTTGTATGAAGGAAACACCAGGGTAGATTTACTTCATACAGATATTTCGATTGGAACGCGAAAGCCCTATCTCTTTCGCACACACAATATATATCCATATATATAACATCATTCTATAGTAAAACATAAAATATTGTTATGAATTACTTATACGAATAATGTAAATGCAGAGTTAAGTAAATGAATCGACGTTAAAAACTCTTACAGTTATAATACAGTAAAGGGAGATTTAACAATTTATTTAATGAAAATTCGTATTAAAATTGAAAGTATTAGTATATTATTTTAATAATAGTAGCTAGTTAAGTTCATCTTGATATGTAAAAACGGCAGATAGTATGTAAAATAGAAACGTTCATTCAATGTGTTGGTATGTGGCCACCAAGTTTTTTGTTGGTTCTTTTTAGTTATGTCGCTCGAACTGGCGACTTTTTTTCTAATAAAGTTTTTTAATTTTATCGTTGTTTCAATTGTACGTATTTTATAACCTAAAATGTAACCCTGTCAAAAATGCTCTGAAGTTTCAGCGAGTGCTCAGCAAATGGGCACTCGCTGCAACTTCGTTAGACTAGGCAATAGGGGAATATAGAAGCTTAGTACTTAAAAACGCGAAAGTGCTATCTCGCTCGCACAATTGCTTGAAGTTGACCATCTATTTAGTGTATAATCTGTGGTAAACACACCTTGAACAGACTCAGTGTTGAGTGGTTTCTGTCTGAGTTTTCTAGTGTTCGTAGTGTCTCTTGAACGGTGACACATAGCTGACCCTAGTAGAGGTCGTTGTTGTACACATTTAAAATTTGCCGCCAATTTCCTTACGAGATGCTATCACTAAATCGAAGACCTGCTTGACAACCCCCTGGTCACAGATTTAAATTTAGCGCCCTTATGAATTTATTATTCAATTTAAGGTTATGTTATCGACAGGTATAAATATTAATACTACAACAGCAAATATCAACTTACTAAAAAAACTGACATAAACTGAAAATTTGAAGTTAAAAAGTACTTATTTTTAAATTTTTTTCTCAATAAAACAGCATGTACAGCAACGTACATGTTCGGATAGCAGTCGCTCACTAGTATAAGACTAGTGAGCGACGTTTAAAGCAAAAACAGTGAAATTTTTCGATTGGCTATTTCATACGACTGGCGATATCAAATTAAATTACCACAAAAAATATTTACAAAAATAGATACAATAATAAACAAATGAAATATTGTAGAAAAAATACTGAAGTATTTTGTACAAAACAAAATGCAAATAGAAATAGGTGTGATAGTAATTATGCTACAGATTTTTCTATGAACTTTTCGTATATTTGTTAATAGCTAATTTTTGGAAGAAACTGCACTTATTAGAATTTGGTTTCACTCTATTCTGTGGTCGCACTCTCTATTATTTAATACTCGACATCAGCGAAACATTTGTGTTTGGAGATTTATAATATGAAATGATGAAAATCATGATGAAAATCTTCATGTTCATTACAATCAATCCAGTCTAAATCCAAATTGGCGTTCAGAAATATTTTTAAATGTGAAATTGAATCATTTCGGTAAGTAAAGTTTACTAAATAGTTATTGATTAATATGGCTGCGTTACCAAAGGTTCGAATTAAAATGATACTGTTACAAAATAATCTATTCTCCGGGGCCCTACTTACAACAAAGCGATGAACTTCATATTGAAATATATTTTCACATATTTTACAGTTCCCAATTTTCTAGTTAACCGACCAGAAACATAAGGATTAGCGTTAACACTGAATATTTCCTGATTTCATTTTGTTCAATGAGAAAAGAGCCAGACAGACTATGAAAATTAAAACTCAAAATGTATGGTTCGTTTATAAATTTTTGCACCAAAATACCTACTACTTGAAAATTCTATGCCTACTGGACATGCGTTCTGTGAAATGTGTGGAAGTAATATTAAATCTTTTAAACATGTGATCACAGAACTATTGTTGTCCTCACAACAATTTGCTCCCGGGGAATGTGTACTTAAACTGTGTGTTGTTAATAATGCCTTAATGAAAGTTTCGAAAGTATTACATGTAGGATTGCTATTTTTGTAGTTATCGAGATGTTAATTTACCAAAAACATTTTCTTATATATCTTTGTGGACATTACATGGTGAATGAAATTGAATTCCTTTACTACATAGAAATTCTGTTAAAGAGAAGTATAAAGTTATAAACTGTTACCCAATTGTTCGTACTAGGAACATATTTACGTGTACCTTCTCTATCGACAAATCGCATACCTTCCAATGTTTCACATCGCCTCTACCCAAAATTGATCAAGCCCTCTTTTCTCACTTACACTTATTCTAGGTTTAGTTTTAGAATATTTAACATTACCATTGACACTATCAAATAACTTGTCGAAGAAACAGATTATCTTATCCGTGTCTGCCATTATTGTACTCTTCCCTGGAATCATTGGATAACCTAGAAATTAAATTCTCAATCAATTCCAGCTATGAAATAAATTACTTTTAGCATGGGAAAGTAAACGCAAGTTACAATGCATAAATTATAATAATAAAACTTACTGGAACATTATGTTCCAGCACTAAATCAATTGATGGTAACGAAGTGGTAATTTCCGTAAATTTCAATTAAGTTTGGATATAACGTATATGAAACACAAAATAGAACTTTATACATTATCTCTTCAATAATACATTCCCATATCCGCCTACATGATTAAACTGAAAACCCTTGCACAGCTATTTACTTTAATTTTGCGTATTCTATCCAAATATATAGTCATCTTTTATTATCGACAAAAATTTCATACATCCACTGTCATCACGCTCGTACATAAAAAGTCCTTCCAAGTTGCTCTTTTTTCACATTCATTTCCAAAAAACAGTTCATACTGTAACAAATTATTTCTCATACCTTTCAATAAACGCGGAGGATAATACACAAAAAACAAATCAGATGCTGACAGCTCTTACTATGTTTGATTCATAATTTTCACCTATCATAGTACATTCACGCTTGGTTTCTGGCATGATATTTCCTTATCATCCCTCTATTTATTATTACTCCCTGATCACACACAACACATAACGGAATCAAATTACACCCTTTCACTAACCTTTTGGACTTCTATAACCTTTCGGAATATTTTCGTTAATTTTATAATCAGTGTTTTGCCCTCACGTAAATAATACGCAATCACTTGTTTCGATGACTCACATATACTTCTAATCATAAATAAGTATTATCTGCAAACTTTTTCTTTCTCTCATCGAAGTCCACAACTCCAACAATCCGTTTTCTACCTATACGATATACCGGGAGATAAAGCTTTTTCATTAAGTAAATATAACAAAATTATTTTATTATATACATACAGTAAAATAGTGAGCTTTCGATTTTTATTACGACACTTGGTTTAGTGTCGCACCGAGCGAAGTGTGAACGGTAGTGTTGGAAGTGTCTCTCGTACCTAACGTCCATGTTTTCAAACCGAAATTACTCAGACACTCGGGAATCGCGTTGAATCAAAATGGCATTTACGAATTTTCACGTCTTACCACACAGCTTAATAATGAAATAAGGAAGATGAGAGAAAAAGGAGTGGATTATAAAGTTGATGTATTTTTGTTTTCGAACTCGTCAATACATATTTACCACCTAATATATCTTTATATTAAAAGAAGCCTGTATTTTGACTATTCAATCAAGATTGAAATTGAAGATTTATATTGTAAATTTTATGTCACTGCTGGTATAAATTATAATAGTCATCATAACTCAAATATTATATTAATATTGTACATATAGGCTTTTGATTAGTTATTTACCGAAGCGTTCAGTGATAGTTAGTCTTAATAAAATAAAAATAATAATAATAATACTCTACGGTCGTTAGCAACTGTAAAGTATTGTGCCTTCCTCGCCCCCTACAATTTTCAAATAATTTTTTTTAAACGTCTTTTGTTACAGGTCCGTTCTGTCAGAGTTATGGAGCTAACTTACGTTTCCGTTTTTTGAAATGTCGTAACGATCAATATGCCATTTTTAATACATACTCTTTCACATTCTTGAGGGTTTCACTGATTATTTTATTAGAAAAAGTTCTTCAAAAATACCACTTCTGCCAATAAAATAATTATTAAGAAATATGATTTGGAACTTTCATATCGTAATTCATTTAATAGTCTATGATAAGCTTCTAATTTGCACGCTTCAGTTAAGTTTTTTCTTAACTGAAGCGTGCAAAATTAAGACTGCCGCCACATGTCGCTTCTCCATGGTGTCCAAGCGACGCGAGAATTATGTGTGAACAGCCGAGACACGTGTATAGCAATATCAGTGTCCAGACACTTTCTGCGACGCTAGAGGTGTGGCGTATTTATTGACACCGGTAAAATACTCGATATCTCAGATCAAAATACGTACTTGGTATGCAAAATACTTGGTATCGTAAATACTTGTATAGTTCAATGCACAAATATTTACGATACATATAATAGGACGTTCATACAATGGTTACTTATGGTCAGACTGCGGCATAATCCTACCTCTCTGTCTAGCTAGCTATAGCCATTTCACTCACACATATCGTAATCAGGTTTTCACGCTCTTTCATATTTACGTTAAACATACATGAAATAAGGGACAAAGTGAATATTTAAATACTCGTAAGTCGTAATACTTTTAAAGTACGTAATACGAGAATGTTAAACATATTCCCTATACTCGTTTTACTCATTACGACAAGTACGAGTATTTTAAAATAAGAATTTTATGTATGGTTCTCTTTTCATCTAAATTATTCTCCGGTTTTCTACTGGAACAGTTGGGTGTTATTACTTTGTAATGTAAATATTGTAAATAAATAATGTGTATAAATATTAACTGTTAGTTAAGTTAAACTCTAACTTCGTCATTATATCCACAAGAAAGTTCAGTGTTATATGAAAGTAATAGACTTGCGTGATTATTTTGCTTCTTGCAATATTTACAAAACTAAATTGTCATTCAAAACAGCTACATCTAATTTAAGGAAATATTTGAATAGAAAACATCCAACTGTAACAATGATTAATACGGAACAAGTTATTTGTTCCGTATTAATCATTGTTACAGTTGGAGGTGCATTCTACATTTAATTAAAATGTTTTATGGCTGAAACACAAAAAATTATGTTCTATGGCCCATCGCAAAACGTAAAAATAGGTAATCGCCGGTCCACCATGTTATACTGACTGTCAGTTTATTTTCGTTTACGCGTTTACGTTCCAGACAAATTCGCTGCATATGCAACTCTAGTAGAAATAAAATAATTTAATTGTATCCAATTATACAATTACGATTTGAATGACCTTAAACTGCATCAAACGTTTATTGTTGTAACAGAATGGTGAAAAAGGACTATCAGCTGTTTATACAATAATACAAGTACCATCACGGCTGATCATTTGATATCGAGGCTCAACACGGCATCATCAGAGTCTTGTAACACTTTCAGCGTAGTTTTTGTTGAGAAAATAGTTCTTGTGGAGAAAATTAATAATTATTTTAATACAATTATTGTAATGTTAAAACTAAAATTTTTTAACTACCAGAATTGAGTGTTTTCATTATGTGGTCTCTTTATAAGTGTCATTCCTGTTTTACGTGTGAATTGATAAAGGATCATAATGATAGTAACAAAAATAAAAGAAACGTGTATGAATAATTGAAAATGATACCCAGTGATATCCAACAGCGTAAATATGACAAAAATAGAATGGTAAAGATATAAATACACAATTTACTTTGCAAATATTAAAAATATTCTGCAAACTAGGAACAAAATGTTTAAATTATATAGTTACTATACCTATTAAATCTTTCAGCCAGATAGATCTTGTTAAGGAGATTGAGGAGGAAATTAGAAATGTTTTGTGGAAAACTAAGTTCTCGCAATATTTGTCTGAGATCAGGCTGAAAAACAGATCGAAAGCGTTTGATATTTGCCCAAACGACATGAGGAGGAGTGGAAGGAGACAGAATTTCTTCCAATCTTCCCTTTTTTTAAGAAGGATGCGTTTTGTTTGGTCTTGGGTCTTATGGAATAAAAGAAAGTTATCAATTGACATATTATATTTGTAACTCTATTCAACTTTGTTTATGCATAAGTAGACTTCTGTAGAAAGTCTCCCACTAGTAGTTCAAAATTAGTTGTAGTTACGTACTACAACTATACATATAAATAAAACATATAATACATATAGATAAAAAAAATTATAGCGTGTGCTCCGTGAACTAGACATGAAATTAGATTCATTGAATATAATTTAAAAGTTTAGATTGAATAAAATAATATACATGAATTTTATTGCAATATTAAATTTATAATTATTTCGTCGAGTTCATTAATTTAAGTAATTTTTCCGCAACAGCAAATTTTAATCTCCTTTAACTAAGAATAGATTTAGGTTGACAATTAATAAACCCACCATATTATTCCAGTTATTTCAGAAATGTAATAGAAACTTCTCGAACATCTCTGGTGTATATAAAGACTGTGACATTAGAACTTCTGTTCATTTAGCGATTTCAATGGGAAGTACTGGGTCATAAATGGCAAGGACTGGCTCGTTAATTAAGTGCTCTATCACATCTATTCTAGCAGCTTCCTGTTCGGTGCCCCAATAAAAACGAACACCTTTCTTCGTGAGACTTGCAATACACGCTATCTTCGATGCAAAACCGGCGATATACTTTCTAAAATACCCGGCTAGGCCTAAGAACTGACGCACCTGCTTGACGTTTTTAGGAACAGGAGCTTCAACAAGAGCTTTAACTTTGTATGCGCTCGGCCGTACCTGACCCTGACTAATTGACCGGCCTAAATATTCAATTTCAGTGGACAAGAAAGTGTATTTTTTTTAATTTAATGAAAAGCCAGCTTTAGTTAAAGTTTTGAGTACTTCACGTAACATTTTGAAACCCTCATCAACAGAATTACTTAAAATAAGCACACCATCAATGTAAACCAAGACCTTACCAGAATTAATCAGGTAAAGAAGAGTATTCGAGATAATGCGCTAGTACACTACAAGAGAGTTAGCCAGCCCATATGGCATCTTCAAGTACTCATAGTGGCCTTCCGGTGTAACGAAAGCCCTCCGCGGGATTCTCTTTTTCCATTGGAATCTGGTTAAATCCGGTTGCCATGTAAAGACTAGTAAAAAAATTATGACATCCTAAACGGTCTATATGATCATCTATAAGTGGCAAGGGAAAACGATCTTTAATTGTGATTTCATTAAGCTTTCGGAAATACACGCACATACGATCCGTACCGTCTTTCTTCTTAACAAGAAGTGGGCTTGAAAATTCTGATTGTGATTCTTGTATAATCCCCTTATCCGGTAAATCCCTAACGATCTCACGAACGCGTAACGTCTCAGGTTGTGAAAGACGATAAGGTCTGTAGTTAACGGGTGCATCGCTGTTGAGTTTGATGGACATACTTCCAGTTTTCACAGTCGTAGTTGTTGTCCCCGTAATAAAATATTTAGAATATTTACTAATGATGGCCAATAATTTATTTAAAATGTCGTCAATACGTCTACCGGTATACTACGATATCGGTTTCACGAGTACTTTTCTTTTCACAGCAGAAATTAACGTTATTTTTGTTTCGAGATTCGGATTTTATTTTAGCAAAACAGGTTTCTATCTTATGACCAGGTTTCTTACAAAAGGAACACGTTTCCGCTTTATCTTGATCCATCAAATACGAGTGTCAGATTTCCGTGTAGTAGAAAAATTATTCATGTTAGGATTTATTTTATGTCTTCTATGGCAATTAGCGTACGTGTCCCGAGAGTCCACACGAAAAACATTTGTTACCATCAAAGCGCCGCTTCCTACCAAAATCGGTACGTTTCACTTTCGAAATGTTACGTCGATTACGAGACACAACTTGGGATGTGTCGCTAATAAAAGTATTAGGACTGGGTTTAACATAAATTGATAAAAATTCAACTAAATCACAAGGCATCAACTTTGCGTTAGTTACAGTTGCTCGGATTTGTGAATCGGTAATTCCCCGAATAACTATTGCGGAAATTAATTCGTCACTCAAACCAGTAACGATTCGTAAACGCAGTAATGAACGGCGTGCATAATCAGCATATGTTGAATAGTGATCAGAGGTGGTATTCATCATGTCAAACAAAATGTTAGCAACGTTAACGTTTTTGGGACACAATGGTTTGAACTCTTTTAAAATTACTCCAAATACGATCATTTCTGATCCACTCATTAAACCATGTTCGAGCATCACCCTTCAAACAATTACCGATCCGAGAAAGGCACTCATTATTACTCTTAATTATTTAGTTGTTTTGGCACGATCTCTACCTCTTGGCACCACGTTTCCATTTCGTGCAGACTAGGATCGAAGATAGAAATATAATACGGTTTATCAGATCGTACTGCTGTGTTAATCGAACGTATCGCGTTAACTAATATATCTGATTGATCTCACGGTACCGCGATATCACGGAACGGAGCTCCAGATCTGCCGTGGGTACGGCTGTCCCGTCATGATCAGTCAACTCGCTATTGTGAGGTATAAATCTAGAAGGCGGCGTGCTTAGAGGGTTTCCACTTTGCCCTCCCAAATGTGTGGGCTCAGCTGAATGCTGACCTACATCAAACTGTGGGGCGACGTGGAAACAGATTGATTTTCCAACACGTTTAAACGACCTATAATATACTGCATTTGTTATTTAAGATCGCTACGGGTCGATAAACGTCGACTCTTATTACCATGACGGCTTTTATTACTACATCTATTTCTGCTTCGAGATTTCCGGTCAGACATAATATAAGTAAATAAATACAATTTAATTAAATTTCAATTAAGATTAAATAAATACAAAATATAAGTAGTAGGTCAATATTCAATACAAAGGAACAAAGTATCCGTTATCAACAATAATGAATAAGGGGTAAAGCCACCTGGCCCTGTCGCATAAACACTATCCGAATCCGGGGCATGTAATATGAACATGCAGCGCGGTGCCTCACCCACTTCAGATTTCGACCACCGTGAACGAACAAGCACAATACACTGACTCACATTTATGTATTCCAATCACGTATTTTTGAACTTTCACACAAATCACAATAAAAACTTATACGAAATAAATAGTAAACGAACGAAATTAAAATACTTAAAGCTTTTAAAACTCAAAATCTAATACCAGATTTATAAAAAAAACTTATAAAATTAAATGATTAAAACGTTTCAAATTGGAAATCAAATTTCTAAACGTAATCAGGATGTGAACTTTCGCGTCCTATACCACTTCTGATGCTGCAATTCTTAAATTGAAAATCGTAAATTTAAATAGAATTAAAAGAGTGATTTAATTCTATTTAAATTTTCTAGGAAATTTATTTTCAATACTTATATCGAAATGATCTTCATACATAAAAACATTTGAGTGAGCTACAATGCTGTTTGGATCTCTTTGGGCTAATTGCAGTCACTTTTTTCGTCTTAAGATTTCTTGGCGCTTAAACGATCACTTTATGTCGACTTTTCATAGACGTATTTGTACGTTGTGTCACTATACACCATTTATATACACTTTTAATATGGAAATAAATAACAGTCCCCTTCAGCGAGCAGGACTGCTTGCTTACATTGTGTGTGACATCACATTAGCCGCCATCACAAAAATTGGCGGCTAATGTGATGTCACAATATTTGTGTTTTAAACATTATTATCGATATCAATACCAATAAACCAAAAGAATAAGAATATTAAATTTTAGTATGAATGCTTTTTAGTACCAATGAAATTTTGACAATTGTTATTGAAAGAATATACATTAAAACGATATGTTTAAAAGAATTCTGCAGCAGACGATTGGTTAAACCTTTTTTTCCAGTTAGTTCACTTTATCTTTTATCACTAAGCACTTATTACACAATTAAAAATATAATTTCTTACAAATTGTAGTATTTACAATATAAATAAAGTAAATTTAATTATCCAACAACATTCAGGAAGTCTTTTTGTCTATGATTTATGTTTGGAATAAAATTATTATTACATTAACATAAGCATTGCATGGGAATTAAATAAATTGTTTATACATTAGTTATGACCGGAAGTTATTTTAATTAAATATATCATTTGTAATGTATTTTTTTATATAATATAATACGTAATGAATTTATATTATAAAAAAATTTATACTAAATGTAAAAGGTGAAAACAAAAAGAACCATAATTTAAAGATTTAAAAACTTGTCTGTGACATCATCTGACTTTTAACCAATAACAGGGAGTTTGCGACGCTGATTAAATTAAAAAAAAAATTGTGATACGTTTTTTTTATATAATATAAACTTATTCTTCCGAAAATTAAAAGCAATGCGCTTATTAACTTTATAATCTAATATAATGACCCCGAATTGAGATATATTTTCGATGTTATCAAATAGCCGATAATGTTCTTTAGTGAAATAAATACTACTTGAAATAAGTGCGCATTACGTTATTTTTTTTTGGTCGTAATGCGTTTAAAATATAAAAATTTAAAGAACCTTCGTATTAGTGGATTTTTTAGTCTTTCTCGTGTCTCAGTGGATCGTTTTCTTTTGAAGTCATCTGTACTACCCGATGCCTCGTAGAGCGCTACGAAAAATCAAACAATATCTTGTTTTACTCCATAATACAACTAATTTTTACCGATGTACTAATGATACATATGTAATACATACATACATACAAACTTACAGATGTGTCAATAAATACCCATTTTGGTTCCGCCGTAGATGGAGAATATACAAAAATTGTACAATTGTTTTTTATATTACAATTAAAATAAATAAACACAAGAATAACAAATACGCAGGTGATATATCTGCAGTCTTCAACTAAGTTTTCAATTTCCATATGACGTGTCTTTAATTATCCAACAACATTCAGGAAGTCTTTTTGTCTATGATTTATGTTTGGAATAAAATTATTATTACATTAACATAAGCATTGCATGGGAATTAAATAAATGTTAATATGTATTAAAGTATTGTTCAGCCAACTAGTCATATAAAATGTTTTAGACCTCTCTCTGTTTATCACATAAAACATGTTTTCTCAAGAATAATACTACTGTAAAATATATCAAAGCAGAAGCAATGCAATCTGCACTTTTACAATTTGTTTCGTGAAAAAATTCATAGCAATAATTTCAATTAATCTTCACAATTCTTTCTTACCGGGCTTTGAGCTGACATCATTTAAGAATCAAAAACAATATTGTATGATATTAGTGTTAGCTAAAATATGAATAACAAAAGTTAGGTTTACTGCATTTAAATTACCTTATTACTGCATCAATATAGTAAATATGTCCGTTCATCTTCTCGAAACTAGTATTGACGATGACATAACAATTAATTTTAAACATTGAATATAATTGGCGTTAATTTTGTAGAAATTCATTATTCACAATTAAATGAAACTATGTAAGCATTATTTCTACTTTCTTTAAGTTCTTTACCCCAACCTAGGTTTCGTTGTATTACAATATCTTCAAGTGGGCTATTAAAAAAATCTTTGCTAACTGTCCACCTGAACGTGTAATACAACGAAACCTAGGTTGTGGTAAAGAAATTAAAGAAATTAAGACGTAGTATTAATTCTAATACTACGTCACGTAGTTTCATTTAAATGTGAATAATTTTAAACAGTTATCGGCATCTTAAATTTCAAATATAGAGTATACAAATTTATGGTTCCCTCCGCATCCACCTCAAAGTCAGCCAGATCTTATATATCCTAATGATTTTTCAAATTTAGTAATTAACAGTCATAAATCGTCACATGTTCATGAAACGCAAAACATCATTATTAATTTTATGGTTCCATATCTTACAGTCAAGCAGATAACTGTAATAATAAATTCAAGTTTATCTTCAAAGAATGTTATCGAATTTATAACGTAAAATAAGTATGCAATATGTTTTGGATTCTGTACATCACACCAACATAATAGTAATTTTCCGAATCTTTTGATGATAAAAAACCTTATTTAATAAATCCTCATGATTTCTCAGATTTAGTAACCAACAGCCGTAAATCGACCCTTATTCATAAAAAGCCAAAGATTAGTTTAATTTTATGGTTTCATACCTTACTGCCAAAAGGATAATTGTGGTTCTAAATTCTAGTTTAAGGACAAAGAATATTATTTAATTTATTAAGTAAAATAGGTGTGCAATATGTTTTGGATTCTGTACATCGCACACCCACGTAATAACAATTTTTCGAACACTTTCATTTGTAGATTAAAACAAAGGGTGAATATACAATTTTATTGTTCTTAAAATGGTTATGTATGGCGATTAAAACAAATGGTGGGTATACAAATTTATGCCTATGCACCTCACAGTCAGCCAAATCTTATATAAAAATACATTAAAAACATACGTATTGTTCAATATATCCTAATGATTTTTCACATTATAGTAATTTTCCGAACACACATTTGATGATAAAAAACCTTATTTAATAAATCCTAATGATTTTTCAGATTTAGTAACTAACAGCCATAAAGAGTCAATAGCTCATAAAACGCCAAAGATTAGTTTTAATTTTATGGTTTCATACCTTACAGTCAAACGGTAATTTAAATTCTACATTCTAGTTTTTTGACAAAGAATATTATCAGTCAGCCAGATCTTATATAAAAATACATTCAAAACATACGTATTATTCAATACATCCTAATGATTTTTCACGTAATACTAATTTTCCGATCACTCATTTGATGATAAAAAACATTATTTAATAAATTCTAATGATTTTTCAGATTAACTAACTAACAGCCATTAATAGTCAATAGCTCATAAAACGCCAAAGATTAGTTTTAATTTTATCGTTTCATACCTTACAGTCAAACGGTATTTTAAATTCTACATTCTAGTTTTTTGACAAGGAATATTATCTAATTGATTCTGTATATCACACACTAATATAAAAGTAATTTTCAGAACACTTTCAATTGATAGTTGAAACAAATGGTGAATACACAAATTTATGGTTCCCTCTGCACCTCACAGTCAGCCAGATCTTATATAAAAATACATTAAAAACATACGTATTATTCAATATATCCTAATGATTTTTCTCATAATAGTAATTTTCCGAACACCCATTTGATGATAAAAAACCCTATTTAATAAATCCTAATGATTTTTCAGATTTAGTAACTAACAGCCATAAAATATTCAATAACTCATGAAACGCCAAAGATTAGTTTTAATTTTATGGTTACATACCTTAGAGTCAAACGGTAATTTAAATTCTACATTCTAGTTTTTTGACAAAGAATATTATCTAATTGATTCTGCATACCACACACTAATATAAAAGTAATTTTCAGAACACTTTCAATTGATAGTTAAAACAAATGGTGAATACACAAATTTATGGTTCCCTCTGCACCTCACAGTCAGCCAGATCTTATATAAAAATACATTAAAAACATACGTATTATTCAATATATGCTAAAGATTTTTCACATAATAATAATTTTCCGAACACTCATTTGATGATAAAATACCTTATTTAAAAAATCCTAATGATTTTTCAGATTAAGTAACTAGCAGCCATTAATAGACAATAGCTCATAAAACGCCAAAGGTTAGTTTTAATTTTACGGTTTCATACCTTACAGTCAAACGGTATTTTAAATTCTACATTCTAGTTTTTTGACAAGGAATATTATCTAATTGATTCTGTATATCACACACTAATATAATAGTAATTTTCCGAACACTTTCAAGTGATGATTTATACCAATGGTGAGTATACAAATTTACGGTTCCCTCCGCACCTCACAGTCAGCCAGATCTTATATAAAAATACATTCAAAACATACGTATTATTCAATATATCCTAATGATTTTTCACATAATAGTAATTTTCCGAACACTCGTTTGATGATAAAAAACCCTATTTAATAAATCCTAATGAATTTTCAGATTTAGTAACTAACAGCCATAAATATTCAATAACTCATGAAACGCCAAAGATTAGTTTTAATTTTATGGTTACGTACCTTAGAGTCAAACGGTAATTTAAATTCTACATTCTAGTTTTTTGACAAAGAATATTATCTAATTGATTCTGCATATCACACACTAATATAAAAGTAATTTTCAGAACACTTTCAATTGATAGTTAAAACAAATGGTGAGTATACAAATTTATGGTTCCCTCCGCACCTCACAGTCAGCCAGATCTTATATAAAAATACATTAAAAACATACGTATTATTCAATATATGCTAAAGATTTTTCACATAATAATAATTTTCCGAACACTCATTTGATGATAAAATACCTTATTTAATAAATCCTAATGATTTTTCAGATTAAGTAACTAGCAGCCATTAATAGACAATAGCTCATAAAACGCCAAAGGTTAGTTTTAATTTTACGGTTTCATACCTTACAGTCAAACGGTATTTTAAATTCTACATTCTAGTTTTTTGACAAGGAATATTATCTAATTGATTCTGTATATCACACACTAATATAATAGTAATTTTCAGAACACTTTCAAGTGATGATTTATACCAATGGTGAGTATACAAATTTACGGTTCCCTCCGCACCTCACAGTCAGCCAGATCTTATATAAAAATACATTCAAAACATACGTATTATTCAATATATCCTAATGATTTTTCACATAATAGTAATTTTCCGAACACTCGTTTGATGATAAAAAACCCTATTCAATAAATCCTAATGATTTTTCAGATTTAGTAACTTACAGCCATAAATAGTCTAGAGCTCATAAAACGCAAAAGTTTAGTTTTAATTTTATGGTTTCATACCTTACAGTCAAACGGTATTTTAAATTCTACATTCTAGTTTTTTGACAAGGAATATTATCTAATTGATTCTGTATATCACACACTAATATAATAGTTTTTTAGAACACTTTCAATTGATGATTCAAACTAATGGTGAGTATAGAAATTTATGGTTCCCTCTGCACCTCACAGTCAGCCAGATCTTATATAAAAATACATTAAAAACATACGTATTATTCAATATATGTTAAGATTTTTCACATAATAACAATTTTCCGAACACTCATTTGATGATAAAATACCTTATTTAATAAATCCTAATAATTTTTCAGATTAAGTAACTAGCAGCCATTAATAGTCAATAGCTCATAAAACACCAAAGGTTAGTTTTAATTTTACGGTTTCATACCTTACAGTCAAACGGTATTTTAAATTCTACATTCTAGTTTTTTGACAAGGAATATTATCTAATTGATTCTGTATATCACACACTAATATAATAGTAATTTTCAGAACACTTTCAAGTGATGATTTAAACCAATGGTGAGTATAGAAATTTATGGTTCCCTCCGCACCTCACAGTCAGCCAGATCTTATATAAAAATACATTAAAAACATACGTATTATTCAATATATCCTAATGATTTTTCTCATAATAGTAATTTTCCGAACACTCATTTGATGATAAAAAACCCTATTTAATAAATCCTAATGATTTTTCAGATTTAGTAACTAACAGCCATAAAATATTCAATAACTCATGAAACGCCAAAGATTAGTTTAATTTTATGGTTACATACCTTAGAGTCAAACGGTAATTTAAATTCTACATTCTAGTTTTTTGACAAAGAATATTATCTAATTAATTCTGCATATCACACACTAATATAAAAGTAATTTTCAGAACACTTTCAATTGATAGTTAAAACAAATGGTGAATACACAAATTTGGGGTTCCCTCTGCACCTCACAGTCAGCCAGATCTTATTTAAAAATATATTAAAAACATACGTATTATTCAATATATCCTAATGATTTTTCACATAATAGTAATTTTCCGATCACTCATTTGATGATAAAAAAACCTTATTTAATAAATCCTAATGATTTTTCAGATTTAGTAACTTACAGCCATAAATAGTCTATAGCTCATAAAACGCCAAAGATTAGTTTTAATTCTATGGTTTCATACCTTACAGTCAAACGGTATTTTAAATCCTACATTCTAGTTTTTTGACAAGGAATATTATCTAATTGATTCTGTATATCACACACTAATATAAAAGTAATTTTCAGAACACTTTCAATTGATAGTTAAAACAAATGGTGAATACACAAATTTGGGGTTCCCTCTGCACCTCACAGTCAGCCAGATCTTATATAAAAATACACGTATTATTCAATATATCCTAATGATTTTTCACATAATAGTAATTTTCCGATCACTCATTTGATGATAAAAAAACCTTATTTAATAAATCCTAATGATTTTTCAGATTTAGTAACTTACAGCCATAAATAGTCTATAGCTCATAAAACGCCAAAGATTAGTTTTAATTTTATGGTTTCATACCTTACAGTCAAACGGTATTTTAAATCCTACATTCTAGTTTTTTGACAAGGAATATTATCTAATTGATTCTGTATATGACACACTAATATAAAAGTAATTTTCAGAACACTTTCAATTGATAGTTAAAACAAATGGTGAATACACAAATTTATGGTTCCCTCTGCACCTCACAGTCAGCCAGAACTTATATAAAAATACATTAAAAACATACGTATTATTCAATATATCCTAATGATTTTCACATAATAGTAATTTTCCGAATACTCATTTGATGATAAAAAACCCTATTTAATAAATCCTAATGATTTTTCAGATTTAGTAACTAACAGCCATAAATAGTCTATAGCTCATGAAACGCCAAAGATTAGTTTTAATTTTATGGTTTCATACCTTACAGTCAAACGGTATTTTAAATTCTACATTCTAGTTTTTTGACAAGGAATATTATCTAATTGATTCTGTATATCACACACTAATATAAAAGTAATTTTCAGAACACTTTCAATTGATAGTTAAAACAAATGGTGAATACACAAATTTATGGTTCCCTCTGCACCTCACAGTCAGCCAGATATTATATAAAAATACATTAAAAACATACGTATTATTCAATATATCCTAATGGTTTTTCACATAATAGTAATTTTCTGAACATTCATTTGATGATAAAACATATTATTTAATAAATCCTAATGATTTTTCAGATTTAGTAATTAACAGCCATAAATAGTCATTAACTCATGAAACGCCAAAGATTAGTTTTAATTTTATGGTTTTATACCTTACAGTCAAACGGTATTTTAAATCCTACATTCTAGTTTTTTGACAAGGAATATTATCTAATTGATTCTGTATATCACACATTAATATAAAAGTAATTTTCAGAACACTTTCAATTGATAGTTAAAACAAATGGTGAATACACAAATTTATGGTTCCCTCTGCACCTCACAGTCAGCCAGATCTTATATAAAAATACATTAAAAACATACGTATTATTCAATATATCCTAATGATTTTTCACATAATAGTAATTTTCCGAACACTCATTTGATGATAAAAAACCCTATTTAATAAATCCTAATGATTTTTCAGATTTAGTAACTAACAGCCATAAATATTCAATAACTCATGAAACGCCAAAGATTAGTTTTAATTTTATGATTTGATACCTTACAGTCGAACGGTTATTTAAATTCTACATTCTAGTTTTTTGACAAAGAATATTATCTAATTGATTCTGTATATCACACACTACTATAAAAGTAATTTTCAGAACACTTTCAATTGATAGTTAAAACAAATGGTGAGTATAGAAATTTATGGTTCCCTCTGCACCTCACAGTCAGCCAGATCTTATATAAAAATACATTTAAAACATACGTATTATTCAATATATCCTAATGATTTTTCACATAATAGTAATTTTCCGAACACTCGTTTGATGATAAAAAACCCTATTTAATAAATCCTAATGATTTTTCAGATTTAGTAACTAACGGCCATAAATATTCAATAACTCATGAAACGCCAAAGATTAGTTTTAATTTTATGGTTACGTACCTTAGAGTCAAACGGTAATTTAAATTCTACATTCTAGTTTTTTGACAAAGAATATTATCTAATTGATTCTGCATATCACACACTTCCAAAATTACTCCAAAATTACTTTTATGTTAGTACATAAAAGTAATTTTCAGAACACTTTCAATTGATAGATAAAACAAATGGTGAGTATACAAATTTATGGTTCCCTCCGCACCTCACAGTCAGCCAGATCTTATATAAAAATACATTCAAAACATACGTATTATTCAATACATCCTAATGATTTTTCACATAATACTAATTTTCCGATCACTCATTTGATGATAAAAAACATTATTTAATAAATCCTAATGATTTTTCAGATTAACTAACTAACAGCCATTAATAGTCAATAGCTCATAAAACGCCAAAGATTAGTTTTAGTTTTATGCTTTGATACCTTACAGTCGAACGGTTATTTAAATTCTACATTCTAGTTTTTTGACAAAGAATATTATCTAATTGATTCTGTATATCACACACTAATATAATAGTTTTTCAGAACACTTTCAATTGATGATTTAAACCAACGGTGAGTATAGAAATTTATGGTTCCCTCTGCACCTCACAGTCAGCCAGATCTTATATAAAAATACATTAAAAACATACGTATTATTCAATATATCCTAATGATTTTTCTCATAATAGTAATTTTCCGAACACTCATTTCATGATAAAAAACCCTATTTTATAAATCCTAATGATTTTTCAGATTTAGTAACTTACAGCCATAAATAGTCTATAGCTCATAAAACGCCAAAGATTAGTTTTAATTTTATGGTTTCATACCTTACAGTCAAACGGTATTTTAAATCCTACATTCTAGTTTTTTGACAAGGAATATTATCTAATTGATTCTGTATATCACACACTAATATAAAAGTAATTTTCAGAACACTTTCAATTGATAGTTAAAACAAATGGTGAATACACAAATTTGGGGCTCCCTCTGCACCTCACAGTCAGCCAGATCTTATATAAAAATACACGTATTATTCAATATATCCTAATGATTTTTCACATAATAGTAATTTTCCGATCACTCATTTGATGATAAAAAAACCTTATTTAATAAATCCTAATGATTTTTCAGATTTAGTAACTTACAGCCATAAATAGTCTATAGCTCATAAAACGCCAAAGATTAGTTTTAATTTTATGGTTTCATACCTTACAGTCAAACGGTATTTTAAATCCTACATTCTAGTTTTTTGACAAGGAATATTATCTAATTGATTCTGTATATGACACACTAATATAAAAGTAATTTTCAGAACACTTTCAATTGATAGTTAAAACAAATGGTGAATACACAAATTTATGGTTCCCTCTGCACCTCACAGTCAGCCAGATCTTATATAAAAATACATTAAAAACATACGTATTATTCAATATATCCTAATGATTTTCACATAATAGTAATTTTCCGAATACTCATTTGATGATAAAAAACCCTATTTAATAAATCCTAATGATTTTTCAGATTTAGTAACTAACAGCCATAAATAGTCTATAGCTCATGAAACGCCAAAGATTAGTTTTAATTTTATGGTTTCATACCTTACAGTCAAACGGTATTTTAAATTCTACATTCTAGTTTTTTGACAAGGAATATTATCTACTTGATTCTGTATATCACACACTAATATAAAAGTAATTTTCAGAACACTTTCAATTGATAGTTAAAACAAATGGTGAATACACAAATTTATGGTTCCCTCTGCACCTCACAGTCAGCCAGATATTATATAAAAATACATTAAAAACATACGTATTATTCAATATATCCTAATGGTTTTTCACATAATAGTAATTTTCTGAACATTCATTTGATGATAAAAAATATTATTTAATAAATCCTAATGATTTTTCAGATTTAGTAATTAACAGCCATAAATAGTCATTAACTCATGAAACGCCAAAGATTAGTTTTAATTTTATGGTTTTATACCTTACAGTCAAACGGTATTTTAAATCCTACATTCTAGTTTTTTGACAAGGAATATTATCTAATTGATTCTGTATATCACACATTAATATAAAAGTAATTTTCAGAACACTTTCAATTGATAGTTAAAACAAATGGTGAATACACAAATTTATGGTTCCCTCTGCACCTCACAGTCAGCCAGATCTTATTTAAAATACATTAAAAACATACGTATTATTCAATATATCCTAATGATTTTTCACATAATAGTAATTTTCCGAACACTCATTTGATGATAAAAAACCCTATTTAATAAATCCTAATGATTTTTCAGATTTAGTAACTAACAGCCATAAATATTCAATACCTCATGAAACGCCAAAGATTAGTTTTAATTTTATGATTTGATACCTTACAGTCGAACGATTATTTAAATTCTACATTCTAGTTTTTTGACAAAGAATATTATCTAATTGATTCTGTATATCACACACTACTATAAAAGTAATTTTCAGAACACTTTCAATTGATAGTTAAAACAAATGGTGAATACACAAATTTATGGTTCCCTCTGCACCTCACAGTCAGCCAGATCTTATATAAAAATACATTAAAAACATACGTATTATTCAATATATCCTAATGATTTTTCACATAATAGTAATTTTCCGATCACTCATTTGATGATAAAAAAACCTTATTTAATAAATTCTAATGATTTGTCAGATTTAGTAACTTACAGCCATAAATAGGCAATAGCTCACAAAACGCCAAAGATTAGTTTTAATTTTATGGTTTGATACCTTACAGTCGAACGGTTATTTAAATTCTACATTCTAGTTTTTTGACAAAGAATATTATCTAATTGATTCTGTATATCACACACTACTATAAAAGTAATTTTCAGAACAATTTCAATTGATAGTTAAAAAAATGGTGAATACACAAATTTGGGGTTCCCTCTGCACCTCACAGTCAGCCAGATCTTATTTAAAAATACATTAAAAACATACGTATTATTCAATATATCCTAATGATTTTTCACATAATAGTAAATTTCCGAACACTCGTTTGATGATAAAAAAACCTTATTTAATAAATTCTAATGATTTGTCAGATTTAGTAACTTACAGCCATAAATAGTCAATAGCTCATAAAACGCCAAAGATTAGTTTTAATTTTATGGTTTGATACCTTACAGTCGAACGGTTATTTAAATTCTACATTCTAGTTTTTTGACAAAGAATATTATCTAATTGATTCTGTATATCACACACTACTATAAAAGTAATTTTCAGAACACTTTCAATTGATAGTTAAAAAAATGGTGAATACACAAATTTGGGGTTCCCTCTGCACCTCACAGTCAGCCAGATCTTATTTAAAATACATTAAAAACATACGTATTATTCAATATATCCTAATGATTTTTCACATAATAGTAATTTTCCGAACACTCGTTTGATGATAAAAAACCTTATTTAATAAATCCTAATGATTTTTCAGATTTAGTAACTAACAGCCATAAATAGTCTATAGCTCATGAAACGCCAAAGATTAGTTTTAATTTTATGGTTTCATACCTTACAGTCAAACGGTATTTTAAATTCTACATTCTAGTTTTTTGACAAGGAATATTATCTAATTGATTCTGCATATCACACACTATTATCTAATTGATTCTGTATATCACACACTAATATAATAGTTTTTCAGAACACTTTCAATTGATGATTTAAACCAATGGTGAGTATAGAAATTTATGGTTCCCTCTGCACCTCACAGTCAGCCATATCTTATATAAAAATACATTAAAAACGTGTGTATTATTCAATATATCCTAATGATTTTTCTCATAATAGTAACTTTCCGAACACTCATTTGATGATAAAAAACCCTATTTAATAAATCCTAATGATTTTTCAGATTTAATAACTAACAGCCATAAATATTCAATAACTCATAAAACGCCAAAGATTAGTTTTTATTTTATGGTTTGATACCTTACAAACGGTATTTTAAATTCTACATTCTAGTTTTTTGACAAGGAATATTATCTAATTGATTCTGCATATCACACACTAATATAAAAGTAATTTTCAGAACACTTTCAATTGATAGTTAAAACAAATGGTTAGTATACAAATTTATGGTTCCCTCCGCACCTCACAGTCATCCAGATCTTATATAAAAATACATTCAAAACATACGTATTATTCAATACATCCTAATGATTTTTCACGTAATACTAATTTTCCGATCACTCATTTGATGATAAAAAACATTATTTAATAAATTCTAATGATTTTTCAGATTAACTAACTAACAGCCATTAATAGTCAATAGCTCATAAAACGCCAAAGATTAGTTTTAATTTTATGGTTTCATACCTTACAGTCAAACGGTATTTTAAATTCTACATTCTAGTTTTTTGACAAGGAATATTATCTAATTGATTCTGTATATCACACACTAATATAAAAGTAATTTTCAGAACACTTTCAATTGATAGTTGAAACAAATGGTGAATACACAAATTTATGGTTCCCTCTGCACCTCACAGTCAGCCAGATCTTATATAAAAATACATTAAAAACATACGTATTATTCAATATATCCTAATGATTTTTCTCATAATAGTAATTTTCCGAACACCCATTTGATGATAAAAAACCCTATTTAATAAATCCTAATGATTTTTCAGATTTAGTAACTAACAGCCATAAAATATTCAATAACTCATGAAACGCCAAAGATTAGTTTTAATTTTATGGTTACATACCTTAGAGTCAAACGGTAATTTAAATTCTACATTCTAGTTTTTTGACAAAGAATATTATCTAATTGATTCTGCATACCACACACTAATATAAAAGTAATTTTCAGAACACTTTCAATTGATAGTTAAAACAAATGGTGAATACACAAATTTATGGTTCCCTCTGCACCTCACAGTCAGCCAGATCTTATATAAAAATACATTAAAAACATACGTATTATTTAATATATGCTAAAGATTTTTCACATAATAATAATTTTCCGAACACTCATTTGATGATAAAATACCTTATTTAATAAATGAAAATGATTTTTCAGATTAAGTAACTAGCAGCCATTAATAGTCAATAGCTCATAAAACGCCAAAGGTTAGTTTTAATTTTACGGTTTCATACCTTACAGTCAAACGGTATTTTAAATTCTACATTCTAGTTTTGTGACAAGGAATATTATCTAATTGATTTTGTATATCACACACTAATATAATAGTAATTTTCAGAATACTTTCAAGTGATGATTTAAACCAATGGTGAGTATACAAATTTATGGTTCCCTCCGCACCTCACAGTCAGCCAGATCTTATATAAAAATACATTCAAAACATACGTATTATTCAATATATCCTAATGATTTTTCACATAATAGTAATTTTCCGAACACTCGTTTGATGATAAAAAACCTTACTTAATAAATCCTAATGATTTTTCAGATTTAGTAACTAACAGCCATAAATAGTCTATAGCTCATAAAACGCTAAATATTAGTTTTAATTTTATGGTTACATACCTTACAGTCAAACGGTAATTTAAATTCTACATTCTAGTTTTTTGACAAGGAATATTATCTAATTGATTCTGTATATCACACACTAATATAATAGTTTTTCAGAACACTTTCAATTGATGATTTAAACCAATGGTGAGTATAGAAATTTATGGTTCCCTCTGCACCTCACAGTCAGCCAGATCTTATATAAAAATACATTCAAAACATACGTATTATTCAATATATCCTAATGATTTTTCACATAATAGTAATTTTCCGAACACTCGTTTGATGATAAAAAACCCTATTCAATAAATCCTAATGATTTTTCAGATTTAGTAACTTACAGCCATAAATAGTCTAGAGCTCATAAAACGCAAAAGTTTAGTTTTAATTTTATGGTTTCATACCTTACAGTCAAACGGTATTTTAAATTCTACATTCTAGTTTTTTGACAAGGAATATTATCTAATTGATTCTGTATATCACACACTAATATAATAGTTTTTTAGAACACTTTCAATTGATGATTCAAACTAATGGTGAGTATAGAAATTTATGGTTCCCTCTGCACCTCACAGTCAGCCAGATCTTATATAAAAATACATTAAAAACATACGTATTATTCAATATATGTTAAGATTTTTCACATAATAACAATTTTCCGAACACTCATTTGATGATAAAAAACCCTATTTAATAAATCCTAATGATTTTTCAGATTTAGTAACTAACAGCCATAAAATATTCAATAACTCATGAAACGCCAAAGATTAGTTTAATTTTATGGTTACATACCTTAGAGTCAAACGGTAATTTAAATTCTACATTCTAGTTTTTTGACAAAGAATATTATCTAATTGATTCTGCATACCACACACTAATATAAAAGTAATTTTCAGAACACTTTCAATTGATAGTTAAAACAAATGGTGAATACACAAATTTATGGTTCCCTCTGCACCTCACAGTCAGCCAGATCTTATATAAAAATACATTAAAAACATACGTATTATTTAATATATGCTAAAGATTTTTCACATAATAATAATTTTCCGAACACTCATTTGATGATAAAATACCTTATTTAATAAATGAAAATGATTTTTCAGATTAAGTAACTAGCAGCCATTAATAGTCAATAGCTCATAAAACGCCAAAGGTTAGTTTTAATTTTACGGTTTCATACCTTACAGTCAAACGGTATTTTAAATTCTACATTCTAGTTTTGTGACAAGGAATATTATCTAATTGATTTTGTATATCACACACTAATATAATAGTAATTTTCAGAACACTTTCAAGTGATGATTTAAACCAATGGTGAGTATACAAATTTATGGTTCCCTCCGCACCTCACAGTCAGCCAGATCTTATATAAAAATACATTCAAAACATACGTATTATTCAATATATCCTAATGATTTTTCACATAATAGTAATTTTCCGAACACTCGTTTGATGATAAAAAACCTTACTTAATAAATCCTAATGATTTTTCAGATTTAGTAACTAACAGCCATAAATAGTCTATAGCTCATAAAACGCTAAATATTAGTTTTAATTTTATGGTTACATACCTTACAGTCAAACGGTAATTTAAATTCTACATTCTAGTTTTTTGACAAGGAATATTATCTAATTGATTCTGTATATCACACACTAATATAATAGTTTTTCAGAACACTTTCAATTGATGATTTAAACCAATGGTGAGTATAGAAATTTATGGTTCCCTCTGCACCTCACAGTCAGCCAGATCTTATATAAAAATACATTCAAAACATACGTATTATTCAATATATCCTAATGATTTTTCACATAATAGTAATTTTCCGAACACTCGTTTGATGATAAAAAACCCTATTCAATAAATCCTAATGATTTTTCAGATTTAGTAACTTACAGCCATAAATAGTCTAGAGCTCATAAAACGCAAAAGTTTAGTTTTAATTTTATGGTTTCATACCTTACAGTCAAACGGTATTTTAAATTCTACATTCTAGTTTTTTGACAAGGAATATTATCTAATTGATTCTGTATATCACACACTAATATAATAGTTTTTTAGAACACTTTCAATTGAAGATTCAAACTAATGGTGAGTATAGAAATTTATGGTTCCCTCTGCACCTCACAGTCAGCCAGATCTTATATAAAAATACATTAAAAACATACGTATTATTCAATATATGTTAAGATTTTTCACATAATAACAATTTTCCGAACACTCATTTGATGATAAAAAACCCTATTTAATAAATCCTAATGATTTTTCAGATTTAGTAACTAACAGCCATAAAATATTCAATAACTCATGAAACGCCAAAGATTAGTTTAATTTTATGGTTACATACCTTAGAGTCAAACGGTAATTTAAATTCTACATTCTAGTTTTTTGACAAAGAATATTATCTAATTAATTCTGCATATCACACACTAATATAAAAGTAATTTTCAGAACACTTTCAATTGATAGTTAAAACAAATGGTGAATACACAAATTTGGGGTTCCCTCTGCACCTCACAGTCAGCCAGATCTTATTTAAAAATATATTAAAAACATACGTATTATTCAATATATCCTAATGATTTTTCACATAATAGTAATTTTCCGATCACTCATTTGATGATAAAAAAACCTTATTTAATAAATCCTAATGATTTTTCAGATTTAGTAACTTACAGCCATAAATAGTCTATAGCTCATAAAACGCCAAAGATTAGTTTTAATTCTATGGTTTCATACCTTACAGTCAAACGGTATTTTAAATCCTACATTCTAGTTTTTTGACAAGGAATATTATCTAATTGATTCTGTATATCACACACTAATATAAAAGTAATTTTCAGAACACTTTCAATTGATAGTTAAAACAAATGGTGAATACACAAATTTGGGGTTCCCTCTGCACCTCACAGTCAGCCAGATCTTATATAAAAATACACGTATTATTCAATATATCCTAATGATTTTTCACATAATAGTAATTTTCCGATCACTCATTTGATGATAAAAAAACCTTATTTAATAAATCCTAATGATTTTTCAGATTTAGTAACTTACAGCCATAAATAGTCTATAGCTCATAAAACGCCAAAGATTAGTTTTAATTTTATGGTTTCATACCTTACAGTCAAACGGTATTTTAAATCCTACATTCTAGTTTTTTGACAAGGAATATTATCTAATTGATTCTGTATATGACACACTAATATAAAAGTAATTTTCAGAACACTTTCAATTGATAGTTAAAACAAATGGTGAATACACAAATTTATGGTTCCCTCTGCACCTCACAGTCAGCCAGATCTTATATAAAAATACATTAAAAACATACGTATTATTCAATATATCCTAATGATTTTCACATAATAGTAATTTTCCGAATACTCATTTGATGATAAAAAACCCTATTTAATAAATCCTAATGATTTTTCAGATTTAGTAACTAACAGCCATAAATAGTCTATAGCTCATGAAACGCCAAAGATTAGTTTTAATTTTATGGTTTCATACCTTACAGTCAAACGGTATTTTAAATTCTACATTCTAGTTTTTTGACAAGGAATATTATCTAATTGATTCTGTATATCACACACTAATATAAAAGTAATTTTCAGAACACTTTCAATTGATAGTTAAAACAAATGGTGAATACACAAATTTATGGTTCCCTCTGCACCTCACAGTCAGCCAGATATTATATAAAAATACATTAAAAACATACGTATTATTCAATATATCCTAATGGTTTTTCACATAATAGTAATTTTCTGAACATTCATTTGATGATAAAAAATATTATTTAATAAATCCTAATGATTTTTCAGATTTAGTAATTAACAGCCATAAATAGTCATTAACTCATGAAACGCCAAAGATTAGTTTTAATTTCATGGTTTTATACCTTACAGTCAAACGGTATTTTAAATCCTACATTCTAGTTTTTTGACAAGGAATATTATCTAATTGATTCTGTATATCACACATTAATATAAAAGTAATTTTCAGAACACTTTCAATTGATAGTTAAAACAAATGGTGAATACACAAATTTATGGTTCCCTCTGCACCTCACAGTCAGCCAGATCTTATATAAAAATACATTAAAAACATACGTATTATTCAATATATCCTAATGATTTTTCACATAATAGTAATTTTCCGAACACTCATTTGATGATAAAAAACCCTATTTAATAAATCCTAATGATTTTTCAGATTTAGTAACTAACAGCCATAAATATTCAATAACTCATGAAACGCCAAAGATTAGTTTTAATTTTATGATTTGATACCTTACAGTCGAACGGTTATTTAAATTCTACATTCTAGTTTTTTGACAAAGAATATTATCTAATTGATTCTGTATATCACACACTACTATAAAAGTAATTTTCAGAACACTTTCAATTGATAGTTAAAACAAATGGTGAGTATAGAAATTTATGGTTCCCTCTGCACCTCACAGTCAGCCAGATCTTATATAAAAATACATTTAAAACATACGTATTATTCAATATATCCTAATGATTTTTCACATAATAGTAATTTTCCGAACACTCGTTTGATGATAAAAAACCCTATTTAATAAATCCTAATGATTTTTCAGATTTAGTAACTAACGGCCATAAATATTCAATAACTCATGAAACGCCAAAGATTAGTTTTAATTTTATGGTTACGTACCTTAGAGTCAAACGGTAATTTAAATTCTACATTCTAGTTTTTTGACAAAGAATATTATCTAATTGATTCTGCATATCACACACTTCCAAAATTACTCCAAAATTACTTTTATGTTAGTACATAAAAGTAATTTTCAGAACACTTTCAATTGATAGATAAAACAAATGGTGAGTATACAAATTTATGGTTCCCTCCGCACCTCACAGTCAGCCAGATCTTATATAAAAATACATTCAAAACATACGTATTATTCAATACATCCTAATGATTTTTCACATAATACTAATTTTCCGATCACTCATTTGATGATAAAAAACATTATTTAATAAATCCTAATGATTTTTCAGATTAACTAACTAACAGCCATTAATAGTCAATAGCTCATAAAACGCCAAAGATTAGTTTTAGTTTTATGGTTTGATACCTTACAGTCGAACGGTTATTTAAATTCTACATTCTAGTTTTTTGACAAAGAATATTATCTAATTGATTCTGTATATCACACACTAATATAATAGTTTTTCAGAACACTTTCAATTGATGATTTAAACCAACGGTGAGTATAGAAATTTATGGTTCCCTCTGCACCTCACAGTCAGCCAGATCTTATATAAAAATACATTAAAAACATACGTATTATTCAATATATCCTAATGATTTTTCTCATAATAGTAATTTTCCGAACACTCATTTCATGATAAAAAACCCTATTTTATAAATCCTAATGATTTTTCAGATTTAGTAACTTACAGCCATAAATAGTCTATAGCTCATAAAACGCCAAAGATTAGTTTTAATTTTATGGTTTCATACCTTACAGTCAAACGGTATTTTAAATCCTACATTCTAGTTTTTTGACAAGGAATATTATCTAATTGATTCTGTATATCACACACTAATATAAAAGTAATTTTCAGAACACTTTCAATTGATAGTTAAAACAAATGGTGAATACACAAATTTGGGGCTCCCTCTGCACCTCACAGTCAGCCAGATCTTATATAAAAATACACGTATTATTCAATATATCCTAATGATTTTTCACATAATAGTAATTTTCCGATCACTCATTTGATGATAAAAAAACCTTATTTAATAAATCCTAATAATTTTTCAGATTTAGTAACTTACAGCCATAAATAGTCTATAGCTCATAAAACGCCAAAGATTAGTTTTAATTTTATGGTTTCATACCTTACAGTCAAACGGTATTTTAAATCCTACATTCTAGTTTTTTGACAAGGAATATTATCTAATTGATTCTGTATATGACACACTAATATAAAAGTAATTTTCAGAACACTTTCAATTGATAGTTAAAACAAATGGTGAATACACAAATTTATGGTTCCCTCTGCACCTCACAGTCAGCCAGATCTTATATAAAAATACATTAAAAACATACGTATTATTCAATATATCCTAATGATTTTCACATAATAGTAATTTTCCGAATACTCATTTGATGATAAAAAACCCTATTTAACAAATCCTAATGATTTTTCAGATTTAGTAACTAACAGCCATAAATAGTCTATAGCTCATGAAACGCCAAAGATTAGTTTTAATTTTATGGTTTCATACCTTACAGTCAAACGGTATTTTAAATTCTACATTCTAGTTTTTTGACAAGGAATATTATCTACTTGATTCTGTATATCACACACTAATATAAAAGTAATTTTCAGAACACTTTCAATTGATAGTTAAAACAAATGGTGAATACACAAATTTATGGTTCCCTCTGCACCTCACAGTCAGCCAGATATTATATAAAAATACATTAAAAACATACGTATTATTCAATATATCCTAATGGTTTTTCACATAATAGTAATTTTCTGAACATTCATTTGATGATAAAAAATATTATTTAATAAATCCTAATGATTTTTCAGATTTAGTAATTAACAGCCATAAATAGTCATTAACTCATGAAACGCCAAAGATTAGTTTTAATTTTATGGTTTTATACCTTACAGTCAAACGGTATTTTAAATCCTACATTCTAGTTTTTTGACAAGGAATATTATCTAATTGATTCTGTATATCACACATTAATATAAAAGTAATTTTCAGAACACTTTCAATTGATAGTTAAAACAAATGGTGAATACACAAATTTATGGTTCCCTCTGCACCTCACAGTCAGCCAGATCTTATATAAAAAATACATTAAAAACATACGTATTATTCAATATATCCTAATGATTTTTCACATAATAGTAATTTTCCGAACACTCATTTGATGATAAAAAACCCTATTTAATAAATCCTAATGATTTGTCAGATTTAGTAACTTACAGCCATAAATAGGCAATAGCTCATAAAACGCCAAAGATTAGTTTTAATTTTATGGTTTGATACCTTACAGTCGAACGGTTATTTAAATTCTACATTCTAGTTTTTTGACAAAGAATATTATCTAATTGATTCTGTATATCACACACTACTATAAAAGTAATTTTCAGAACACTTTCAATTGATAGTTAAAAAAATGGTGAATACACAAATTTGGGGTTCCCTCTGCACCTCACAGTCAGCCAGATCTTATTTAAAAATACATTAAAAACATACGTATTATTCAATATATCCTAATGATTTTTCACATAATAGTAATTTTCCGAACACTCGTTTGATGATAAAAAACCTTATTTAATAAATCCTAATGATTTTTCAGATTTAGTAACTAACAGCCATAAATAGTCTATAGCTCATGAAACGCCAAAGATTAGTTTTAATTTTATGGTTTCATACCTTACAGTCAAACGGTATTTTAAATTCTACATTCTAGTTTTTTGACAAGGAATATTATCTAATTGATTCTGCATATCACACACTATTATCTAATTGATTCTGTATATCACACACTAATATAATAGTTTTTCAGAACACTTTCAATTGATGATTTAAACCAATGGTGAGTATAGAAATTTATGGTTCCCTCTGCACCTCACAGTCAGCCAGATCTTATATAAAAATACATTAAAAACATGTGTATTATTCAATATATCCTAATGATTTTTCTCATAATAGTAACTTTCCGAACACTCACTTGATGATAAAAAACCCTATTTAATAAATCCTAATGATTTTTCAGATTTAATAACTAACAGCCATAAATATTCAATAACTCATAAAACGCCAAAGATTAGTTTTTATTTTATGGTTTGATACCTTACAAACGGTATTTTAAATTCTACATTCTAGTTTTTTGACAAGGAATATTATCTAATTGATTCTGTATATCACACACTAATATAAAAGTAATTTTCAGAACACTTTCAATTGATAGTTAAAACAAATGGTGAATACACAAATTTATGGTTCCCTCTGCACCTCACAGTCAGCCAGATATTATATAAAAATACATTAAAAACATACGTATTATTCAATATATCCTAATGGTTTTTCACATAATAGTAATTTTCTGAACATTCATTTGATGATAAAAAATATTATTTAATAAATCCTAATGATTTTTCAGATTTAGTAATTAACAGCCATAAATAGTCATTAACTCATGAAACGCCAAAGATTAGTTTTAATTTTATGGTTTTATACCTTACAGTCAAACGGTATTTTAAATCCTACATTCTAGTTTTTTGACAAGGAATATTATCTAATTGATTCTATATATCACACATTAATATAAAAGTAATTTTCAGAACACTTTCAATTGATAGTTAAAACAAATGGTGAATACACAAATTTATGGTTCCCTCTGCACCTCACAGTCAGCCAGATCTTATATAAAAATACATTAAAAACATACGTATTATTCAATATATCCTAATGATTTTTCACATAATAGTAATTTTCCGAACACTCATTTGATGATAAAAAACCCTATTTAATAAATCCTAATGATTTTTCAGATTTAGTAACTAACAGCCATAAATATTCAATACCTCATGAAACGCCAAAGATTAGTTTTAATTTTATGATTTGATACCTTACAGTCGAACGATTATTTAAATTCTACATTCTAGTTTTTTGACAAAGAATATTATCTAATTGATTCTGTATATCACACACTACTATAAAAGTAATTTTCAGAACACTTTCAATTGATGATTAAAACAAATGGTGAGTATAGAAATTTATGGTTCCCTCCGCACCTCACAGTCAGCCAGAACTTATATAAAAATACATTAAAAACATACGTATTATTCAATATATCCTAATGATTTTTCACATAATAGTAATTTTCCGATCACTCATTTGATGATAAAAAAACCTTATTTAATAAATTCTAATGATTTGTCAGATTTAGTAACTTACAGCCATAAATAGGCAATAGCTCATAAAACGCCAAAGATTAGTTTTAATTTTATGGTTTGATACCTTACAGTCGAACGGTTATTTAAATTCTACATTCTAGTTTTTTGACAAAGAATATTATCTAATTGATTCTGTATATCACACACTACTATAAAAGTAATTTTCAGAACACTTTCAATTGATAGTTAAAAAAATGGTGAATACACAAATTTGGGGTTCCCTCTGCACCTCACAGTCAGCCAGATCTTATTTAAAAATACATTAAAAACATACGTATTATTCAATATATCCTAATGATTTTTCACATAATAGTAATTTTCCGAACACTCGTTTGATGATAAAAAACCTTATTTAATAAATCCTAATGATTTTTCAGATTTAGTAACTAACAGCCATAAATAGTCTATAGCTCATGAAACGCCAAAGATTAGTTTTAATTTTATGGTTTCATACCTTACAGTCAAACGGTATTTTAAATTCTACATTCTAGTTTTTTGACAAGGAATATTATCTAATTGATTCTGCATATCACACACTATTATCTAATTGATTCTGTATATCACACACTAATATAATAGTTTTTCAGAACACTTTCAATTGATGATTTAAACCAATGGTGAGTATAGAAATTTATGGTTCCCTCTGCACCTCACAGTCAGCCAGATCTTATATAAAAATACATTAAAAACATGTGTATTATTCAATATATCCTAATGATTTTTCTCATAATAGTAACTTTCCGAACACTCACTTGATGATAAAAAACCCTATTTAATAAATCCTAATGATTTTTCAGATTTAATAACTAACAGCCATAAATATTCAATAACTCATAAAACGCCAAAGATTAGTTTTTATTTTATGGTTTGATACCTTACAAACGGTATTTTAAATTCTACATTCTAGTTTTTTGACAAGGAATATTATCTAATTGATTCTGTATATCACACACTAATATAAAAGTAATTTTCAGAACACTTTCAATTGATAGTTAAAACAAATGGTGAATACACAAATTTATGGTTCCCTCTGCACCTCACAGTCAGCCAGATATTATATAAAAATACATTAAAAACATACGTATTATTCAATATATCCTAATGGTTTTTCACATAATAGTAATTTTCTGAACATTCATTTGATGATAAAAAATATTATTTAATAAATCCTAATGATTTTTCAGATTTAGTAATTAACAGCCATAAATAGTCATTAACTCATGAAACGCCAAAGATTAGTTTTAATTTTATGGTTTTATACCTTACAGTCAAACGGTATTTTAAATCCTACATTCTAGTTTTTTGACAAGGAATATTATCTAATTGATTCTATATATCACACATTAATATAAAAGTAATTTTCAGAACACTTTCAATTGATAGTTAAAACAAATGGTGAATACACAAATTTATGGTTCCCTCTGCACCTCACAGTCAGCCAGATCTTATATAAAAATACATTAAAAACATACGTATTATTCAATATATCCTAATGATTTTTCACATAATAGTAATTTTCCGAACACTCATTTGATGATAAAAAACCCTATTTAATAAATCCTAATGATTTTTCAGATTTAGTAACTAACAGCCATAAATATTCAATACCTCATGAAACGCCAAAGATTAGTTTTAATTTTATGATTTGATACCTTACAGTCGAACGATTATTTAAATTCTACATTCTAGTTTTTTGACAAAGAATATTATCTAATTGATTCTGTATATCACACACTACTATAAAAGTAATTTTCAGAACACTTTCAATTGATAGTTAAAACAAATGGTGAATACACAAATTTATGGTTCCCTCTGCACCTCACAGTCAGCCAGATCTTATATAAAAATACATTAAAAACATATGTATTATTCAATATATCCTAATGATTTTTCACATAATAGTAATTTTCCGATCACTCATTTGATGATAAAAAAACCTTATTTAATAAATTCTAATGATTTGTCAGATTTAGTAACTTACAGCCATAAATAGGCAATAGCTCATAAAACGCCAAAGATTAGTTTTAATTTTATGGTTTGATACCTTACAGTCGAACGGTTATTTAAATTCTACATTCTAGTTTTTTGACAAAGAATATTATCTAATTGATTCTGTATATCACACACTACTATAAAAGTAATTTTCAGAACACTTTCAATTGATAGTTAAAAAAATGGTGAATACACAAATTTGGGGTTCCCTCTGCACCTCACAGTCAGCCAGATCTTATTTAAAAATACATTAAAAACATACGTATTATTCAATATATCCTAATGATTTTTCACATAATAGTAATTTTCCGAACACTCGTTTGATGATAAAAAACCTTATTTAATAAATCCTAATGATTTTTCAGATTTAGTAACTAACAGCCATAAATAGTCTATAGCTCATGAAACGCCAAAGATTAGTTTTAATTTTATGGTTTCATACCTTACAGTCAAACGGTATTTTAAATTCTACATTCTAGTTTTTTGACAAGGAATATTATCTAATTGATTCTGCATATCACACACTATTATCTAATTGATTCTGTATATCACACACTAATATAATAGTTTTTCAGAACACTTTCAATTGATGATTTAAACCAATGGTGAGTATAGAAATTTATGGTTCCCTCTGCACCTCACAGTCAGCCAGATCTTATATAAAAATACATTAAAAACATGTGTATTATTCAATATATCCTAATGATTTTTCTCATAATAGTAACTTTCCGAACACTCACTTGATGATAAAAAACCCTATTTAATAAATCCTAATGATTTTTCAGATTTAATAACTAACAGCCATAAATATTCAATAACTCATAAAACGCCAAAGATTAGTTTTTATTTTATGGTTTGATACCTTACAAACGGTATTTTAAATTCTACATTCTAGTTTTTTGACAAGGAATATTATCTAATTGATTCTGTATATCACACACTAATATAAAAGTAATTTTCAGAACACTTTCAATTGATAGTTAAAACAAATGGTGAATACACAAATTTATGGTTCCCTCTGCACCTCACAGTCAGCCAGATATTATATAAAAATACATTAAAAACATACGTATTATTCAATATATCCTAATGGTTTTTCACATAATAGTAATTTTCTGAACATTCATTTGATGATAAAAAATATTATTTAATAAATCCTAATGATTTTTCAGATTTAGTAATTAACAGCCATAAATAGTCATTAACTCATGAAACGCCAAAGATTAGTTTTAATTTTATGGTTTTATACCTTACAGTCAAACGGTATTTTAAATCCTACATTCTAGTTTTTTGACAAGGAATATTATCTAATTGATTCTATATATCACACATTAATATAAAAGTAATTTTCAGAACACTTTCAATTGATAGTTAAAACAAATGGTGAATACACAAATTTATGGTTCCCTCTGCACCTCACAGTCAGCCAGATCTTATATAAAAATACATTAAAAACATACGTATTATTCAATATATCCTAATGATTTTTCACATAATAGTCATTTTCCGAACACTCATTTGATGATAAAAAACCCTATTTAATAAATCCTAATGATTTTTCAGATTTAGTAACTAACAGCCATAAATATTCAATACCTCATGAAACGCCAAAGATTAGTTTTAATTTTATGATTTGATACCTTACAGTCGAACGATTATTTAAATTCTACATTCTAGTTTTTTGACAAAGAATATTATCTAATTGATTCTGTATATCACACACTACTATAAAAGTAATTTTCAGAACACTTTCAATTGATAGTTAAAACAAATGGTGAATACACAAATTTATGGTTCCCTCTGCACCTCACAGTCAGCCAGATCTTATATAAAAATACATTAAAAACATACGTATTATTCAATATATCCTAATGATTTTTCACATAATAGTAATTTTCCGATCACTCATTTGATGATAAAAAAACCTTATTTAATAAATTCTAATGATTTGTCAGATTTAGTAACTTACAGCCATAAATAGTCAATAGCTCATAAAACGCCAAAGATTAGTTTTAATTTTATGGTTTGATACCTTACAGTCGAACGGTTATTTAAATTCTACATTCTAGTTTTTTGACAAAGAATATTATCTAATTGATTCTGTATATCACACACTACTATAAAAGTAATTTTCAGAACACTTTCAATTGATAGTTAAAAAAATGGTGAATACACAAATTTGGGGTTCCCTCTGCACCTCACAGTCAGCCAGATCTTATTTAAAATACATTAAAAACATACGTATTATTCAATATATCCTAATGATTTTTCACATAATAGTAATTTTCCGAACACTCGTTTGATGATAAAAAACCTTATTTAATAAATCCTAATGATTTTTCAGATTTAGTAACTAACAGCCATAAATAGTCTATAGCTCATGAAACGCCAAAGATTAGTTTTAATTTTATGGTTTCATACCTTACAGTCAAACGGTATTATAAATGCTACATTCTAGTTTTTTGACAAGGAATATTATCTAATTGATTCTGCATATCACACACTATTATCTAATTGATTCTGTATATCACACACTAATATAATAGTTTTTCAGAACACTTTCAATTGATGATTTAAACCAATGGTGAGTATAGAAATTTATGGTTCCCTCTGCACCTCACAGTCAGCCATATCTTATATAAAAATACATTAAAAACGTGTGTATTATTCAATATATCCTAATGATTTTTCTCATAATAGTAACTTTCCGAACACTCATTTGATGATAAAAAACCCTATTTAATAAATCCTAATGATTTTTCAGATTTAATAACTAACAGCCATAAATATTCAATAACTCATAAAACGCCAAAGATTAGTTTTTATTTTATGGTTTGATACCTTACAAACGGTATTTTAAATTCTACATTCTAGTTTTTTGACAAGGAATATTATCTAATTGATTCTGCATATCACACACTAATATAAAAGTAATTTTCAGAACACTTTCAATTGATAGTTAAAACAAATGGTTAGTATACAAATTTATGGTTCCCTCCGCACCTCACAGTCAGCCAGATCTTATATAAAAATACATTCAAAACATACGTATTATTCAATACATCCTAATGATTTTTCACGTAATACTAATTTTCCGATCACTCATTTGATGATAAAAAACATTATTTAATAAATTCTAATGATTTTTCAGATTAACTAACTAACAGCCATTAATAGTCAATAGCTCATAAAACGCCAAAGATTAGTTTTAATTTTATGGTTTCATACCTTACAGTCAAACGGTATTTTAAATTCTACATTCTAGTTTTTTGACAAGGAATATTATCTAATTGATTCTGTATATCACACACTAATATAAAAGTAATTTTCAGAACACTTTCAATTGATAGTTGAAACAAATGGTGAATACACAAATTTATGGTTCCCTCTGCACCTCACAGTCAGCCAGATCTTATATAAAAATACATTAAAAACATACGTATTATTCAATATATCCTAATGATTTTTCTCATAATAGTAATTTTCCGAACACCCATTTGATGATAAAAAACCCTATTTAATAAATCCTAATGATTTTTCAGATTTAGTAACTAACAGCCATAAAATATTCAATAACTCATGAAACACCAAAGATTAGTTTTAATTTTATGGTTACATACCTTAGAGTCAAACGGTAATTTAAATTCTACATTCTAGTTTTTTGACAAAGAATATTATCTAATTGATTCTGCATACCACACACTAATATAAAAGTAATTTTCAGAACACTTTCAATTGATAGTTAAAACAAATGGTGAATACACAAATTTATGGTTCCCTCTGCACCTCACAGTCAGCCAGATCTTATATAAAAATACATTAAAAACATACGTATTATTCAATATATGCTAAAGATTTTTCACATAATAATAATTTTCCGAACACTCATTTGATGATAAAATACCTTATTTAATAAATGAAAATGATTTTTCAGATTAAGTAACTAGCAGCCATTAATAGTCAATAGCTCATAAAACGCCAAAGGTTAGTTTTAATTTTACGGTTTCATACCTTACAGTCAAACGGTATTTTAAATTCTACATTCTAGTTTTGTGACAAGGAATATTATCTAATTGATTTTGTATATCACACACTAATATAATAGTAATTTTCAGAACACTTTCAAGTGATGATTTAAACCAATGGTGAGTATACAAATTTATGGTTCCCTCCGCACCTCACAGTCAGCCAGATCTTATATAAAAATACATTCAAAACATACGTATTATTCAATATATCCTAATGATTTTTCACATAATAGTAATTTTCCGAACACTCGTTTGATGATAAAAAACCTTATTTAATAAATCCTAATGATTTTTCAGATTTAGTAACTAACAGCCATAAATAGTCTATAGCTCATAAAACGCTAAATATTAGTTTTAATTTTATGGTTACATACCTTACAGTCAAACGGTAATTTAAATTCTACATTCTAGTTTTTTGACAAGGAATATTATCTAATTGATTCTGTATATCACACACTAATATAATAGTAATTTTCAGAACACTTTCAATTGATGATTTAAACCAATGGTGAGTATAGAAATTTATGGTTCCCTCTGCACCTCACAGTCAGCCAGATCTTATATAAAAATACATTAAAAACATACGTATTATTCAATATATCCTAATGATTTTTCTCATAATAGTAATTTTCCGAACAATCATTTGATGATAAAAAACCCTATTTAATAACTCCTAATGATTTTTCAGATTTAGTAACTAACAGCCATAAATATTCAATAACTCATAAAACGTCAAAGATTAGTTTTAATTTTATGGTTTGATACCTTACAAACGGTATTTTAAATTCTACATTCTAGTTTTTTGACAAGGAATATTATCTAATTGATTCTGCATATCACACACTAATATAAAAGTAATTTTCAGAACACTTTCAATTGATAGTTAAAACAAATGGTGAGTATACAAATTTATGGTTCCCTCTGCACCTCACAGTCAGCCAGATCTTATATAAAAATACATTCAAAACATACGTATTATTCAATACATCCTAATGATTTTTCACATAATAGTAATTTTCCGAACACTCGTTTGATGATAAAAAACCCTATTTAATAAATCCTAATGAATTTTCAGATTTAGTAACTAACAGCCATAAATATTCAATAACTCATGAAACGCCAAAGATTAGTTTTAATTTTATGGTTACGTACCTTAGAGTCAAACGGTAATTTAAATTCTACATTCTAGTTTTTTGACAAAGAATATTATCTAATTGATTCTGCATATCACACACTAATATAAAAGTAATTTTCAGAACACTTTCAATTGATAGTTAAAACAAATGGTGAGTATACAAATTTATGGTTCCCTCCGCACCTCACAGTCAGCCAGATCTTATATAAAAATACATTAAAAACATACGTATTATTCAATATATGCTAAAGATTTTTCACATAATAATAATTTTCCGAACACTCATTTGATGATAAAATACCTTATTTAATAAATCCTAATGATTTTTCAGATTAAGTAACTAGCAGCCATTAATAGACAATAGCTCATAAAACGCCAAAGGTTAGTTTTAATTTTACGGTTTCATACCTTACAGTCAAACGGTATTTTAAATTCTACATTCTAGTTTTTTGACAAGGAATATTATCTAATTGATTCTGTATATCACACACTAATATAATAGTAATTTTCAGAACACTTTCAAGTGATGATTTATACCAATGGTGAGTATACAAATTTACGGTTCCCTCCGCACCTCACAGTCAGCCAGATCTTATATAAAAATACATTCAAAACATACGTATTATTCAATATATCCTAATGATTTTTCACATAATAGTAATTTTCCGAACACTCGTTTGATGATAAAAAACCCTATTCAATAAATCCTAATGATTTTTCAGATTTAGTAACTTACAGCCATAAATAGTCTAGAGCTCATAAAACGCAAAAGTTTAGTTTTAATTTTATGGTTTCATACCTTACAGTCAAACGGTATTTTAAATTCTTCATTCTAGTTTTTTGACAAGGAATATTATCTAATTGATTCTGTATATCACACACTAATATAATAGTTTTTTAGAACACTTTCAATTGATGATTCAAACTAATGGTGAGTATAGAAATTTATGGTTCCCTCTGCACCTCACAGTCAGCCAGATCTTATATAAAAATACATTAAAAACATACGTATTATTCAATATATGTTAAGATTTTTCACATAATAACAATTTTCCGAACACTCATTTGATGATAAAATACCTTATTTAATAAATCCTAATAATTTTTCAGATTAAGTAACTAGCAGCCATTAATAGTCAATAGCTCATAAAACACCAAAGGTTAGTTTTAATTTTACGGTTTCATACCTTACAGTCAAACGGTATTTTAAATTCTACATTCTAGTTTTTTGACAAGGAATATTATCTAATTGATTCTGTATATCACACACTAATATAATAGTAATTTTCAGAACACTTTCAAGTGATGATTTAAACCAATGGTGAGTATACAAATTTATGGTTCCCTCCGCACCTCACAGTCAGCCAGATCTTATATAAAAATACATTCAAAACATACGTATTATTCAATATATCCTAATGATTTTTCACATAATAGTAATTTTCCGAACACTTGTTTGATGATAAAATACCTTATTTAATAAATCCTAATGATTTTTCAGATTAAGTAACTAACAGCCATAAATAGTCTATAGCTCATAAAACGCTAAATATTAGTTTTAATTTTATGGTTTCATACCTTACAGTCAAACGGTAATTTAAATTCTACATTCTAGTTTTTTGACAAGGAATATTATCTAATTGATTCTGTATATCACACACTAATATAATAGTTTTTCAGAACACTTTCAATTGATGATTTAAACCAATGGTGAGTATAGAAATTTATGGTTCCCTCTACACCTCACAGTCAGCCAGATCTTATATAAAAATACATTAAAAACATACGTATTATTCAATATATCCTAATGATTTTTCTCATAATAGTAATTTTCCGAACACTCATTTGATGATAAAAAACCCTATTTAATAAATCCTAATGATTTTTCAGATTTAGTAACTAACAGCCATAAAATATTCAATAACTCATGAAACGCCAAAGATTAGTTTAATTTTATGGTTACATACCTTAGAGTCAAACGGTAATTTAAATTCTACATTCTAGTTTTTTGACAAAGAATATTATCTAATTAATTCTGCATATCACACACTAATATAAAAGTAATTTTCAGAACACTTTCAATTGATAGTTAAAACAAATGGTGAATACACAAATTTGGGGTTCCCTCTGCACCTCACAGTCAGCCAGATCTTATTTAAAAATATATTAAAAACATACGTATTATTCAATATATCCTAATGATTTTTCACATAATAGTAATTTTCCGATCACTCATTTGATGATAAAAAAACCTTATTTAATAAATCCTAATGATTTTTCAGATTTAGTAACTTACAGCCATAAATAGTCTATAGCTCATAAAACGCCAAAGATTAGTTTTAATTCTATGGTTTCATACCTTACAGTCAAACGGTATTTTAAATCCTACATTCTCGTTTTTTGACAAGGAATATTATCTAATTGATTCTGTATATCACACACTAATATAAAAGTAATTTTCAGAACACTTTCAATTGATAGTTAAAACAAATGGTGAATACACAAATTTATGGTTCCCTCTGCACCTCACAGTCAGCCAGATCTTATATAAAAATACATTCAAAACATACGTATTATTCAATACATCCTAATGATTTTTCACATAATAGTAATTTTCCGAACACTCGTTTGATGATAAAAAACCCTATTTAATAAATCCTAATGAATTTTCAGATTTAGTAACTAACAGCCATAAATATTCAATAACTCATGAAACGCCAAAGATTAGTTTTAATTTTATGGTTACGTACCTTAGAGTCAAACGGTAATTTAAATTCTACATTCTAGTTTTTTGACAAAGAATATTATCTAATTGATTCTGTATATCACACACTACTATGAAAGTAATTTTCAGAACACTTTCAATTGATAGTTAAAAAAATGGTGAATACACAAATTTGGGGTTCCCTCTGCACCTCACAGTCAGCCAGATCTTATTTAAAAATACATTAAAAACATACGTATTATTCAATATATCCTAATGATTTTTCACATAATAGTAATTTTCCGAACAATCGTTTGATGATAAAAAACCTTATTTAATAAATCCTAATGATTTTTCAGATTTAGTAACTAACAGCCATAAATAGTCTATAGCTCATGAAACGCCAAAGATTAGTTTTAATTTTATGGTTTCATACCTTACAGTCAAACGGTATTTTAAATTCTACATTCTAGTTTTTTGACAAGGAATATTATCTAATTGATTCTGCATATCACACACTATTATCTAATTGATTCTCTATATCACACACTAATATAATAGTTTTTCAGAACACTTTCAATTGATGATTTAAACCAATGGTGAGTATAGAAATTTATGGTTCCCTCTGCACCTCACAGTCAGCCAGATCTTATATAAAAATACATTAAAAACATGTGTATTATTCAATATATCCTAATGATTTTTCTCATAATAGTAACTTTCCGAACACTCACTTGATGATAAAAAACCCTATTTAATAAATCCTAATGATTATTCAGATTTAATAACTAACAGCCATAAATATTCAATAACTCATAAAACGCCAAAGATTAGTTTTTATTTTATGGTTTGATACCTTACAAACGGTATTTTAAATTCTACATTCTAGTTTTTTGACAAGGAATATTATCTAATTGATTCTGTATATCACACACTAATATAAAAGTAATTTTCAGAACACTTTCAATTGATAGTTAAAACAAATGGTGAATACACAAATTTATGGTTCCCTCTGCACCTCACAGTCAGCCAGATATTATATAAAAATACATTAAAAACATACGTATTATTCAATATATCCTAATGGTTTTTCACATAATAGTAATTTTCTGAACATTCATTTGATGATAAAAAATATTATTTAATAAATCCTAATGATTTTTCAGATTTAGTAATTAACAGCCATAAATAGTCATTAACTCATGAAACGCCAAAGATTAGTTTTAATTTTATGGTTTTATACCTTACAGTCAAACGGTATTTTAAATCCTACATTCTAGTTTTTTGACAAGGAATATTATCTAATTGATTCTATATATCACACATTAATATAAAAGTAATTTTCAGAACACTTTCAATTGATAGTTAAAACAAATGGTGAATACACAAATTTATGGTTCCCTCTGCACCTCACAGTCAGCCAGATCTTATATAAAAATACATTAAAAACATACGTATTATTCAATATATCCTAATGATTTTTCACATAATAGTAATTTTCCGAACACTCGTTTGATGATAAAAAACCTTATTTAATAAATCCTAATGATTTTTCAGATTTAGTAACTAACAGCCATAAATAGTCTATAGCTCATGAAACGCCAAAGATTAGTTTTAATTTTATGATTTGATACCTTACAGTCGAACGATTATTTAAATTCTACATTCTAGTTTTTTGACAAAGAATATTATCTAATTGATTCTGTATATCACACACTACTATGAAAGTAATTTTCAGAACACTTTCAATTGATAGTTAAAAAAATGGTGAATACACAAATTTGGGGTTCCCTCTGCACCTCACAGTCAGCCAGATCTTATTTAAAAATACATTAAAAACATACGTATTATTCAATATATCCTAATGATTTTTCACATAATAGTAATTTTCCGAACACTCGTTTGATGATAAAAAACCTTATTTAATAAATCCTAATGATTTTTCAGATTTAGTAACTAACAGCCATAAATAGTCTATAGCTCATGAAACGCCAAAGATTAGTTTTAATTTTATGGTTTCATACCTTACAGTCAAACGGTATTTTAAATTCTACATTCTAGTTTTTTGACAAGGAATATTATCTAATTGATTCTGCATATCACACACTATTATCTAATTGATTCTGTATATCACACACTAATATAATAGTTTTACAGAACACTTTCAATTGATGATTTAAACCAATGGTGAGTATAGAAATTTATGGTTCCCTCTGCACCTCACAGTCAGCCAGATCTTATATAAAAATACATTAAAAACATGTGTATTATTCAATATATCCTAATGATTTTTCTCATAATAGTAACTTTCCGAACACTCACTTGATGATAAAAAACCCTATTTAATAAATCCTAATGATTTTTCAGATTTAATAACTAACAGCCATAAATATTCAATAACTCATAAAACGCCAAAGATTAGTTTTTATTTTATGGTTTGATACCTTACAAACGGTATTTTAAATTCTACATTCTAGTTTTTTGACAAAGAATATTATCTAATTGATTCTGTATATCACACACTACTATAAAAGTAATTTTCAGAACACTTTCAATTGATAGTTAAAACAAATGGTGAATACACAAATTTATGGTTCCCTCTGCACCTCACAGTCAGCCAGATCTTATATAAAAATACATTAAAAACATACGTATTATTCAATATATCCTAATGATTTTTCACATAATAGTAATTTTCCGATCACTCATTTGATGATAAAAAAACCTTATTTAATAAATTCTAATGATTTGTCAGATTTAGTAACTTACAGCCATAAATAGGCAATAGCTCATAAAACGCCAAAGATTAGTTTTAATTTTATGGTTTGATACCTTACAGTCGAACGGTTATTTAAATTCTACATTCTAGTTTTTTGACAAAGAATATTATCTAATTGATTCTGTATATCACACACTACTATAAAAGTAATTTTCAGAACACTTTCAATTGATAGTTAAAAAAATGGTGAATACACAAATTTGGGGTTCCCTCTGCACCTCACAGTCAGCCAGATCTTATTTAAAAATACATTAAAAACATACGTATTATTCAATATATCCTAATGATTTTTCACATAATAGTAATTTTCCGAACACTCGTTTGATGATAAAAAACCTTATTTAATAAATCCTAATGATTTTTCAGATTTAGTAACTAACAGCCATAAATAGTCTATAGCTCATGAAACGCCAAAGATTAGTTTTAATTTTATGGTTTCATACCTTACAGTCAAACGGTATTTTAAATTCTACATTCTAGTTTTTTGACAAGGAATATTATCTAATTGATTCTGCATATCACACACTATTATCTAATTGATTCTGTATATCACACACTAATATAATAGTTTTTCAGAACACTTTCAATTGATGATTTAAACCAATGGTGAGTATAGAAATTTATGGTTCCCTCTGCACCTCACAGTCAGCCAGATCTTATATAAAAATACATTAAAAACATGTGTATTATTCAATATATCCTAATGATTTTTCTCATAATAGTAACTTTCCGAACACTCACTTGATGATAAAAAACCCTATTTAATAAATCCTAATGATTTTTCAGATTTAATAACTAACAGCCATAAATATTCAATAACTCATAAAACGCCAAAGGTTAGTTTTTATTTTATGGTTTGATACCTTACAAACGGTATTTTAAATTCTACATTCTAGTTTTTTGACAAGGAATATTATCTAATTGATTCTGTATATCACACACTAATATAAAAGTAATTTTCAGAACACTTTCAATTGATAGTTAAAACAAATGGTGAATACACAAATTTATGGTTCCCTCTGCACCTCACAGTCAGCCAGATATTATATAAAAATACATTAAAAACATACGTATTATTCAATATATCCTAATGGTTTTTCACATAATAGTAATTTTCTGAACATTCAATTGATGATAAAAAATATTATTTAATAAATCCTAATGATTTTTCAGATTTAGTAATTAACAGCCATAAATAGTCATTAACTCATGAAACGCCAAAGATTAGTTTTAATTTTATGGTTTTATACCTTACAGTCAAACGGTATTTTAAATCCTACATTCTAGTTTTTTGACAAGGAATATTATCTAATTGATTCTATATATCACACATTAATATAAAAGTAATTTTCAGAACACTTTCAATTGATAGTTAAAACAAATGGTGAATACACAAATTTATGGTTCCCTCTGCACCTCACAGTCAGCCAGATCTTATATAAAAATACATTAAAAACATACGTATTATTCAATATATCCTAATGATTTTTCACATAATAGTAATTTTCCGAACACTCATTTGATGATAAAAAACCCTATTTAATAAATCCTAATGATTTTTCAGATTTAGTAACTAACAGCCATAAATATTCAATACCTCATGAAACGCCAAAGATTAGTTTTAATTTTATGATTTGATACCTTACAGTCGAACGATTATTTAAATTCTACATTCTAGTTTTTTGACAAAGAATATTATCTAATTGATTCTGTATATCACACACTACTATAAAAGTAATTTTCAGAACACTTTCAATTGATAGTTAAAACAAATGGTGAATACACAAATTTATGGTTCCCTCTGCACCTCACAGTCAGCCAGATCTTATATAAAAATACATTAAAAACATACGTATTATTCAATATATCCTAATGATTTTTCACATAATAGTAATTTTCCGATCACTCATTTGATGATAAAAAAACCTTATTTAATAAATTCTAATGATTTGTCAGATTTAGTAACTTACAGCCATAAATAGGCAATAGCTCATAAAACGCCAAAGATTAGTTTTAATTTTATGGTTTGATACCTTACAGTCGAACGGTTATTTAAATTCTACATTCTAGTTTTTTGACAAAGAATATTATCTAATTGATTCTGTATATCACACACTACTATAAAAGTAATTTTCAGAACACTTTCAATTGATAGTTAAAAAAATGGTGAATACACAAATTTGGGGTTCCCTCTGCACCTCACAGTCAGCCAGATCTTATTTAAAAATACATTAAAAACATACGTATTATTCAATATATCCTAATGATTTTTCACATAATAGTAATTTTCCGAACACTCGTTTGATGATAAAAAACCTTATTTAATAAATCCTAATGATTTTTCAGATTTAGTAACTAACAGCCATAAATAGTCTATAGCTCATGAAACGCCAAAGATTAGTTTTAATTTTATGATTTGATACCTTACAGTCGAACGATTATTTAAATTCTACATTCTAGTTTTTTGACAAAGAATATTATCTAATTGATTCTGTATATCACACACTACTATAAAAGTAATTTTCAGAACACTTTCAATTGATAGTTAAAAAAATGGTGAATACACAAATTTGGGGTTCCCTCTGCACCTCACAGTCAGCCAGATCTTATTTAAAAATACATTAAAAACATACGTATTATTCAATATATCCTAATGATTTTTCACATAATAGTAATTTTCCGAACACTCGTTTGATGATAAAAAACCTTATTTAATAAATCCTAATGATTTTTCAGATTTAGTAACTAACAGCCATAAATAGTCTATAGCTCATGAAACGCCAAAGATTAGTTTTAATTTTATGGTTTCATACCTTACAGTCAAACGGTATTTTAAATTCTACATTCTAGTTTTTTGACAAGGAATATTATCTAATTGATTCTGCATATCACACACTATTATCTAATTGATTCTGTATATCACACACTAATATAATAGTTTTTCAGAACACTTTCAATTGATGATTTAAACCAATGGTGAGTATAGAAATTTATGGTTCCCTCTGCACCTCACAGTCAGCCAGATCTTATATAAAAATACATTAAAAACATGTGTATTATTCAATATATCCTAATGATTTTTCTCATAATAGTAACTTTCCGAACACTCACTTGATGATAAAAAACCCTATTTAATAAATCCTAATGATTTTTCAGATTTAATAACTAACAGCCATAAATATTCAATAACTCATAAAACGCCAAAGATTAGTTTTTATTTTATGGTTTGATACCTTACAAACGGTATTTTAAATTCTACATTCTAGTTTTTTGACAAGGAATATTATCTAATTGATTCTGTATATCACACACTAATATAAAAGTAATTTTCAGAACACTTTCAATTGATAGTTAAAACAAATGGTGAATACACAAATTTATGGTTCCCTCTGCACCTCACAGTCAGCCAGATATTATATAAAAATACATTAAAAACATACGTATTATTCAATATATCCTAATGGTTTTTCACATAATAGTAATTTTCTGAACATTCAATTGATGATAAAAAATATTATTTAATAAATCCTAATGATTTTTCAGATTTAGTAATTAACAGCCATAAATAGTCATTAACTCATGAAACGCCAAAGATTAGTTTTAATTTTATGGTTTTATACCTTACAGTCAAACGGTATTTTAAATCCTACATTCTAGTTTTTTGACAAGGAATATTATCTAATTGATTCTATATATCACACATTAATATAAAAGTAATTTTCAGAACACTTTCAATTGATAGTTAAAACAAATGGTGAATACACAAATTTATGGTTCCCTCTGCACCTCACAGTCAGCCAGATCTTATATAAAAATACATTAAAAACATACGTATTATTCAATATATCCTAATGATTTTTCACATAATAGTAATTTTCCGAACACTCATTTGATGATAAAAAACCCTATTTAATAAATCCTAATGATTTTTCAGATTTAGTAACTAACAGCCATAAATATTCAATACCTCATGAAACGCCAAAGATTAGTTTTAATTTTATGATTTGATACCTTACAGTCGAACGATTATTTAAATTCTACATTCTAGTTTTTTGACAAAGAATATTATCTAATTGATTCTGTATATCACACACTACTATAAAAGTAATTTTCAGAACACTTTCAATTGATAGTTAAAACAAATGGTGAATACACAAATTTATGGTTCCCTCTGCACCTCACAGTCAGCCAGATCTTATATAAAAATACATTCAAAACATACGTATTATTCAATATATCCTAATGATTTTTCACATAATAGTAATTTTCCGATCACTCATTTGATGATAAAAAAACCTTATTTAATAAATTCTAATGATTTGTCAGATTTAGTAACTTACAGCCATAAATAGGCAATAGCTCATAAAACGCCAAAGATTAGTTTTAATTTTATGGTTTGATACCTTACAGTCGAACGGTTATTTAAATTCTACATTCTAGTTTTTTGACAAAGAATATTATCTAATTGATTCTGTATATCACACACTACTATAAAAGTAATTTTCAGAACACTTTCAATTGATAGTTAAAAAAATGGTGAATACACAAATTTGGGGTTCCCTCTGCACCTCACAGTCAGCCAGATCTTATTTAAAAATACATTAAAAACATACGTATTATTCAATATATCCTAATGATTTTTCACATAATAGTAATTTTCCGAACACTCGTTTGATGATAAAAAACCTTATTTAATAAATCCTAATGATTTTTCAGATTTAGTAACTAACAGCCATAAATAGTCTATAGCTCATGAAACGCCAAAGATTAGTTTTAATTTTATGATTTGATACCTTACAGTCGAACGATTATTTAAATTCTACATTCTAGTTTTTTGACAAAGAATATTATCTAATTGATTCTGTATATCACACACTACTATAAAAGTAATTTTCAGAACACTTTCAATTGATAGTTAAAAAAATGGTGAATACACAAATTTGGGGTTCCCTCTGCACCTCACAGTCAGCCAGATCTTATTTAAAAATACATTAAAAACATACGTATTATTCAATATATCCTAATGATTTTTCACATAATAGTAATTTTCCGAACACTCGTTTGATGATAAAAAACCTTATTTAATAAATCCTAATGATTTTTCAGATTTAGTAACTAACAGCCATAAATAGTCTATAGCTCATGAAATGCCAAAGATTAGTTTTAATTTTATGGTTTCATACCTTACAGTCAAACGGTATTTTAAATTCTACATTCTAGTTTTTTGACAAGGAATATTATCTAATTGATTCTGCATATCACACACTATTATCTAATTGATTCTGTATATCACACACTAATATAATAGTTTTTCAGAACACTTTCAATTGATGATTTAAACCAATGGTGAGTATAGAAATTTATGGTTCCCTCTGCACCTCACAGTCAGCCAGATCTTATATAAAAATACATTAAAAACATGTGTATTATTCAATATATCCTAATGATTTTTCTCATAATAGTAACTTTCCGAACACTCACTTGATGATAAAAAACCCTATTTAATAAATCCTAATGATTTTTCAGATTTAATAACTAACAGCCATAAATATTCAATAACTCATAAAACGCCAAAGATTAGTTTTTATTTTATGGTTTGATACCTTACAAACGGTATTTTAAATTCTACATTCTAGTTTTTTGACAAGGAATATTATCTAATTGATTCTGTATATCACACACTAATATAAAAGTAATTTTCAGAACACTTTCAATTGATAGTTAAAACAAATGGTGAATACACAAATTTATGGTTCCCTCTGCACCTCACAGTCAGCCAGATATTATATAAAAATACATTAAAAACATACGTATTATTCAATATATCCTAATGGTTTTTCACATAATAGTAATTTTCTGAACATTCATTTGATGATAAAAAATATTATTTAATAAATCCTAATGATTTTTCAGATTTAGTAATTAACAGCCATAAATAGTCATTAACTCATGAAACGCCAAAGATTAGTTTTAATTTTATGGTTTTATACCTTACAGTCAAACGGTATTTTAAATCCTACATTCTAGTTTTTTGACAAGGAATATTATCTAATTGATTCTGTATATCACACATTAATATAAAAGTAATTTTCAGAACACTTTCAATTGATAGTTAAAACAAATGGTGAATACACAAATTTATGGTTCCCTCTGCACCTCACAGTCAGCCAGATCTTATATAAAAATACATTAAAAACATACGAATTATTCAATATATCCTAATGATTTTTCACATAATAGTAATTTTCCGAACACTCATTTGATGATAAAAAACCCTATTTAATAAATCCTAATGATTTTTCAGATTTAGTAACTAACAGCCATAAATATTCAATACCTCATGAAACGCCAAAGATTAGTTTTAATTTTATGATTTGATACCTTACAGTCGAACGATTATTTAAATTCTACATTCTAGTTTTTTGACAAATAATATTATCTAATTGATTCTGTATATCACACACTACTATAAAAGTAATTTTCAGAACACTTTCAATTGATAGTTAAAACAAATGGTGAATACACAAATTTATGGTTCCCTCTGCACCTCACAGTCAGCCAGATCTTATATAAAAATACATTAAAAACATACGTATTATTCAATATATCCTAATGATTTTTCACATAATAGTAATTTTCCGATCACTCATTTGATGATAAAAAAACCTTATTTAATAAATTCTAATGATTTGTCAGATTTAGTAACTTACAGCCATAAATAGTCAATAGCTCATAAAACGCCAAAGATTAGTTTTAATTTTATGGTTTGATACCTTACAGTCGAACGGTTATTTAAATTCTACATTCTAGTTTTTTGACAAAGAATATTATCTAATTGATTCTGTATATCACACACTACTATAAAAGTAATTTTCAGAACACTTTCAATTGATAGTTAAAAAAATGGTGAATACACAAATTTGGGGTTCCCTCTGCACCTCACAGTCAGCCAGATCTTATTTAAAATACATTAAAAACATACGTATTATTCAATATATCCTAATGATTTTTCACGTAATAGTAATTTTCCGAACACTCGTTTGATGATAAAAAACCTTATTTAATAAATCCTAATGATTTGTCAGATTTAGTAACTAACAGCCATAAATAGTCTATAGCTCATGAAACGCCAAAGATTAGTTTTAATTTTATGGTTTCATACCTTACAGTCAAACGGTATTTTAAATTCTACATTCTAGTTTTTTGACAAGGAATATTATCTAATTGATTCTGCATATCACACACTATTATCTAATTGATTCTGTATATCACACACTAATATAATAGTTTTTCAGAACACTTTCAATTGATGATTTAAACCAATGGTGAGTATAGAAATTTATGGTTCCCTCTGCACCTCACAGTCAGCCATATCTTATATAAAAATACATTAAAAACATGTGTATTATTCAATATATCCTAATGATTTTTCTCATAATAGTAACTTTCCGAACACTCATTTGATGATAAAAAACCCTATTTAATAAATCCTAATGATTTTTCAGATTTAATAACTAACAGCCATAAATATTCAATAACTCATAAAACGCCAAAGATTAGTTTTTATTTTATGGTTTGATACCTTACAAACGGTATTTTAAATTCTACATTCTAGTTTTTTGACAAGGAATATTATCTAATTGATTCTGCATATCACACACTAATATAAAAGTAATTTTCAGAACACTTTCAATTGATAGTTAAAACAAATGGTTAGTATACAAATTTATGGTTCCCTCCGCACCTCACAGTCAGCCAGATCTTATATAAAAATACTTTCAAAACATACGTATTATTCAATACATCCTAATGATTTTTCACATAATACTAATTTTCCGATCACTCATTTGATGATAAAAAACATTTTTTAATAAATCCTACTGATTTTTCAGATTAACTAACTAACAGCCATTAATAGTCAATAGCTCATAAAACGCTAAATATTAGTTTTAATTTTATGGTTTCATACCTTACAGTCAAACGGTAATTTAAATTCTACATTCTAGTTTTTTGACAAGGCATATTATCTAATTGATTCTGTATATCACACACTAATATAATAGTTTTTCAGAACACTTTCAATTGATGATTTAAACCAACGGTGAGTATAGAAATTTATGGTTCCCTCTGCACCTCACAGTCAGCCAGATCTTATATAAAAATACATTAAAAACATACGTATTATTCAATATATCCTAATGATTTTTCTCATAATAGTAATTTTCAGAACACTCATTTCATGATAAAAAACCCTATTTAATAAATCCTAATGATTTTTCAGATTTAGTACCTAACAGCCATAAAATATTCAATAACTCATGAAACGCCAAAGATTAGTTTAATTTTATGGTTACATACCTTAGAGTCAAACGGTAATTTAAATTCTACATTCTAGTTTTTTGACAAAGAATATTATCTAATTGATTCTGCATGTCACACACTAATATAAAAGTAATTTTCAGAACACTTTCAATTGATAGTTAAAACAAATGGTGAATACACAAATTTGGGGTTCCCTCTGCACCTCACAGTCAGCCAGATCTTATTTAAAAATATATTAAAAACATACGTATTATTCAATATATCCTAATGATTTTTCACATAATAGTAATTTTCCGATCACTCATTTGATGATAAAAAAACCTTATTTAATAAATCCTAATGATTTTTCAGATTTAATAACTAACAGCCATAAATATTCAATAACTCATAAAACGCCAAAGATTAGTTTTTATTTTATGGTTTGATACCTTACAAACGGTATTTTAAATTCTACATTCTAGTTTTTTGACAAGGAATATTATCTAATTGATTCTGTATATCACACACTAATATAAAAGTAATTTTCAGAACACTTTCAATTGATAGTTAAAACAAATGGTGAATACACAAATTTGGGGTTCCCTCTGCACCTCACAGTCAGCCAGATCTTATATAAAAATACACGTATTATTCAATATATCCTAATGATTTTTCACATAATAGTAATTTTCCGATCACTCATTTGATGATAAAAAAACCTTATTTAATAAATCCTAATGATTTTTCAGATTTAGTAACTTACAGCCATAAATAGTCTATAGCTCATAAAACGCCAAAGATTAGTTTTAATTTTATGGTTTCATACCTTACAGTCAAACGGTATTTTAAATCCTACATTCTAGTTTTTTGACAAGGAATATTATCTAATTGATTCTGTATATGACACACTAATATAAAAGTAATTTTCAGAACACTTTCAATTGATAGTTAAAACAAATGGTGAATACACAAATTTATGGTTCCCACTGCACCTCACAGTCAGCCAGATCTTATATAAAAATACATTAAAAACATACGTATTATTCAATATATCCTAATGATTTTCACATAATAGTAATTTTCCGAATACTCATTTGATGATAAAAAACCCTATTTAATAAATCCTAATGATTTTTCAGATTTAGTAACTAACAGCCATAAATGGTCTATAGCTCATGAAACGCCAAAGATTAGTTTTAATTTTATGGTTTCATACCTTACAGTCAAACGGTATTTTAAATTCTACATTCTAGTTTTTTGACAAGGAATATTATCTAATTGATTCTGTATATCACACACTAATATAAAAGTAATTTTCAGAACACTTTCAATTGATAGTTAAAACAAATGGTGAATACACAAATTTATGGTTCCCTCTGCACCTCACAGTCAGCCAGATATTATATAAAAATACATTAAAAACATACGTATTATTCAATATATCCTAATGGTTTTTCACATAATAGTAATTTTCTGAACATTCATTTGATGATAAAAAATATTATTTAATAAATCCTAATGATTTTTCAGATTTAGTAATTAACAGCCATAAGTAGTCATTAACTCATGAAACGCCAAAGATTAGTTTTAATTTTATGGTTTTATACCTTACAGTCAAACGGTATTTTAAATCCTACATTCTAGTTTTTTGACAAGGAATATTAACTAATTGATTCTGTATATCACACATTAATATAAAAGTAATTTTCAGAACACTTTCAATTGATAGTTAAAACAAATGGTGAATACACAAATTTATGGTTCCCTCTGCACCTCACAGTCAGCCAGATCTTATATAAAAATACATTAAAAACATACGTATTATTCAATATATCCTAATGATTTTTCACATAATAGTAATTTTCCGAACACTCATTTGATGATAAAAAACCCTATTTAATAAATCCTAATGATTTTTCAGATTTAGTAACTAACAGCCATAAATATTCAATAAGTCATGAAACGCCAAAGATTAGTTTTAATTTTATGATTTGATACCTTACAGTCAAACGGTATTTTAAATTCTACATTCTAGTTTTTTGACAAGGAATATTATCTAATTGATTCTGTATATCACACACTAATATAAAAGTAATTTTCAGAACACTTTCAATTGATAGTTAAAACAAATGGTGAATACACAAATTTATGGTTCCCTCTGCACCTCACAGTCAGCCAGATATTATATAAAAATACATTAAAAACATACGTATTATTCAATATATCCTAATGATTTTCACATAATAGTAATTTTCCGAATACTCATTTGATGATAAAAAACCCTATTTAATAAATCCTAATGATTTTTCAGATTTAGTAACTAACAGCCATAAATAGTCTATAGCTCATGAAACGCCAAAGATTAGTTTTAATTTTATGGTTTCATACCTTACAGTCAAACGGTATTTTAAATTCTACATTCTAGTTTTTTGACAAGGAATATTATCTAATTGATTCTGTATATCACACACTAATATAAAAGTAATTTTCAGAACACTTTCAATTGATAGTTAAAACAAATGGTGAATACACAAATTTATGGTTCCCTCTGCACCTCACAGTCAGCCAGATATTATATAAAAATACATTAAAAACATACATATTATTCAATATATCCTAATGGTTTTTCACATAATAGTAATTTTCTGAACATTCATTTGATGATAAAAAATATTATTTAATAAATCCTAATGATTTTTCAGATTTAGTAATTAACAGCCATAAATAGTCATTAACTCATGAAATGCCAAAGATTAGTTTTAATTTTATGGTTTTATACCTTACAGTCAAACGGTATTTTAAATCCTACATTCTAGTTTTTTGACAAGGAATATTATCTAATTGATTCTGTATATCACACATTAATATAAAAGTAATTTTCAGAACACTTTCAATTGATAGTTAAAACAAATGGTGAATACACAAATTTATGGTTCCCTCTGCACCTCACAGTCAGCCAGATCTTATATAAAAATACATTAAAAACATACGTATTATTCAATATATCCTAATGATTTTTCACATAATAGTAATTTTCCGAACACTCATTTGATGATAAAAAACCCTATTTAATAAATCCTAATGATTTTTCAGATTTAGTAACTTACAGCCATAAATAGTCTATAGCTCATAAAACGCCAAAGACTAGTTTTAATTTTATGGTTTCATACCTTACAGTCAAACGGTATTTTAAATCCTACATTCTAGTTTTTTGACAAGGAATATTATCTAATTGATTCTGTATATCACACACTAATATAAAAGTAATTTTCAGAACACTTTCAATTGATAGTTAAAACAAATGGTGAATACACAAATTTGGGGTTCCCTCTGCACATCACAGTCAGCCAGATCTTATATAAAAATACACGTATTATTCAATATATCCTAATGATTTTTCACATAATAGTAATTTTCCGATCACTCATTTGATGATAAAAAAACCTTATTTAATAAATCCTAATGATTTTTCAGATTTAGTAACTAACAGCCATAAATAGTCTATAGCTCATGAAACGCCAAAGATTAGTTTTAATTTTATGGTTTCATACCTTACAGTCAAGCGGTATTTTAAATTCTACATTCTAGTTTTTTGACAAGGAATATTATCTAATTGATTCTGCATATCACACACTATTATCTAATTGATTCTGTATATCACACACTAATATAATAGTTTTTCAGAACACTTTCAATTGATGATTTAAACCAATGGTGAGTATAGAAATTTATGGTTCCCTCTGCACCTCACAGTCAGCCAGATCTTATATAAAAATACATTAAAAACATGTGTATTATTCAATATATCCTAATGATTTTTCTCATAATAGTAACTTTCCGAACACTCATTTGATGATAAAAAACCTTATTTAATAAATCCTAATGATTTTTGAGATTTAATAACTAACAGCCATAAATATTCAATAACTCATAAAACGCCAAAGATTAGTTTTTATTTTATGGTTTGATACCTTACAAACGGTATTTTAAATTCTACATTCTAGTTTTTTGACAAGGAATATTATCTAATTGATTCTGTATATCACACACTAATATAAAAGTAATTTTCAGAACACTTTCAATTGATAGTTAAAACAAATGGTGAATACACAAATTTATGGTTCCCTCTGCACCTCACAGTCAGCCAGATATTATATAAAAATACATTAAAAACATACGTATTATTCAATATATCCTAATGGTTTTTCACATAATAGTAATTTTCTGAACATTCATTTGATGATAAAAAATATTATTTAATAAATCCTAATGATTTTTCAGATTTAGTAATTAACAGCCATAAATAGTCATTAACTCATGAAACGCCAAAGATTAGTTTTAATTTTATGGTTTTATACCTTACAGTCAAACGGTATTTTAAATCCTACATTCTAGTTTTTTGACAAGGAATATTATCTAATTGATTCTGTATATCACACATTAATATAAAAGTAATTTTCAGAACACTTTCAATTGATAGTTAAAACAAATGGTGAATACACAAATTTATGGTTCCCTCTGCACCTCACAGTCAGCCAGATCTTATATAAAAATACATTAAAAACATACGTATTATTCAATATATCCTAATGATTTTTCACATAATAGTAATTTTCCGAACACTCATTTGATGATAAAAAACCCTATTTAATAAATCCTAATGATTTTTCAGATTTAGTAACTAACAGCCATAAATATTCAATAACTCATGAAACGCCAAAGATTAGTTTTAATTTTATGATTTGATACCTTACAGTCGAACGGTTATTTAAATTCTACATTCTAGTTTTTTGACAAAGAATATTATCTAATTGATTCTGTATATCACACACTACTATAAAAGTAATTTTCAGAACACTTTCAATTGATAGTTAAAACAAATGGTGAATACACAAATTTATGGTTCCCTCTGCACCTCACAGTCAGCCAGATCTTATATAAAAATACATTAAAAACATACGTATTATTCAATATATCCTAATGATTTTTCACATAATAGTAATTTTCCGATCACTCATTTGATGATAAAAAAACCTTATTTAATAAATTCTAATGATTTGTCAGATTTAGTAACTTACAGCCATAAATAGTCAATAGCTCATAAAACGCCAAAGATTAGTTTTAATTTTATGGTTTGATACCTTACAGTCGAACGGTTATTTAAATTCTACATTCTAGTTTTTTGACAAAGAATATTATCTAATTGATTCTGTATATCACACACTACTATAAAAGTAATTTTCAGAACACTTTCAATTGATAGTTAAAAAAATGGTGAATACACAAATTTGGGGTTCCCTCTGCACCTCACAGTCAGCCAGATCTTATTTAAAAATACATTAAAAACATACGTATTATTCAATATATCCTAATGATTTTTCACATAATAGTAATTTTCCGAACACTCGTTTGATGATAAAAAACCTTATTTAATAAATCCTAATGATTTTTCAGATTTAGTAACTAACAGCCATAAATAGTCTATAGCTCATGAAACGCCAAAGATTAGTTTTAATTTTATGGTTTCATACCTTACAGTCAAACGGTATTTTAAATTCTACATTCTAGTTTTTTGACAAGGAATATTATCTAATTGATTCTGCATATCACACACTATTATCTAATTGATTCTGTATATCACACACTAATATAATAGTTTTTCAGAACACTTTCAATTGATGATTTAAACCAATGGTGAGTATAGAAATTTATGGTTCCCTCTGCACCTCACAGTCAGCCAGATCTTATATAAAAATACATTAAAAACATGTGTATTATTCAATATATCCTAATGATTTTTCTCATAATAGTAACTTTCCGAACACTCATTTGATGATAAAAAACCCTATTTAATAAATCCTAATGATTTTTCAGATTTAATAACTAACAGCCATAAATATTCAATAACTCATAAAACGCCAAAGATTAGTTTTTATTTTATGGTTTGATACCTTACAAACGGTATTTTAAATTCTACATTCTAGTTTTTTGACAAGGAATATTATCTAATTGATTCTGCATATCACACACTAATATAAAAGTAATTTTCAGAACACTTTCAATTGATAGTTAAAACAAATGGTTAGTATACAAATTTATGGTTCCCTCCGCACCTCACAGTCAGCCAGATCTTATATAAAAATACATTCAAAACATACGTATTATTCAATACATCCTAATGATTTTTCATATAATACTAATTTTCCGATCACTCATTTGATGATAAAAAACATTATTTAATAAATCCTAATGATTTTTCAGATTAACTAACTAACAGCCATTAATAGTCAATAGCTCATAAAACGCCAAAGATTAGTTTTAATTTTATGGTTTGATACCTTACAGTCGAACGGTTATTTAAATTCTACATTCTAGTTTTTTGACAAAGAATATTATCTAATTGATTCTGTATATCACACACTAATATAATAGTAATTTTCCGAACACTTTCATTTGATGATTAAAATAAATGGTGAGTATACAAATTTATGGTTCCCTCCGCACCTCAGTCAGCCTGATCCTATATAAAAATACATTAAAAACATACGTATTATTCAATATATCCTAATGGTTTTTCACATAATAGTAATTTTCTGAACACTCATTTGATGATAAAAAATATTATTTAATAAATCCTATTGATTTTTCAGATTTAGTAACTAACAGCCATAAATAGTCAATAACTCATGAAACGCCAAAGATTAGTTTTAATTTTATGGTTTCATACATTACACAGTCAAACGGTATTTTAATTCTACATTCTAGTTTTTTGACAAGGAATATTATCTAATTGATTCTGTATATCACACACTAATATAATAGTAATTTTCAGAACACTTTCAATTGATGGTTAAAACAAATGGTGAATACACAAATTTATGGTTCCCTCTGCACCTCACAGTCAGCCAGATCTTATATAAAAATACATTAAAAACATTCGTATTATTCAATATATCCTAATGATTTTTAACATAATAGTAATTTTCCGAACACTCGTTTGATGATAATAAACCTTATTTAATAAATAGTCTATAGCTCATGAAACGCCAAAGATTAGTTTTAATTTTATGGTTTCATACCTTACAGTCAAACGGTATTTTAAATTCTACATTCTAGTTTTTTTACAAGGAATATTATCTAATTGATTCTGTATATCACACACTAATATAAAAGTAATTTTCAGAACACTTTCAATTGATAGTTAAAACAAATGGTGATTACACAAATTTATGGTTCCCTCTGCACCTCACAGTCAGCCAGATCTTATATAAAAATACATTAAAAACATTCGTATTATTCAATATATCCTAATGATTTTTAACATAATAGTAATTTTCCGAACACTCGTTTGATGATAATAAACCTTATTTAATAAATAGTCTAGAGCTCATAAAACGCAAAAGTTTAGTTTTAATTTTATGGTTTCTTACCTTACAGTCAAACGGTATTTTAAATTCTACATTCTAGTTTTTTGACAAGGAATATTATCTAATTGATTCTGTATATCACACACTAATATAATAGTTTTTCAAAACACTTTCAATTGATGATTTAAACTAATTGTGAGTATAGAAATTTATGGTTCCCTCTGCACCTCACAGTCAGCCAGATCTTATATAAAAATACATTAAAAACATAGGTATTATTCAATATATCCTAATGATTTTTCACATAATAGTAATTTTCCGAACACTCATTTGTTGATAAAAAACCCTATTTAATAAATCCTTATGATTTTTCAGATTTAGTAACTAACAGCTATAAAATATTCAATAACTCATGAAACGCCAAAGATAAGTTTTATTTTTATGGTTACAGTCAAACGGTATTTAAAATCCTACATTCTAGTTTTTTGACAAGGAATATTATCTAATTGATTCTGTATATCACACACTAATATAAAAGTAATTTTCAGAACACTTTCAATTGATAGTTAAAACAAATGGTGAATACACAAATTTGGGGTTCCCTCTGCACCTCACAGTCAGCCAGATCTTATATAAAAATACACGTATTATTCAATATATCCTAATGATTTTTCACATAATAGTAATTTTCCGATCACTCATTTGATGATAAAAAAACCTTATTTAATAAATCCTAATGATTTTTCAGATTTAGTAACTTACAGCCATAAATAGTCTATAGCTCATAAAACGCCAAAGATTAGTTTTAATTTTATGGTTTCATACCTTACAGTCAAACGGTATTTTAAATTCTACATTCTAGTTTTTTGACAAGGAATATTATCTAATTGATTCTGCATATCACACACTATTATAAAATTGATTCTGTATATCACACACTAATATAAAAGTAATTTTCAGAACACTTTCAATTGATAGTTAAAACAAATGGTGAATACATAAATTTAAGGTTCCCTCTGCACCTCACAGTCAGGCAGATCTTATATAAAAATACATTAAAAACATACGTATTATTCAATATATCCTAATGATTTTTCACATAATAGTAATTTTCCGATCACTCATTTGATGATAAAAAAACATTATTTAATAAATCCTAATGATTTTTCAGATTTAGTAACTTACAGCCATAAATAGTCAATAGCTCATAAAACGCCAAAGATTAGTTTTAATTTTATGGTTTGATACCTTACAGTCGAACGGTTATTTAAATTCTACATTCTAGTTTTTAGACAAAAAATATTATCTAATTGATTCTGTATATCACACACTAATATAATAGTAATTTTCCGAACACTTTCATTTGATGATTAAAACAAATGGTGAGTATACAAATTTATGGTTCCCTCCGCACCTCAGTCAGCCTGATCCTGTATAAAAATACATTAAAAACATACATATTATTCAATATATCCTAATGGTTTTTCACATAATAGTAATTTTCTGAACATACATTTGATGATAAAAAATATTATTTAATAAATCCTAATGATTTTTCAGATTTAGTAACTAACAGCCATAAATAGTCATTAACTCATGAAACGCCAAGGATTAGTTTTAATTTTATGGTTTTATACCTTACAGTCAAACGGTATTTTAAATCCTACATTCTAGTTTTTTGACAAGGAATATTATCTAATTGATTCTGTATATGACACACTAATATAAAAGTAATTTTCAGAACACTTTCAATTGATAGTTAAAACAAATGGTGAATACACAAATTTATGGTTCCCTCTGCACCCCACAGTCAGCCAGATCTTATATAAAAATACATTAAAAACATACGTATTATTCAATATATCCTAATGATTTTCACATAATAGTAATTTTCCGAACACTCATTTGATGATAAAAAACCCTATTTAATAAATCCTAATGATTTTTCAGATTTAGTAACTAACAGCCATAAATATTCAATAACTCATGAAACGCCAAAGATTAGTTTTAATTTTATGGTTTGATACCTTACAGACAAACGGTATTTTAAATCCTACATTCTAGTTTTTTGACAAGGAATATTATCTAATTGATTCTGTATATCACACATTAATATAAAAGTAATTTTCAGAACACTTTCAATTGATAGTTAAAACAAATGGTGAATACACAAATTTATGGTTCCCTCTGCACCTCATAGTCAGCCAGATCTTATATAAAAATACATTAAAAACATACGTATTATTCGATATATCCTAATGATTTTTCACATAATAGTAATTTTCCGAACACTCATTTGATGATAAAAAACCCTATTTAATAAATCCTAATGATTTTTCAGATTTAGTAACTAACAGCCATAAATATTCAATAACTCATGAAACGCCAAAGATTAGTTTTAATTTTATGGTTTGATACCTTACAGTCGAACGGTTATTTAAATTCTACATTCTAGTTTTTTGACAAAGAATATTATCTAATTGATTCTGTATATCACACACTACTATAAAAGTAATTTTCAGAACACTTTCAATTGATAGTTAAAACAAATGGTGAATACACAAATTTATGGTTCCCTCTGCACCTCACAGTCAGCCAGATCTTATATAAAAATACATTAAAAACATACGTATTATTCAATATATCCTAATGATTTTTCACATAATAGTAATTTTCCGATCACTCATTTGATGATAAAAAAACCTTATTTAATAAATTCTAATGATTTGTCAGATTTAGTAACTTACAGCCATAAATAGTCAATAGCTCATAAAACGCCAAAGATTAGTTTTAATTTTATGGTTTGATACCTTACAGTCGAACGGTTATTTAAATTCTATATTCTAGTTTTTTAACAAAAAATATTATCTAATTGATTCTGTATATCACACACTAATATAATAGTAATTTTCCGAACACTTTCATTTGATGATTAAAACAAATGGTGAGTATACAAATTTATGGTTCCCTCCGCACCTCAGTCAGCCTGATCCTGTATAAAAATACATTAAAAACATACGTATTATTCAATATATCCTAATGGTTTTTCACATAATAGTAATTTTCCGAACACTCATTTGATGATAAAAAACCCTATTTAATAAATCCTAATGATTTTTCAGATTTAGTAACTAACAGCCATAAATAGTCAATAACTCATGAAACGCCAAAGATTAGTTTTAATTTTATGGTTTGATACCTTACAGTCGAACGGTTATTTAAATTCTACATTCTAGTTTTTTGACAAAGAATATTATCTAATTGATTCTGTATATCACACACTACTATAAAAGTAATTTTCAGAACACTTTCAATTGATAGTTAAAACAAATGGTGAATACACAAATTTATGGTTCCCTCTGCACCTCACAGTCAGCCAGATCTTATATAAAAATACATTAAAAACATACGTATTATTCAATATATCCTAATGATTTTTCACATAATAGTAATTTTCCGATCACTCATTTGATGATAAAAAAACTTATTTAATAAATTCTAATGATTTGTCAGATTTAGTAACTTGCAGCCATAAATAGTCAATAGCTCATAAAACGCCAAAGATTAGTTTTAATTTTATGGTTTGATACCTTACAGTCGAACGGTTATTTAAATTCTACATTCTAGTTTTTTGACAAAAAATATTATCTAATTGATTCTGTATATCACACACTAATATAATAGTAATTTTCCGAACACTTTCATTTGATGATTAAAACAAATGGTGAGTATACAAATTTATGGTTCCCTCCGCACCTCAGTCAGCCTGATCCTGTATAAAAATACATTAAAAACATACGTATTATTCAATATATCCTAATGGTTTTTCACATAATAGTAATTTTCTGAACATTCATTTGATGATAAAAAATATTATTTAATAAATCCTAATGATTTTTCAGATTTAGTAACTAACAGCCATAAATAGTCAATAACTCATGAAACGCCAAAGATTAGTTTTAATTTTATGGTTTGATACCTTACAGTCGAACGGTTATTTAAATTCGACATTCTAGTTTTTAGACAAAAAATATTATCTAATTGATTCTGTATATCACACACTAATATAATAGTAATTTTCCGAACACTTTCATTTGATGATTAAAACAAATGGTGAGTATACAAATTTATGGTTCCCTCCGCACCTCACAGTCAGCCAGATCTTATATAAAAATACATTAAAAACATACATATTATTCAATATATCCTAATGGTTTTTCACATAATAGTAATTTTCTGAACATACATTTGATGATAAAAAATATTATTTAATAAATCCTAATGATTTTTCAGATTTAGTAACTAACAGCCATAAATAGTCATTAACTCATGAAACGCCAAAGATTAGTTTTAATTTTATGGTTTTATACCTTACAGTCAAACGGTATTTTAAATCCTACATTCTAGTTTTTTGACAAGGAATATTATCTAATTGATTCTGTATATGACACACTAATATAAAAGTAATTTTCAGAACACTTTCAATTGATAGTTAAAACAAATGGTGAATACACAAATTTATGGTTCCCTCTGCACCCCACAGTCAGCCAGATCTTATATAAAAATACATTAAAAACACACGTATTATTCAATATATCCTAATGATTTTCACATAATAGTAATTTTCCGAACACTCATTTGATGATAAAAAACCCTATTTAATAAATCCTAATGATTTTTCAGATTTAGTAACTAACAGCCATAAATATTCAATAACTCATGAAACGCCAAAGATTAGTTTTAATTTTATGGTTTGATACCTTACAGACAAACGGTATTTTAAATCCTACATTCTAGTTTTTTGACAAGGAATATTATCTAATTGATTCTGTATATCACACATTAATATAAAAGTAATTTTCAGAACACTTTCAATTGATAGTTAAAACAAATGGTGAATACACAAATTTATGGTTCCCTCTGCACCTCATAGTCAGCCAGATCTTATATAAAAATACATTAAAAACATACGTATTATTCGATATATCCTAATGATTTTTCACATAATAGTAATTTTCCGAACACTCATTTGATGATAAAAAACCCTATTTAATAAATCCTAATGATTTTTCAGATTTAGTAACTAACAGCCATAAATATTCAATAACTCATGAAACGCAAAAGATTAGTTTTAATTTTATGGTTTGATACCTTACAGTCGAACGGTTATTTAAATTCTACATTCTAGTTTTTTGACAAAGAATATTATCTAATTGATTCTGTATATCACACACTACTATAAAAGTAATTTTCAGAACACTTTCAATTGATAGTTAAAACAAATGGTGAATACACAAATTTATGGTTCCCTCTGCACCTCACAGTCAGCCAGATCTTATATAAAAATACATTAAAAACATACGTATTATTCAATATATCCTAATGATTTTTCACATAATAGTAATTTTCCGATCACTCATTTGATGATAAAAAAACCTTATTTAATAAATTCTAATGATTTGTCAGATTTAGTAACTTACAGCCATAAATAGTCAATAGCTCATAAAACGCCAAAGATTAGTTTTAATTTTATGGTTTGATACCTTACAGTCGAACGGTTATTTAAATTCTATATTCTAGTTTTTTAACAAAAAATATTATCTAATTGATTCTGTATATCACACACTAATATAATAGTAATTTTCCGAACACTTTCATTTGATGATTAAAACAAATGGTGAGTATACAAATTTATGGTTCCCTCCGCACCTCAGTCAGCCTGATCCTGTATAAAAATACATTAAAAACATACGTATTATTCAATATATCCCAATGATTTTTCACATAATAGTAATTTTCCGATCACTCATTTGATGATAAAAAAACCTTATTTAATAAATCCTAATGATTTTTCAGATTTAGTAACTTACAGCCATAAATAGTCAATAGCTCATAAAACGCCAAAGATTAGTTTTAATTTTATGGTTTGATACCTTACAGTCGAACGGTTATTTAAATTCTACATTCTAGTTTTTTGACAAAGAATATTATCTAATTGATTCTGTATATCACACACTAATATGATAGTAATTTTCCGAACACTTTCATTTGATGATTAAAACAAATGGTGAGTATACAAATTTATGGTTCCCTCCGCACCTCAGTCAGCCTGATCCTGTATAAAAATACATTAAAAACATACGTATTATTCAATATATCCTAATGGTTTTTCACATAATAGTAATTTTCTGAACATTCATTTGATGATAAAAAATATTATTTAATAAATCCTAATGATTTTTCAGATTTAGTAACTAACAGCCATAAATAGTCAATAACTCATGAAACGCCAAAGATTAGTTTTAATTTTATGGTTTTATACCTTACATTCAAACGGTATTTTAAATCCTACATTCTAGTTTTTTGACAAGGAATATTATCTAATTGATTCTGTATATAACACACTAATATAAAAGTTATTTTCAGAACACTTTCAATTGATAGTTAAAACAAATGGTGAATACACAAATTTATGGTTCCCTCTGCACCTCACAGTCAGCCAGATCTTATATAAAAATACATTAAAAAGATACGTATTATTCAATATATCCTAATGATTTTTCACATAATAGTAATTTTCCGAACACTCATTTGATGATAAAAAACCCTATTTAATAAATCCTAATGATTTTTCAGATTTAGTAACTAACAGCCATAAATTTTCAATAACTCATGAAACGCCAAAGATTAGTTTTAATTTTATGGTTTGATACCTTACAGTCGAATGGTTATTTAAATTCTACATTCTAGTTTTTTGACAAAGAATATTATCTAATTGATTCTGTATATCACACACTACTATAAAAGTAATTTTAAGAACACTTTCAATTGATAGTTAAAACAAATGGTGAATACACAAATTTATGGTTCCCTCTGCACCTCACAGTCAGCCAGATCTTATATAAAAATACATTAAAAACATACGTATTATTCAATATATCCTAATGATTTTTCACATAATAGTAATTTTCCGATCACTCATTTGATGATAAAAAAACCTTATTTAATAAATCCTAATGATTTTTCAGATTTAGTAACTTACAGCCATAAATAGTCAATAGCTCATAAAACGCCAAAGATTAGTTTTAATTTTATGGTTTGATACCTTACAGTCGAACGGTTATTTAAATTCTACATTCTAGTTTTTTGACAAAGAATATTATCTAATTGATTCTGTATATCACACACTAATATAATAGTAATTTTCCGAACACTTTCATTTGATGATTAAAACAAATGGTGAGTATACAAATTTATGGTTCCCTCCGCACGTCAGTCAGCCTGATCCTGTATAAAAATACATTAAAAACATACGTATTATTCAATATATCCTAATGGTTTTTCACATAATAGTAATTTTCTGAACATTCATTTGATGATAAAAAATATTATTTAATAAATCCTAATGATTTTTCAGATTTAGTAACTAACAGCCATAAATAGTCAATAACTCATGAAACGCCAAAGATTAGTTTTAATTTTATGGTTTTATACCTTACAGTCGAACAGTTATTTAAATTCTACATTCTAGTTTTTTGACAAGGAATATTATCTAATTGATTCTGTATATCACACACTACTATAAAAGTAATTTTCAGAACACTTTCAATTGATAGTTAAAACAAATGGTGAATACACAAATTTATGGTTCCCTCTGCACCCCACAGTCAGCCAGATCTTATATAAAAATACATTAAAAACATACGTATTATTCAATATATCCTAATGATTTTCACATAATAGTAATTTTCCGAACACTCATTTGATGATAAAAAACCCTATTTAATAAATCCTAATGATTTTTCAGATTTAGTAACTAACAGCCATAAATATTCAATAACTCATGAAACACCAAAGATTAGTTTCAATTTTATGGTTTGATACCTTACAGTCAAACGGTATTTTAAATCCTACATTCTAGTTTTTTGACAAGGAATATTATCTAATTGATTCTGTATATCACACACTAATATAAAAGTAATTTTCAGAACACTTTCAATTGATAGTTAAAACAAATGGTGAATACACAAATTTATGGTTCACTCTGCACCTCACAGTCAGCCAGATCTTATATAAAAATACATTAAAAACATACGTATTATTCAACATATCCTAATGATTTTTCACATAATAGTAATTTTCCGAACATTCATTTGATGATAAAAAACTCTATTTAATAAATCCTAATGATTTTTCAGATTTAGTAACTAACAGCCATAAATTTTCAATAACTCATGAAACGCCAAAGATTAGTTTTAATTTTATGGTTTGATACCTTACAGTCGAACGGTTATTTAAATTCTACATTCTAGTTTTTTGACAAAGAATATTATCTAATTGATTCTGTATATCACACACTACTATAAAAGTAATTTTCAGAACACTTTCAATTGATAGTTAAAACAAATGGTGAATACACAAATTTATGGTTCCCTCTGCACCCCACAGTCAGCCAGATCTTATACAAAAATACATTAAAAACATACGTATTATTCAATATATCCTAATGATTTTCACATAATAGTAATTTTCCAAACACTCATTTGATGATAAAAAACCCTATTTAATAAATCCTAATGATTTTTCAGATTTAGTAACTAACAGCCATAAATATTCAATAACTCATGAAAAGCCAAAGATTAGTTTTAATTTTATGGTTTGATACCTTACAGTCAAACGGTATTTTAAATCCTACATTCTAGTTTTTTGACAAGGAATATTATCTAATTGATTCTGTATATCACACATTAATATAAAAGTAATTTTCAGAACACTTTCAATTGATAGTTAAAACAAATGGTGAATACACAAATTTATGGTTCCCTCTGTACCTCACAGTCAGCCAGATCTTATATAAAAATACATTAAAAACATACGTATTATTCAATATATCCCAATGATTTTTCACATAATAGTAATTTTCCGATCACTCATTTGATGATAAAAAAACCTTATTTAATAAATCCTAATGATTTTTCAGATTTAGTAACTTACAGCCATAAATAGTCAATAGCTCATAAAACGCCAAAGATTAGTTTTAATTTTATGGTTTGATACCTTACAGTCGAACGGTTATTTAAATTCTACATTCTAGTTTTTTGACAAAGAATATTATCTAATTGATTCTGTATATCACACACTAATATGATAGTAATTTTCCGAACACTTTCATTTGATGATTAAAACAAATGGTGAGTATACAAATTTATGGTTCCCTCCGCACCTCAGTCAGCCTGATCCTGTATAAAAATACATTAAAAACATACGTATTATTCAATATATCCTAATGGTTTTTCACATAATAGTAATTTTCTGAACATTCATTTGATGATAAAAAATATTATTTAATAAATCCTAATGATTTTTCAGATTTAGTAACTAACAGCCATAAATAGTCAATAACTCATGAAACGCCAAAGATTAGTTTTAATTTTATGGCTTTATACCTTACATTCAAACGGTATTTTAAATCCTACATTCTAGTTTTTTGACAAGGAATATTATCTAATTGATTCTGTATATAACACACTAATATAAAAGTAATTTTCAGAACACTTTCAATTGATAGTTAAAACAAATGGTGAATACACAAATTTATGGTTCCCTCTGTACCTCACAGTCAGCCAGATCTTATATAAAAATACATTAAAAACATACGTATTATTCAATATATCCTAATGATTTTCACATAATAGTAATTTTCTGAACACTCATTTGATGATAAAAAACCCTATTTAATAAATCCTAATGATTTTTCAGATTTAGTAACTAACAGCCATAAATATTCAATAACTCATGAAACACCAAAGATTAGTTTTAATTTTATGGTTTGATACCTTACAGTCAAACGGTATTTTAAATCCTACATTCTAGTTTTTTGACAAGGAATATTATCTAATTGATTCTGTATATCACACATTAATATAAAAGTAATTTTCAGAACACTTTCAATTGATAGTTAAAACAAATGGTGAATACACAAATTTATGGTTCCCTCTGCACCTCACAGTCAGCCAGATCTTATATAAAAATACATTAAAAACATACGTATTATTCAATATATCCCAATGATTTTTCACATAATAGTAATTTTCCGATCACTCATTTGATGATAAAAAAACCTTATTTAATAAATCCTAATGATTTTTCAGATTTAGTAACTTACAGCCATAAATAGTCAATAGCTCATAAAACGCCAAAGATTAGTTTTAATTTTATGGTTTGATACCTTACAGTCGAACAGTTATTTAAATTCTACATTCTAGTTTTTTGACAAAGAATATTATCTAATTGATTCTGTATATCACACACTAATATGATAGTAATTTTCCGAACACTTTCATTTGATGATTAAAACAAATGGTGAGTATACAAATTTATGGTTCCCTCCGCACCTCAGTCAGCCTGATCCTGTATAAAAATACATTAAAAACATACGTATTATTCAATATATCCTAATGGTTTTTCACATAATAGTAATTTTCTGAACATTCATTTGATGATAAAAAATATTATTTAATAAATCCTAATGATTTTTCAGATTTAGTAACTAACAGCCATAAATAGTCAATAACTCATGAAACGCCAAAGATTAGTTTTAATTTTATGGTTTTATACCTTACATTCAAACGGTATTTTAAATCCTACATTCTAGTTTTTTGACAAGGAATATTATCTAATTGATTCTGTATATAACACACTAATATAAAAGTTATTTTCAGAACACTTTCAATTGATAGTTAAAACAAATGGTGAATACACAAATTTATGGTTCCCTCTGTACCTCACAGTCAGCCAGATCTTATATAAAAATACATTAAAAACATACGTATTATTCAATATATCCTAATGATTTTCACATAATAGTAATTTTCTGAACACTCATTTGATGATAAAAAACCCTATTTAATAAATCCTAATGATTTTTCAGATTTAGTAACTAACAGCCATAAATATTCAATAACTCATGAAACACCAAAGATTAGTTTTAATTTTATGGTTTGATACCTTACAGTCAAACGGTATTTTAAATCCTACATTCTAGTTTTTTGACAAGGAATATTATCTAATTGATTCTGTATATCACACACTAATATAAAAGTAATTTTCAGAACACTTTCAATTGATAGTTAAAACAAATGGTGAATACACAAATTTATGGTTCCCTCTCCACCTCACAGTCAGCCAGATCTTATATAAAAATACATTAAAAACATACGTATTATTCAATATATCCTAATGATTTTTCACATAATAGTAATTTTCCGAACACTCATTTGATGATAAAAAACCCTATTTAATAAATCCTAATGATTTTTCAGATTTAGTAACTAACAGCCATAAATTTTCAATAACTCATGAAACGCCAAAGATTAGTTTTAATTTTATGGTTTGATACCTTACAGTCGAACGGTTATTTAAATTCTACATTCTAGTTTTTTGACAAAGAATATTATCTAATAGATTCTGTATATCACACACTACTATAAAAGTAATTTTCAGAACACTTTCAATTGATAGTTAAAACAAATGGTGAATACACAAATTTATGGTTCCCTCTGCACCTCACAGTCAGCCAGATCTTATATAAAAATACATTAAAAACATACGTATTATTCAATATATCCTAATGATTTTTCACATAATAGTAATTTTCCGATCACTCATTTGATGATAAAAAAACCTTATTTAATAAATCCTAATGATTTTTCAGATTTAGTAACTTACAGCCATAAATATTCAATAGCTCATAAAACGCCAAATATTAGTTTTAATTTTATGGTTTGATACCTTACAGTCGAACGGTTATTTAAATTCTACTTTCTAGTTTTTTGACAAAGAATATTATCTAATTGATTCTGTATATCACACACTAATATAATAGTAATTTTCTGAACACTTTCATTTGATTAAAACAAATGGTGAGTATACAAATTTATGGTTCCCTCCGCACCTCAGTCAGCCTGATCCTGTATAAAAATACATTAAAAACATACGTATTATTCAATATATCCTAATGGTTTTTCACATAATAGTAATTTTCTGAACATTCATTTGATGATAAAAAATATTATTTAATAAATCCTAATGATTTTTCAGATTTAGTAACTAACAGCCATAAATAGTCAATAACTCATGAAACGCCAAAGATTAGTTTTAATTTTATGGTTTTATACCTTACAGTCGAACGGTTATTTAAATTCTACATTCTAGTTTTTTGACAAAAAATATTATCTAATTGATTCTGTATATCACACACTAATATAATAGTAATTTTCCGAACACTTTCATTTGATGATTAAAACAAATGGTGAGTATACAAATTTATGGTTCCCTCCGCACCTCAGTCAGCCTGATCCTGTATAAAAATACATTAAAAACATACGTATTATTCAATATATCCTAATGGTTTTTCACATAATAGTAATTTTCTGAACATTCATTTGATGATAAAAAATATTATTTAATAAATCCTAATGATTTTTCAGATTTAGTAACTAACAGCCATAAATAGTCAATAACTCATGAAACGCCAAAGATTAGTTTTAATTTTATGGTTTTATACCTTACAGTCGAACGGTTATTTAAATTCTACATTCTAGTTTTTTGACAAAAAATATTATCTAATTGATTCTGTATATCACACACTAATATAATAGTAATTTTCCGAACACTTTCATTTCATGATTAAAACAAATGGTGAGTATACAAATTTATGGTTCCCTCCGCACCTCAGTCAGCCTGATCCTGTATAAAAATACATTAAAAACATACGTATTATTCAATATATCCTAATGGTTTTTCACATAATAGTAATTTTCTGAACATTCATTTGATGATAAAAAATATTATTTAATAAATCCTAATGATTTTTCAGATTTAGTAACTAACAGCCATAAATAGTCAATAACTCATGAAACGCCAAAGATTAGTTTTAATTTTATGGTTTTATACCTTACAGTCAAACGGTATTTTAAATCCTACATTCTAGTTTTTTGACAAGGAATATTATCTAATTGATTCTGTATATCACACACTACTATAAAAGTAATTTTCAGAACACTTTCAATTGATAGTTAAAACAAATGGTGAATACACAAATTTATGGTTCCCTCTGCACCCCACAGTCAGCCAGATCTTATATAAAAATACATTAAAAACATACGTATTATTCAATATATCCTAATGATTTTCACATAATAGTAATTTTCCGAACACTCATTTGATGATAAAAAACCCTATTTAATAAATCCTAATGATTTTTCAGATTTAGTAACTAACAGCCATAAATTTTCAATAACTCATGAAACGCCAAAGATTAGTTTTAATTTTATGGTTTGATACCTTACAGTCGAACGGTTATTTAAATTCTACATTCTAGTTTTTTGACAAAGAATATTATCTAATTGATTCTGTATATCACACACTACTATAAAAGTAATTTTCAGAACACTTTCAATTGATAGTTAAAACAAATGGTGAATACACAAATTTATGGTTCCCTCTGCACCCCACAGTCAGCCAGATCTTATATAAAAATACATTAAAAACATACGTATTATTCAATATATCCTAATGATTTTCACATAATAGTAATTTTCCGAACACTCATTTGATGATAAAAAACCCTATTTAATAAATCCTAATGATTTTTCAGATTTAGTAACTAACAGCCATAAATATTCAATAACTCATGAAAAGCCAAAGATTAGTTTTAATTTTATGGTTTGATACCTTACAGTCAAACGGTATTTTAAATCCTACATTCTAGTTTTTTGACAAGGAATATTATCTAATTGATTCTGTATATCACACATTAATATAAAAGTAATTTTCAGAACACTTTCAATTGATAGTTAAAACAAATGGTGAATACACAAATTTATGGTTCCCTCTGCACCTCACAGTCAGCCAGATCTTATATAAAAATACATTAAAAACATACGTATTATTCAATATATCCCAATGATTTTTCACATAATAGTAATTTTCCGATCACTCATTTGATGATAAAAAAACCTTATTTAATAAATCCTAATGATTTTTCAGATTTAGTAACTTACAGCCATAAATAGTCAATAGCTCATAAAACGCCAAAGATTAGTTTTAATTTTATGGTTTGATACCTTACAGTCGAACGGTTATTTAAATTCTACATTCTAGTTTTTTGACAAAGAATATTATCTAATTGATTCTGTATATCACACACTAATATGATAGTAATTTTCCAAACACTTTCATTTGATGATTAAAACAAATGGTGAGTATACAAATTTATGGTTCCCTCCGCACCTCAGTCAGCCTGATCCTGTATAAAAATACATTAAAAACATACGTATTATTCAATATATCCTAATGGTTTTTCACATAATAGTAATTTTCTGAACATTCATTTGATGATAAAAAATATTATTTAATAAATCCTAATGATTTTTCAGATTTAGTAACTAACAGCCATAAATAGTCAATAACTCATGAAACGCCAAAGATTAGTTTTAATTTTATGGTTTTATACCTTACATTCAAACGGTATTTTAAATCCTACATTCTAGTTTTTTGACAAGGAATATTATCTAATTGATTCTGTATATAACACACTAATATAAAAGTAATTTTCAGAACACTTTCAATTGATAGTTAAAACAAATGGTGAATACACAAATTTATGGTTCCCTCTGTACCTCACAGTCAGCCAGATCTTATATAAAAATACATTAAAAACATACGTATTATTCAATATATCCTAATGATTTTCACATAATAGTAATTTTCCGAACACTCATTTGATGATAAAAAACCCTATTTAATAAATCCTAATGATTTTTCATATTTAGTAACTAACAGCCATAAATATTCAATAACTCATGAAACACCAAAGATTAGTTTTAATTTTATGGTTTGATACCTTACAGTCAAACGGTATTTTAAATCCTACATTCTAGTTTTTTGACAAGGAATATTATCTAATTGATTCTGTATATCACACACTAATATAAAAGTAATTTTCAGAACACTTTCAATTGATAGTTAAAACAAATGGTGAATACACAAATTTATGGTTCCCTCTGCACCTCACAGTCAGCCAGATCTTATATAAAAATACATTAAAAACATACGTATTATTCAATATATCCTAATGATTTTTCACATAATAGTAATTTTCCGAACACTCATTTGATGATAAAAAACCCTATTTAATAAATCCTAATGATTTTTCAGATTTAGTAACTAACAGCCATAAATTTTCAATAACTCATGAAACGCCAAAGATTAGTTTTAATTTTATGGTTTGATACCTTACAGTCGAACGGTTATTTAAATTCTACATTCTAGTTTTTTGACAAAGAATATTATCTAATAGATTCTGTATATCACACACTACTATAAAAGTAATTTTCAGAACACTTTCAATTGATAGTTAAAACAAATGGTGAATACACAAATTTATGGTTCCCTCTGCACCTCACAGTCAGCCAGATCTTATATAAAAATACATTAAAAACATACGTATTATTCAATATATCCTAATGATTTTTCACATAATAGTAATTTTCCGATCACTCATTTGATGATAAAAAAACCTTATTTAATAAATCCTAATGATTTTTCAGATTTAGTAACTTACAGCCATAAATAGTCAATAGCTCATAAAACGCCAAAGATTAGTTTTAATTTTATGGTTTGATACCTTACAGTCGAACGGTTATTTAAATTCTACATTCTAGTTTTTTGACAAAGAATATTATCTAATTGATTCTGTATATCACACACTAATATAATAGTAATTTTCTGAACACTTTCATTTGATTAAAACAAATGGTGAGTATACAAATTTATGGTTCCCTCCGCACCTCAGTCAGCCTGATCCTGTATAAAAATACATTAAAAACATACGTATTATTCAATATATCCTAATGGTTTTTCACATAATAGTAATTTTCTGAACATTCATTTGATGATAAAAAATATTATTTAATAAATCCTAATGATTTTTCAGATTTAGTAACTAACAGCCATAAATAGTCAATAACTCATGAAACGCCAAAGATTAGTTTTAATTTTATGGTTTTATACCTTACAGTCAAACGGTATTTTAAATCCTACATTCTAGTTTTTTGACAAGGAATATTATCTAATTGATTCTGTATATAACACACTAATATAAAAGTAATTTTCAGAACACTTTCAATTGATAGTTAAAACAAATGGTGAATACACAAATTTATGGTTCCCTCTGTACCTCACAGTCAGCCAGATCTTATATAAAAATACATTAAAAACATACGTATTATTCAATATATCCTAATGATTTTCACATAATAGTAATTTTCCGAACACTCATTTGATGATAAAAAACCCTATTTAATAAATCCTAATGATTTTTCAGATTTAGTAACTAACAGCCATAAATATTCAATAACTCATGAAACGCCAAAGATTAGTTTTAATTTTATGGTTTGATACCTTACAGTCGAACGGTATTTTAAATCCTACATTCTAGTTTTTTGACAAGGAATATTATCTAATTGATTCTGTATATCACACACTAATATAAAAGTAATTTTCAGAACACTTTCAATTGATATTTAAAACAAATGGTGAATACACAAATTTATGGTTCCCTCTGCACCTCACAGTCAGCCAGATCTTATATAAAAATACATTAAAAAGATACGTATTATTCAATATATCCTAATGATTTTTCACATAATAGTAATTTTCCGAACACTCATTTGATGATAAAAAACCCTATTTAATAAATCCTAATGATTTTTCAGATTTAGTAACTAACAGCCATAAATATTCAATAAGTCATGAAACGCCAAAGATTAGTTTTAATTTTATGATTTGATACCTTACAGTCAAACGGTATTTTAAATTCTACATTCTAGTTTTTTGACAAGGAATATTATCTAATTGATTCTGTATATCACACACTAATATAATAGTAATTTTCCGAACACTTTCAAGTGATGATTTATACCAATGGTGAGTATACAAATTTACGGTTCCCTCCGCACCTCACAGTCAGCCAGATCTTATATAAAAATACATTAAAAACATACGTATTATTCAATATATCCCAATGATTTTTCACATAATAGTAATTTTCCGATCACTCATTTGATGATAAAAAAACCTTATTTAATAAATCCTAATGATTTTTCAGATTTAGTAACTTACAGCCATAAATAGTCAATAGCTCATAAAACGCCAAAGATTAGTTTTAATTTTATGGTTTGATACCTTACAGTCGAACGGTTATTTAAATTCTACATTCTAGTTTTTTGACAAAGAATATTATCTAATTGATTCTGTATATCACACACTAATATGATAGTAATTTTCCAAACACTTTCATTTGATGATTAAAACAAATGGTGAGTATACAAATTTATGGTTCCCTCCGCACCTCAGTCAGCCTGATCCTGTATAAAAATACATTAAAAACATACGTATTATTCAATATATCCTAATGGTTTTTCACATAATAGTAATTTTCTGAACATTCATTTGATGATAAAAAATATTATTTAATAAATCCTAATGATTTTTCAGATTTAGTAACTAACAGCCATAAATAGTCAATAACTCATGAAACGCCAAAGATTAGTTTTAATTTTATGGTTTTATACCTTACATTCAAACGGTATTTTAAATCCTACATTCTAGTTTTTTGACAAGGAATATTATCTAATTGATTCTGTATATAACACACTAATATAAAAGTAATTTTCAGAACACTTTCAATTGATAGTTAAAACAAATGGTGAATACACAAATTTATGGTTCCCTCTGTACCTCACAGTCAGCCAGATCTTATATAAAAATACATTAAAAACATACGTATTATTCAATATATCCTAATGATTTTCACATAATAGTAATTTTCCGAACACTCATTTGATGATAAAAAACCCTATTTAATAAATCCTAATGATTTTTCATATTTAGTAACTAACAGCCATAAATATTCAATAACTCATGAAACACCAAAGATTAGTTTTAATTTTATGGTTTGATACCTTACAGTCAAACGGTATTTTAAATCCTACATTCTAGTTTTTTGACAAGGAATATTATCTAATTGATTCTGTATATCACACACTAATATAAAAGTAATTTTCAGAACACTTTCAATTGATAGTTAAAACAAATGGTGAATACACAAATTTATGGTTCCCTCTGCACCTCACAGTCAGCCAGATCTTATATAAAAATACATTAAAAACATACGTATTATTCAATATATCCTAATGATTTTTCACATAATAGTAATTTTCCGAACACTCATTTGATGATAAAAAACCCTATTTAATAAATCCTAATGATTTTTCAGATTTAGTAACTAACAGCCATAAATTTTCAATAACTCATGAAACGCCAAAGATTAGTTTTAATTTTATGGTTTGATACCTTACAGTCGAACGGTTATTTAAATTCTACATTCTAGTTTTTTGACAAAGAATATTATCTAATAGATTCTGTATATCACACACTACTATAAAAGTAATTTTCAGAACACTTTCAATTGATAGTTAAAACAAATGGTGAATACACAAATTTATGGTTCCCTCTGCACCTCACAGTCAGCCAGATCTTATATAAAAATACATTAAAAACATACGTATTATTCAATATATCCTAATGATTTTTCACATAATAGTAATTTTCCGATCACTCATTTGATGATAAAAAAACCTTATTTAATAAATCCTAATGATTTTTCAGATTTAGTAACTTACAGCCATAAATAGTCAATAGCTCATAAAACGCCAAAGATTAGTTTTAATTTTATGGTTTGATACCTTACAGTCGAACGGTTATTTAAATTCTACATTCTAGTTTTTTGACAAAGAATATTATCTAATTGATTCTGTATATCACACACTAATATAATAGTAATTTTCTGAACACTTTCATTTGATTAAAACAAATGGTGAGTATACAAATTTATGGTTCCCTCCGCACCTCAGTCAGCCTGATCCTGTATAAAAATACATTAAAAACATACGTATTATTCAATATATCCTAATGGTTTTTCACATAATAGTAATTTTCTGAACATTCATTTGATGATAAAAAATATTATTTAATAAATCCTAATGATTTTTCAGATTTAGTAACTAACAGCCATAAATAGTCAATAACTCATGAAACGCCAAAGATTAGTTTTAATTTTATGGTTTTATACCTTACAGTCAAACGGTATTTTAAATCCTACATTCTAGTTTTTTGACAAGGAATATTATCTAATTGATTCTGTATATCACACACTAATATAAAAGTAATTTTCAGAACACTTTCAATTGATATTTAAAACAAATGGTGAATACACAAATTTATGGTTCCCTCTGCACCTCACAGTCAGCCAGATCTTATATAAAAATACATTAAAAAGATACGTATTATTCAATATATCCTAATGATTTTTCACATAATAGTAATTTTCCGAACACTCATTTGATGATAAAAAACCCTATTTAATAAATCCTAATTATTTTTCAGATTTAGTAACTAACAGCCATAAATTTTCAATAACTCATGAAACGCCAAAGATTAGTTTTAATTTTATGGTTTGATACCTTACAGTCAAACGGTTATTTAAATTCTACATTCTAGTTTTTTGACAAAGAATATTATCTAATTGATTCTGTATATCACACACTACTATAAAAGTAATTTTCAGAACACTTTCAATTGATAGTTAAAACAAATGGTGAATACACAAATTTATGGTTCCCTCTGCACCTCACAGTCAGCCAGATCTTATATAAAAATACATTAAAAACATACGTATTATTCAATATATCCTAATGATTTTTCACATAATAGTAATTTTCCGATCACTCATTTGATGATAAAAAAACCTTATTTAATAAATCCTAATGATTTTTCAGATTTAGTAACTTACAGCCATAAATAGTCAATAGCTCATAAAACGCCAAAGATTAGTTTTAATTTTATGGTTTGATACCTTACAGTCGAACGGTTATTTAAATTCTACATTCTAGTTTTTTGACAAAGAATATTATCTAATTGATTTTGTATATCACACACTAATATAATAGTAATTTTCCGAACACTTTCATTTGATTAAAACAAATGGTGAGTATACAAATTTATGGTTCCCTCCGCACCTCAGTCAGCCTGATCCTGTATAAAAATACATTAAAAACATACGTATTATTCAATATATCCTAATGGTTTTTCACATAATAGTAATTTTCTGAACATTCATTTGATGATAAAAAATATTATTTAATAAATCCTAATGATTTTTCAGATTTAGTAACTAACAGCCATAAATAGTCAATAACTCATGAAACGCCAAAGATTAGTTTTAATTTTATGGTTTTATACCTTACAGTCAAACGGTATTTTAAATCCTACATTCTAGTTTTTTGACAAGGAATATTATCTAATTGATTCTGTATATAACACACTAATATAAAAGTAATTTTCAGAACACTTTCAATTGATAGTTAAAACAAATGGTGAATACACAAATTTATGGTTCCCTCTGTACCTCACAGTCAGCCAGATCTTATATAAAAATACATTAAAAACATACGTATTATTCAATATATCCTAATGATTTTCACATAATAGTAATTTTCCGAACACTCATTTGATGATAAAAAACCCTATTTAATAAATCCTAATGATTTTTCAGATTTAGTAACTAACAGCCATAAATATTCAATAACTCATGAAACGCCAAAGATTAGTTTTAATTTTATGGTTTGATACCTTACAGTCAAACGGTATTTTAAATCCTACATTCTAGTTTTTTGACAAGGAATATTATCTAATTGATTCTGTATATCACACACTAATATAAAAGTAATTTTCAGAACACTTTCAATTGATATTAAAAACAAATGGTGAATACACAAATTTATGGTTCCCTCTGCACCTCACAGTCAGCCAGATCTTATATAAAAATACATTAAAAAGATACGTATTATTCAATATATCCTAATGATTTTTCACATAATAGTAATTTTCCGAACACTCATTTGATGATAAAAAACCCTATTTAATAAATCCTAATTATTTTTCAGATTTAGTAACTAACAGCCATAAATTTTCAATAACTCATGAAACGCCAAAGATTAGTTTTAATTTTATGGTTTGATACCTTACAGTCGAACGGTTATTTAAATTCTACATTCTAGTTTTTTGACAAAGAATATTATCTAATTGATTCTGTATATCACACACTACTATAAAAGTAATTTTCAGAACACTTTCAATTGATAGTTAAAACAAATGGTGAATACACAAATTTATGGTTCCCTCTGCACCTCACAGTCAGCCAGATCTTATATAAAAATACATTAAAAACATACGTATTATTCAATATATCCTAATGATTTTTCACATAATAGTAATTTTCCGATCACTCATTTGATGATAAAAAAACCTTATTTAATAAATCCTAATGATTTTTCAGATTTAGTAACTTACAGCCATAAATAGTCAATAGCTCATAAAACGCCAAAGATTAGTTTTAATTTTATGGTTTGATACCTTACAGTCGAACGGTTATTTAAATTCTACATTCTAGTTTTTTGACAAAGAATATTATCTAATTGATTTTGTATATCACACACTAATATAATAGTAATTTTCCGAACACTTTCATTTGATTAAAACAAATGGTGAGTATACAAATTTATGGTTCCCTCCGCACCTCAGTCAGCCTGATCCTGTATAAAAATACATTAAAAACATACGTATTATTCAATATATCCTAATGGTTTTTCACATAATAGTAATTTTCTGAACATTCATTTGATGATAAAAAATATTATTTAATAAATCCTAATGATTTTTCAGATTTAGTAACTAACAGCCATAAATAGTCAATAACTCATGAAACGCCAAAGATTAGTTTTAATTTTATGGTTTTATACCTTACAGTCAAACGGTATTTTAAATCCTACATTCTAGTTTTTTGACAAGGAATATTATCTAATTGATTCTGTATATAACACACTAATATAAAAGTAATTTTCAGAACACTTTCAATTGATAGTTAAAACAAATGGTGAATACACAAATTTATGGTTCCCTCTGTACCTCACAGTCAGCCAGATCTTATATAAAAATACATTAAAAACATACGTATTATTCAATATATCCTAATGATTTTCACATAATAGTAATTTTCCGAACACTCATTTGATGATAAAAAACCCTATTTAATAAATCCTAATGATTTTTCAGATTTAGTAACTAACAGCCATAAATATTCAATAACTCATGAAACGCCAAAGATTAGTTTTAATTTTATGGTTTGATACCTTACAGTCAAACGGTATTTTAAATCCTACATTCTAGTTTTTTGACAAGGAATATTATCTAATTGAATCTGTATATCACACACTAATATAATAGTAATTTTCAGAACACTTTCAATTGATATTTAAAACAAATGGTGAATACACAAATTTATGGTTCCCTCTGCACCTCACAGTCAGCCAGATCTTATATAAAAATACATTAAAAAGATACGTATTATTCAATATATCCTAATGATTTTTCACATAATAGTAATTTTCCGAACACTCATTTGATGATAAAAAACCCTATTTAATAAATCCTAATTATTTTTCAGATTTAGTAACTAACAGCCATAAATTTTCAATAACTCATGAAACGCCAAAGATTAGTTTTAATTTTATGGTTTGATACCTTACAGTCGAACGGTTATTTAAATTCTACATTCTAGTTTTTTGACAAAGAATATTATCTAATTGATTCTGTATATCACACACTACTATAAAAGTAATTTTCAGAACACTTTCAATTGATAGTTAAAACAAATGGTGAATACACAAATTTATGGTTCCCTCTGCACCTCACAGTCAGCCAGATCTTATATAAAAATACATTCAAAACATACGTATTATTCAATACATCCTAATGATTTTTCACATAATACTAATTTTCCGATCACTCATTTGATAATAAAAAACATTATTTAATAAATCCTAATGATTTTTCAGATTAACTAACTAACAGCCATTAATAGTCAATAGCTCATAAAACGCAAAAGATTAGTTTTAATTTTATGGTTTGATACCTTACAGTCGAACGGTTATTTAAATTCTACATTCTAGTTTTTTGACAAAGAATAATATCTAATTGATTCTGTATATCACACACTAATATAATAGTAATTTTCCGAACACTTTCATTTGATGATTAAAACAAATGGTGAGTATACAAATTTATGGTTCCCTCCGCACCTCAGTCAGCCTGATCCTATATAAAAATACATTAAAAACATACGTATTATTCAATATATCCTAATGGTTTTTCACATAATAGTAATTTTCTGAAAATTCATTTGATGATAAAAAATATTATTTAATAAATCCTAATGATTTTTCAGATTTAGTAACTAACAGCCATAAATAGTCAATAACTCATGAAACGCCAAAGATTAGTTTTAATTTTATGGTTTTATACCTTACAGTCAAACGGTATTTTAAATCCTACATTCTAGTTTTTTGACAAAAAATATTATCTAATTGATTGTGTATATGACACACTAATATAAAAGTAATTTTCAGAACACTTTCAATTGATAGTTAAAACAAATGGTGAATACACAAATTTATGGTTCCCTCTGCACCTCACAGTCAGCCAGATCTTATATAAAAATACATTAAAAACATACGTATTATTCAATATATCCTAATGATTTTCACATAATAGTAATTTTCCGAACACTCATTTGATGATAAAAAACCCTATTTAATAAATCCTAATGATTTTTCAGATTTAGTAACTAACAGCCATAAATATTCAATAACTCATGAAACGCCAAAGATTAGTTTTAATTTTATGGTTACATACCTTAGAGTCAAACGGTAATTTAAATTCTACATTCTAGTTTTTTGACAAAGAATATTATCTAATTGATTTTGTATATCACACACTAATATAATAGTAATTTTCCGAACACTTTCATTTGATTAAAACAAATGGTGAGTATACAAATTTATGGTTCCCTCCGCACCTCAGTCAGCCTGATCCTGTATAAAAATACATTAAAAACATACGTATTATTCAATATATCCTAATGATTTTTCACATAATAGTAATTTTCCGAACACTCATTTGATGATAAAAAGCCCTATTTAATAAATCCTAATGATTTTTCACATAATAGTAATTTTCCGAACACTCATTTGATGATAAAAAACCTTATTTAATAAATCCTGATGATTTTTCAGATTTAGTAACTTACAGCCATAAATAGTCAATAGCTCATAAAAAGCCAAAGATTAGTTTTAATTTTATCGTTTCATACCTTGTAGTCTAACGGTAATTTAAATTCTACATTCTAGTTTTTTGACAAAGAATATTATCGAATTGATTCTGTATATCACACACTAATATAATAGTAATTTACCGAACACTTTCATTTGATGATTAAAACAATGGTGAGTATACAAATTTATGGTTCCCTCTGCACCTCACAGTCAGCCAGATCTTATATAAAAATACATTAAAAACATACGTATTATTCAATATATCCTAATGATTTTTCACATAATAGTAATTTTCAGAACACTCATTTGATGATAAAAAGCCCTATTTAATAAATCCTAATGATTTTTCAGATCTAGTAACTAACAGCCATAAATAGTCAATAGCTAATAAAACGCCAAAGATTAGTTTTAATTTTATGGTTTGATACCTTAGAGTCGAACGGTTATTTAAATTCTACATTCTAGTTTTTTGACAAAGAATATTATCTAATTGATTCTGTATATCACACACTAATATAATAGTAATTTACCGAACACTTTCATTTGATGATTAAAACAATGGTGAGTATACAAATTTATGGTTCCCTCTGCACCTCACAGTCAGCCAGATCTTATATAAAAATACATTAAAAACATACGTATTATTCAATATATCCTAATGATTTTTCACATAATAGTAATTTTCAGAACACTCATTTGATGATAAAAAGCCCTATTTAATAAATCCTAATGATTTTTCAGATCTAGTAACTAACAGCCATAAATAGTCAATAGCTCATAAAACGCCAAAGATTAGTTTTAATTTTATGGTTTCATATCTTACAGTCAAACGGTATTTTAAATTCTACATTCTAGTTTTTTGACAAGGAATATTATCTAATTGATTCTGTATATCACACACTAATATAAAAGTAATTTTCAGAACACTTTCAATTGATAGTTAAAACAAATGGTGAATACACAAATTTATGGTTCCCTCTGCACCTCACAGTCAGCCAGATCTTATATAAAAATACATTAAAAACATACGTATTATTCAATATATCCTAATGATTTTTCACATAATAGTAATTTTCCGATCACTCATTTGATGATAAAAAAACCTTATTTAATAAATCCTAATGATTTTTCAGATTTAGTAACTTACAGCCATAAATAGTCAATAGCTCATAAAACGCCAAAGATTAGTTTTAATTTTATGGTTTGATACCTTACAGTCGAACGGTTATTTAAATTCTACATTCTAGTTTTTTGACAAAGAATATTATCTAATTGATTTTGTATATCACACACTAATATAATAGTAATTTTCCGAACACTTTCATTTGATTAAAACAAATGGTGAGTATACAAATTTATGGTTCCCTCCGCACCTCAGTCAGCCTGATCCTGTATAAAAATACATTAAAAACATACGTATTATTCAATATATCCTAATGGTTTTTCACATAATAGTAATTTTCTGAACATTCATTTGATGATAAAAAATATTATTTAATAAATCCTAATGATTTTTCAGATTTAGTAACTAACAGCCATAAATAGTCAATAACTCATGAAACGCCAAAGATTAGTTTTAATTTTATGGTTTTATACCTTACAGTCAAACGGTATTTTAAATCCTACATTCTAGTTTTTTGACAAGGAATATTATCTAATTGATTCTGTATATAACACACTAATATAAAAGTAATTTTCAGAACACTTTCAATTGATAGTTAAAACAAATGGTGAATACACAAATTTATGGTTCCCTCTGTACCTCACAGTCAGCCAGATCTTATATAAAAATACATTAAAAACATACGTATTATTCAATATATCCTAATGATTTTCACATAATAGTAATTTTCCGAACACTCATTTGATGATAAAAAACCCTATTTAATAAATCCTAATGATTTTTCAGATTTAGTAACTAACAGCCATAAATATTCAATAACTCATGAAACGCCAAAGATTAGTTTTAATTTTATGGTTTGATACCTTACAGTCAAACGGTATTTTAAATCCTACATTCTAGTTTTTTGACAAGGAATATTATCTAATTGAATCTGTATATCACACACTAATATAATAGTAATTTTCAGAACACTTTCAATTGATATTTAAAACAAATGGTGAATACACAAATTTATGGTTCCCTCTGCACCTCACAGTCAGCCAGATCTTATATAAAAATACATTAAAAAGATACGTATTATTCAATATATCCTAATGATTTTTCACATAATAGTAATTTTCCGAACACTCATTTGATGATAAAAAACCCTATTTAATAAATCCTAATTATTTTTCAGATTTAGTAACTAACAGCCATAAATTTTCAATAACTCATGAAACGCCAAAGATTAGTTTTAATTTTATGGTTTGATACCTTACAGTCGAACGGTTATTTAAATTCTACATTCTAGTTTTTTGACAAAGAATATTATCTAATTGATTCTGTATATCACACACTACTATAAAAGTAATTTTCAGAACACTTTCAATTGATAGTTAAAACAAATGGTGAATACACAAATTTATGGTTCCCTCTGCACCTCACAGTCAGCCAGATCTTATATAAAAATACATTCAAAACATACGTATTATTCAATACATCCTAATGATTTTTCACATAATACTAATTTTCCGATCACTCATTTGATAATAAAAAACATTATTTAATAAATCCTAATGATTTTTCAGATTAACTAACTAACAGCCATTAATAGTCAATAGCTCATAAAACGCAAAAGATTAGTTTTAATTTTATGGTTTGATACCTTACAGTCGAACGGTTATTTAAATTCTACATTCTAGTTTTTTGACAAAGAATAATATCTAATTGATTCTGTATATCACACACTAATATAATAGTAATTTTCCGAACACTTTCATTTGATGATTAAAACAAATGGTGAGTATACAAATTTATGGTTCCCTCCGCACCTCAGTCAGCCTGATCCTATATAAAAATACATTAAAAACATACGTATTATTCAATATATCCTAATGGTTTTTCACATAATAGTAATTTTCTGAAAATTCATTTGATGATAAAAAATATTATTTAATAAATCCTAATGATTTTTCAGATTTAGTAACTAACAGCCATAAATAGTCAATAACTCATGAAACGCCAAAGATTAGTTTTAATTTTATGGTTTTATACCTTACAGTCAAACGGTATTTTAAATCCTACATTCTAGTTTTTTGACAAAAAATATTATCTAATTGATTGTGTATATGACACACTAATATAAAAGTAATTTTCAGAACACTTTCAATTGATAGTTAAAACAAATGGTGAATACACAAATTTATGGTTCCCTCTGCACCTCACAGTCAGCCAGATCTTATATAAAAATACATTAAAAACATACGTATTATTCAATATATCCTAATGATTTTCACATAATAGTAATTTTCCGAACACTCATTTGATGATAAAAAACCCTATTTAATAAATCCTAATGATTTTTCAGATTTAGTAACTAACAGCCATAAATATTCAATAACTCATGAAACGCCAAAGATTAGTTTTAATTTTATGGTTACATACGTTAGAGTCAAACGGTAATTTAAATTCTACATTCTAGTTTTTTGACAAAGAATATTATCTAATTGATTTTGTATATCACACACTAATATAATAGTAATTTTCCGAACACTTTCATTTGATTAAAACAAATGGTGAGTATACAAATTTATGGTTCCCTCCGCACCTCAGTCAGCCTGATCCTGTATAAAAATACATTAAAAACATACGTATTATTCAATATATCCTAATGATTTTTCACATAATAGTAATTTTCCGAACACTCATTTGATGATAAAAAGCCCTATTTAATAAATCCTAATGATTTTTCACATAATAGTAATTTTCCGAACACTCATTTGATGATAAAAAACCTTATTTAATAAATCCTGATGATTTTTCAGATTTAGTAACTTACAGCCATAAATAGTCAATAGCTCATAAAAAGCCAAAGATTAGTTTTAATTTTATCGTTTCATACCTTGTAGTCTAACGGTAATTTAAATTCTACATTCTAGTTTTTTGACAAAGAATATTATCGAATTGATTCTGTATATCACACACTAATATAATAGTAATTTACCGAACACTTTCATTTGATGATTAAAACAATGGTGAGTATACAAATTTATGGTTCCCTCTGCACCTCACAGTCAGCCAGATCTTATATAAAAATACATTAAAAACATACGTATTATTCAATATATCCTAATGATTTTTCACATAATAGTAATTTTCAGAACACTCATTTGATGATAAAAAGCCCTATTTAATAAATCCTAATGATTTTTCAGATCTAGTAACTAACAGCCATAAATAGTCAATAGCTCATAAAACGCCAAAGATTAGTTTTAATTTTATGGTTTGATACCTTAGAGTCGAACGGTTATTTAAATTCTACATTCTAGTTTTTTGACAAAGAATATTATCTAATTGATTCTGTATATCACACACTAATATAATAGTAATTTACCGAACACTTTCATTTGATGATTAAAACAATGGTGAGTATACAAATTTATGGTTCCCTCTGCACCTCACAGTCAGCCAGATCTTATATAAAAATACATTAAAAACATACGTATTATTCAATATATCCTAATGATTTTTCACATAATAGTAATTTTCAGAACACTCATTTGATGATAAAAAGCCCTATTTAATAAATCCTAATGATTTTTCAGATCTAGTAACTAACAGCCATAAATAGTCAATAGCTCATAAAACGCCAAAGATTAGTTTTAATTTTATGGTTTCATATCTTACAGTCAAACGGTATTTTAAATTCTACATTCTAGTTTTTTGACAAGGAATATTATCTAATTGATTCTGTATATCACACACTAATATAAAAGTAATTTTCAGAACACTTTCAATTGATAGTTAAAACAAATGGTGAATACACAAATTTATGGTTCCCTCTGCACCTCACAGTCAGCCAGATCTTATATAAAAATATATTAAAAACATACGTATTATTCAATATATCGTAATGATTTTTCACATAATAGTAATTTTCAGATAACTCATTTGATGATAAAAAACATTATTTAATAAATCCTAATGATTTTTCAGATTTAGTAACTTACAGCCATAAATAGTCTATAGCTCATAAAACGCAAAAGATTAGTTTCAATTTTATGGTTTCATACCTTACAGTCAAACGGTATTTTAAATTCTACATTCTAGTTTTTTGACAAGGAATATTATCTAATTGATTCTGTATATCACACACTAATATAATAATTTTTCAGAACACTTTCAATTGATGATTTAAACCAATGGTGAGTATACAAATTTATTGTTCCGTCTGCACCTCACAGTCAGCCAGATCTTATATAAAAATACATTAAAAACATACGTATTATTCAATATATCCTAATGATTTTTCACATAATAGTAATTTTCCGAACACTCATTTGATGATAAAATACCTTATTTAATAAATCCTAATGATTTTTCAGGTTAAGTAACTAGCAGCCATTAATAGTCAATAGCTCATAAAACGCCAAAGATTAGTTTTAATTTTATGATTTGATACCTTACAGACAAGCGGTAATTTAAATTCTACATTCTAGTCTTTTGACAAAGAATATTATCTAATTGATTCTGTATATCACACACTAATATAAAAGTAATTTTCAGAACACTTTCAATTGATAGTTAAAACAAATGGTGAATACACAAATTTATGGTTCCCTCTGCACCTCACAGTCAGCCAGATCTTATATAAAAATACATTAAAAACATACGTATTATTCAATATATCCTAATGATTTTCACATAATAGTAATTTTCCGAACACTCATTTGATGATAAAAAACCCTATTTAATAAATCCTAATGATTTTTCAGATTTAGTAACTAACAGCCATAAATATTCAATAACTCATGAAACGCCAAAGATTAGTTTTAATTTTATGGTTACATACGTTAGAGTCAAACGGTAATTTAAATTCTACATTCTAGTTTTTTGACAAAGAATATTATCTAATTGATTTTGTATATCACACACTAATATAATAGTAATTTTCCGAACACTTTCATTTGATTAAAACAAATGGTGAGTATACAAATTTATGGTTCCCTCCGCACCTCAGTCAGCCTGATCCTGTATAAAAATACATTAAAAACATACGTATTATTCAATATATCCTAATGATTTTTCACATAATAGTAATTTTCCGAACACTCATTTGATGATAAAAAGCCCTATTTAATAAATCCTAATGATTTTTCACATAATAGTAATTTTCCGAACACTCATTTGATGATAAAAAACCTTATTTAATAAATCCTGATGATTTTTCAGATTTAGTAACTTACAGCCATAAATAGTCAATAGCTCATAAAAAGCCAAAGATTAGTTTTAATTTTATCGTTTCATACCTTGTAGTCTAACGGTAATTTAAATTCTACATTCTAGTTTTTTGACAAAGAATATTATCGAATTGATTCTGTATATCACACACTAATATAATAGTAATTTACCGAACACTTTCATTTGATGATTAAAACAATGGTGAGTATACAAATTTATGGTTCCCTCTGCACCTCACAGTCAGCCAGATCTTATATAAAAATACATTAAAAACATACGTATTATTCAATATATCCTAATGATTTTTCACATAATAGTAATTTTCAGAACACTCATTTGATGATAAAAAGCCCTATTTAATAAATCCTAATGATTTTTCAGATCTAGTAACTAACAGCCATAAATAGTCAATAGCTCATAAAACGCCAAAGATTAGTTTTAATTTTATGGTTTGATACCTTAGAGTCGAACGGTTATTTAAATTCTACATTCTAGTTTTTTGACAAAGAATATTATCTAATTGATTCTGTATATCACACACTAATATAATAGTAATTTACCGAACACTTTCATTTGATGATTAAAACAATGGTGAGTATACAAATTTATGGTTCCCTCTGCACCTCACAGTCAGCCAGATCTTATATAAAAATACATTAAAAACATACGTATTATTCAATATATCCTAATGATTTTTCACATAATAGTAATTTTCAGAACACTCATTTGATGATAAAAAGCCCTATTTAATAAATCCTAATGATTTTTCAGATCTAGTAACTAACAGCCATAAATAGTCAATAGCTCATAAAACGCCAAAGATTAGTTTTAATTTTATGGTTTCATATCTTACAGTCAAACGGTATTTTAAATTCTACATTCTAGTTTTTTGACAAGGAATATTATCTAATTGATTCTGTATATCACACACTAATATAAAAGTAATTTTCAGAACACTTTCAATTGATAGTTAAAACAAATGGTGAATACACAAATTTATGGTTCCCTCTGCACCTCACAGTCAGCCAGATCTTATATAAAAATATATTAAAAACATACGTATTATTCAATATATCGTAATGATTTTTCACATAATAGTAATTTTCAGATAACTCATTTGATGATAAAAAACATTATTTAATAAATCCTAATGATTTTTCAGATTTAGTAACTTACAGCCATAAATAGTCTATAGCTCATAAAACGCAAAAGATTAGTTTCAATTTTATGGTTTCATACCTTACAGTCAAACGGTATTTTAAATTCTACATTCTAGTTTTTTGACAAGGAATATTATCTAATTGATTCTGTATATCACACACTAATATAATAATTTTTCAGAACACTTTCAATTGATGATTTAAACCAATGGTGAGTATACAAATTTATTGTTCCGTCTGCACCTCACAGTCAGCCAGATCTTATATAAAAATACATTAAAAACATACGTATTATTCAATATATCCTAATGATTTTTCACATAATAGTAATTTTCCGAACACTCATTTGATGATAAAATACCTTATTTAATAAATCCTAATGATTTTTCAGGTTAAGTAACTAGCAGCCATTAATAGTCAATAGCTCATAAAACGCCAAAGATTAGTTTTAATTTTATGATTTGATACCTTACAGACAAGTGGTAATTTAAATTCTACATTCTAGTCTTTTGACAAAGAATATTATCTAATTGATTCTGTATATCACACACTAATATAAAAGTAATTTTCAGAACACTTTCAATTGATAGTTAAAACAAATGGTGAATACACAAATTTATGGTTCCCTCTGCACCTCACAGTCAGAAAGATCTTATATAAAAATACATTAAAAACATACGTATTATTCAATATATCCTAATGATTTTTCACATAATAGTAATTTTCCGAACACTCATTTGATGATAAAAAACCCTATTTAATAAATCCTAATGATTTTTCAGATTTAGTAACTAACAGCCATAAATATTCAATAACTCATGAAACGCCAAAGATTAGTTTTAATTTTATGGTTTGATACCTTACAAACGGTATTTTAAATTCGACATTCTAGTTTTTGACAAGGAATATTATCTAATTGATTCTGCATATCACACACTAATATAAAAGTAATTTTCAGAACACTTTCAATTGATAGTTAAAACAAATGGTGGGAATACAAATTTATGGTTCCCTCCGCACCTCACAGTCAGCCAGATCTTATATAAAAATACATTAAAACATACGTATTATTCAATACATCCTAATGATATTTCACATAATAGTAATTTTCCGAACACTCATTTGATGATAAAAAACCTTATTTAATAAATCCTAATGATTTTTCAGATTTAGTAACTAACAGCCATAAATAGTCAATAGCTCATAAAACGTTAATGATTAGTTTTAATTTTATGGTTTGATACCTTAGAGTCGAACGGTTATTTCAATTCTACATTCTAGTTTTTTGACAAAGAATATTATCTAATTGATTCTGTATATCACACACTAATATAATAGTAATTTTCCGAACACTTTCATTTGATGATTAAAACAATGGTGAGTATACAAATTTATGGTTTCCTCTGCACCTCACAGTCAGCCAGATCTTATATAAAAATACATTAAAAACATACGTATTATTCAATATATCCTAATGATTTTTCACATAATAGTAATTTTCAGAACACTCATTTGATGATAAAAAGCCCTATTTAATAAATCCTAATGATTTTTCAGATTTAGTAACTAACAGCCATAAATAGTCAATAGCTCATAAAACGCCAAAGATTAGTTTTAATTTTATGGTTTGATACCTTAGAGTCGAACGGTTATTTAAATTCTACATTCTAGTTTTTTGACAAAGAATATTATCTAATTGATTCTGTATATCACACACTAATATAATAGTAATTTACCGAACACTTTCATTTGATGATTAAAACAATGGTGAGTATACAAATTTATGGTTCCCTCTGCACCTCACAGTCAGCCAGATCTTATATAAAAATACATTAAAAACATACGTATTATTCAATATATCCTAATGATTTTTCACATAATAGTAATTTTCCGAACACTCATTTGATGATAAAAAGCCCTATTTAATAAATCCTAATGATTTTTCACATAATAGTAATTTTCCGAACACTCATTTGATGATAAAAAACCTTATTTAATAAATCCTGATGATTTTTCAGATCTAGTAACTAACAGCCATAAATAGTCAATAGCTCATAAAACGCCAAAGATTAGTTTTAATTTTATGGTTTCATATCTTACAGTCAAACGGTATTTTAAATTCTACATTCTAGTTTTTTGACAAGGAATATTATCTAATTGATTCTGTATATCACACACTAATATAAAAGTAATTTTCAGAACACTTTCAATTGATAGTTAAAACAAATGGTGAATACACAAATTTATGGTTCGCTCTGCACCTCACAGTCAGCCAGATCTTATATAAAAATACATTCAAAACATACGTATTATTCAATACATCCTAATGATTTTTCACATAATAGTAATTTCCCGATCACTCATTTGATGATAAAAAACATTATTTAATAAATCCTAATGATTTTTCAGATTAAGTAACTAACAGCCATTAATACTCAATAGCTCATAAAACGCCAAAGACTAGTTCTAATTTTATGGTTTCATACCTTACAGTCGAACGGTTATTTAAATTCTACATTCTAGTTTTTTGACAAAGAATATTATCTAATTGATTCTGTATATCACATACTAATATAATAGTAATTTTCAGAACACTTTCATTTGATGATTAAAACAAATGGTGAGTATACAAATTTATGGTTCCCTCCGCACCTCACAGTCAGCCAGATCTTATATAAAAATACATTAAAACATACGTATTATTCAATACATCCTAATGATTTTCCACATAATACTAATTTTCCGATCACTCATTTGATGATAAAAAACATTATTTAATAAATCCTAACGATTTTTCAGATTAAGTAACTAACAGCCATTAATAGTCAATAGCTCATAAAACGCCAAAGTTTAGTTTTAATTTTATGGTTTGATACCCTACAGTCGAACGGTTATTTAAATTCTACATTCTAGTTTTTTGACAAAGAATATTATCTAATTGATTCTGTATATCACACACTAATATAACAGTAATATTCCGAACACTTTCATTTGATGATTAAAACATCGGTGAGTATACAAACTTATGGTTCCCTCTGCACCTCAGTCAGCCAGATCTTATATAAAAATACATTAAAAACATACGTATTATTCAATATATCCTAATGATTTTTCACATAATAGTAATTTTCCGAACACTCATTTGATGATAAAAAGCCCTATTTAATAAATCCTAATGATTTTTCATATAATAGTAATTTTCCGAACACTCATTTGATGATAAAAAACCTTATTTAATAAATCCTGATGATTTTTCAGATTTAGTAACTAACAGCCATAAATAGTCAATAGCTCATAAAAAGCCAAAGATTAGTTTTAATTTTATCGTTTCATACCTTGTAGTCTAACGGTAATTTAAATTCTACATTCTAGTTTTTTGACAAAGAATATTATCGAATTGATTCTGTATATCACACACTAATATAATAGTAATTTACCGAACACTTTCATTTGATGATTAAAACAATGGTGAGTATACAAATTTATGGTTCCCTCTGCACCTCACAGTCAGCCAGATCTTATATAAAAATACATTAAAAACATACGTATTATTCAATATATCCTAATGATTTTTCACATAATAGTAATTTTCAGAACACTCATTTGATGATAAAAAGCCCTATTTAATAAATCCTAATGATTTTTCAGATCTAGTAACTAACAGCCATAAATAGTCAATAGCTCATAAAACGCCAAAGATTAGTTTTAATTTTATGGTTTGATACCTTAGAGTCGAACGGTTATTTAAATTCTACATTCTAGTTTTTTGACAAAGAATATTATCTAATTGATTCTGTATATCACACACTAATATAATAGTAATTTACCGAACACTTTCATTTGATGATTAAAACAATGGTGAGTATACAAATTTATGGTTCCCTCTGCACCTCACAGTCAGCCAGATCTTATATAAAAATACATTAAAAACATACGTATTATTCAATATATCCTAATGATTTTTCACATAATAGTAATTTTCAGAACACTCATTTGATGATAAAAAGCCCTATTTAATAAATCCTAATGATTTTTCAGATCTAGTAACTAACAGCCATAAATAGTCAATAGCTCATAAAACGCCAAAGATTAGTTTTAATTTTATGGTTTCATATCTTACAGTCAAACGGTATTTTAAATTCTACATTCTAGTTTTTTGACAAGGAATATTATCTAATTGATTCTGTATATCACACACTAATATAAAAGTAATTTTCAGAACACTTTCAATTGATAGTTAAAACAAATGGTGAATACACAAATTTATGGTTCCCTCTGCACCTCACAGTCAGCCAGATCTTATATAAAAATATATTAAAAACATACGTATTATTCAATATATCGTAATGATTTTTCACATAATAGTAATTTTCAGATAACTCATTTGATGATAAAAAACATTATTTAATAAATCCTAATGATTTTTCAGATTTAGTAACTTACAGCCATAAATAGTCTATAGCTCATAAAACGCAAAAGATTAGTTTCAATTTTATGGTTTCATACCTTACAGTCAAACGGTATTTTAAATTCTACATTCTAGTTTTTTGACAAGGAATATTATCTAATTGATTCTGTATATCACACACTAATATAATAATTTTTCAGAACACTTTCAATTGATGATTTAAACCAATGGTGAGTATACAAATTTATTGTTCCGTCTGCACCTCACAGTCAGCCAGATCTTATATAAAAATACATTAAAAACATACGTATTATTCAATATATCCTAATGATTTTTCACATAATAGTAATTTTCCGAACACTCATTTGATGATAAAATACCTTATTTAATAAATCCTAATGATTTTTCAGGTTAAGTAACTAGCAGCCATTAATAGTCAATAGCTCATAAAACGCCAAAGATTAGTTTTAATTTTATGATTTGATACCTTACAGACAAGCGGTAATTTAAATTCTACATTCTAGTCTTTTGACAAAGAATATTATCTAATTGATTCTGTATATCACACACTAATATAAAAGTAATTTTCAGAACACTTTCAATTGATAGTTAAAACAAATGGTGAATACACAAATTTATGGTTCCCTCTGCACCTCACAGTCAGAAAGATCTTATATAAAAATACATTAAAAACATACGTATTATTCAATATATCCTAATGATTTTTCACATAATAGTAATTTTCCGAACACTCATTTGATGATAAAAAACCCTATTTAATAAATCCTAATGATTTTTCAGATTCAGTAACTAACAGCCATAAATATTCAATAACTCATGAAACGCCAAAGATTAGTTTTAATTTTATGGTTTGATACCTTACAAACGGTATTTTAAATTCGACATTCTAGTTTTTGACAAGGAATATTATCTAATTGATTCTGCATATCACACACTAATATAAAAGTAATTTTCAGAACACTTTCAATTGATAGTTAAAACAAATGGTGGGAATACAAATTTATGGTTCCCTCCGCACCTCACAGTCAGCCAGATCTTATATAAAAATACATTAAAACATACGTATTATTCAATACATCCTAATGATATTTCACATAATAGTAATTTTCCGAACACTCATTTGATGATAAAAAACCTTATTTAATAAATCCTAATGATTTTTCAGATTTAGTAACTAACAGCCATAAATAGTCAATAGCTCATAAAACGTTAATGATTAGTTTTAATTTTATGGTTTGATACCTTAGAGTCGAACGGTTATTTCAATTCTACATTCTAGTTTTTTGACAAAGAATATTATCTAATTGATTCTGTATATCACACACTAATATAATAGTAATTTTCCGAACACTTTCATTTGATGATTAAAACAATGGTGAGTATACAAATTTATGGTTTCCTCTGCACCTCACAGTCAGCCAGATCTTATATAAAAATACATTAAAAACATACGTATTATTCAATATATCCTAATGATTTTTCACATAATAGTAATTTTCAGAACACTCATTTGATGATAAAAAGCCCTATTTAATAAATCCTAATGATTTTTCAGATTTAGTAACTAACAGCCATAAATAGTCAATAGCTCATAAAACGCCAAAGATTAGTTTTAATTTTATGGTTTGATACCTTAGAGTCGAACGGTTATTTAAATTCTACATTCTAGTTTTTTGACAAAGAATATTATCTAATTGATTCTGTATATCACACACTAATATAATAGTAATTTACCGAACACTTTCATTTGATGATTAAAACAATGGTGAGTATACAAATTTATGGTTCCCTCTGCACCTCACAGTCAGCCAGATCTTATATAAAAATACATTAAAAACATACGTATTATTCAATATATCCTAATGATTTTTCACATAATAGTAATTTTCCGAACACTCATTTGATGATAAAAAGCCCTATTTAATAAATCCTAATGATTTTTCACATAATAGTAATTTTCCGAACACTCATTTGATGATAAAAAACCTTATTTAATAAATCCTGATGATTTTTCAGATCTAGTAACTAACAGCCATAAATAGTCAATAGCTCATAAAACGCCAAAGATTAGTTTTAATTTTATGGTTTCATATCTTACAGTCAAACGGTATTTTAAATTCTACATTCTAGTTTTTTGACAAGGAATATTATCTAATTGATTCTGTATATCACACACTAATATAAAAGTAATTTTCAGAACACTTTCAATTGATAGTTAAAACAAATGGTGAATACACAAATTTATGGTTCGCTCTGCACCTCACAGTCAGCCAGATCTTATATAAAAATACATTCAAAACATACGTATTATTCAATACATCCTAATGATTTTTCACATAATAGTAATTTCCCGATCACTCATTTGATGATAAAAAACATTATTTAATAAATCCTAATGATTTTTCAGATTAAGTAACTAACAGCCATTAATACTCAATAGCTCATAAAACGCCAAAGACTAGTTCTAATTTTATGGTTTCATACCTTACAGTCGAACGGTTATTTAAATTCTACATTCTAGTTTTTTGACAAAGAATATTATCGAATTGATTCTGTATATCACATACTAATATAATAGTAATTTTCAGAACACTTTCATTTGATGATTAAAACAAATGGTGAGTATACAAATTTATGGTTCCCTCCGCACCTCACAGTCAGCCAGATCTTATATAAAAATACATTAAAACATACGTATTATTCAATACATCCTAATGATTTTCCACATAATACTAATTTTCCGATCACTCATTTGATGATAAAAAACATTATTTAATAAATCCTAACGATTTTTCAGATTAAGTAACTAACAGCCATTAATAGTCAATAGCTCATAAAACGCCAAAGTTTAGTTTTAATTTTATGGTTTGATACCCTACAGTCGAACGGTTATTTAAATTCTACATTCTAGTTTTTTGACAAAGAATATTATCTAATTGATTCTGTATATCACACACTAATATAACAGTAATATTCCGAACACTTTCATTTGATGATTAAAACATCGGTGAGTATACAAACTTATGGTTCCCTCTGCACCTCAGTCAGCCAGATCTTATATAAAAATACATTAAAAACATACGTATTATTCAATATATCCTAATGATTTTTCACATAATAGTAATTTTCCGAACACTCATTTGATGATAAAAAGCCCTATTTAATAAATCCTAATGATTTTTCATATAATAGTAATTTTCCGAACACTCATTTGATGATAAAAAACCTTATTTAATAAATCCTGATGATTTTTCAGATTTAGTAACTAACAGCCATAAATAGTCAATAGCTCATAAAACGTTAATGATTAGTTTTAATTTTATGGTTTGATACCTTAGAGTCGAACGGTTATTTCAATTCTACATTCTAGTTTTTTGACAAAGAATATTATCTAATTGATTCTGTATATCACACACTAATATAATAGTAATTTTCCGAACACTTTCATTTGATGATTAAAACAATGGTGAGTATACAAATTTATGGTTTCCTCTGCACCTCACAGTCAGCCAGATCTTATATAAAAATACATTAAAAACGTACGTATTATTCAATATATCCTAATGATTTTTCACATAATAGTAATTTTCAGAACACTCATTTGATGATAAAAAGCCCTATTTAATAAATCCTAATGATTTTTCAGATTTAGTAACTAACAGCCATTAATACTCAATAGCTCATAAAACGCCAAAGACTAGTTCTAATTTTATGGTTTCATACCTTACAGTCGAACGGTTATTTAAATTCTACATTCTAGTTTTTTGACAAAGAATATTATCTAATTGATTCTGTATATCACACACTAATATAATAGTAATTTTCAGAACACTTTCATTTGATGATTAAAACATCGGTGAGTATACAAACTTATGGTTCCCTCTGTACCTCAGTCAGCCAGATCTTATATAAAAATACATTAAAAACATACGTATTATTCAATATATCCTAATGATTTTTCACATAATAGTAATTTTCAGAACACTCATTTGATGATAAAAAGCCCTATTTAATAAATCCTAATGATTTTTCAGATCTAGTAACTAACAGCCATAAATAGTCAATAGCTCATAAAACGCCAAAGATTAGTTTTAATTTTATGGTTTCATATCTTACAGTCAAACGGTATTTTAAATTCTACATTCTAGTTTTTTGACAAGGAATATTATCTAATTGATTCTGTATATCACACACAAATATAAAAGTAATTTTCAGAACACTTTCAATTGATAGTTAAAACAAATGGTGAATACACAAATTTATGGTTCCCTCTGCACCTCACAGTCAGCCAGATCTTATATAAAAATATATTAAAAACATACGTATTATTCAATGTATCGTAATGATTTTTCACATAATAGTAATTTTCAGATAACTCATTTGATGATAAAAAACATTATTTAATAAATCCTAATGATTTTTCAGATTTAGTAACTTACAGCCATAAATAGTCTATAGCTCATAAAACGCAAAAGATTAGTTTCAATTTTATGGTTTCATACCTTACAGTCAAACGGTATTTTAAATTCTACATTCTAGTTTTTTGACAAGGAATATTATCTAATTGATTCTGTATATCACACACTAATATAATAATTTTTCAGAACACTTTCAATTGATGATTTAAACCAATGGTGAGTATACAAATTTATTGTTCCGTCTGCACCTCACAGTCAGCCAGATCTTATATAAAAATACATTAAAAACATACGTATTATTCAATATATCCTAATGATTTTTCACATAATAGTAATTTTCCGAACACTCATTTGATGATAAAATACCTTATTTAATAAATCCTAATGATTTTTCAGGTTAAGTAACTAGCAGCCATTAATAGTCAATAGCTCATAAAACGCCAAAGATTAGTTTTAATTTTATGATTTGATACCTTACAGACAAGCGGTAATTTAAATTCTACATTCTAGTCTTTTGACAAAGAATATTATCTAATTGATTCTGTATATCACACACTAATATAAAAGTAATTTTCAGAACACTTTCAATTGATAGTTAAAACAAATGGTGAATACACAAATTTATGGTTCCCTCTGCACCTCACAGTCAGAAAGATCTTATATAAAAATACATTAAAAACATACGTATTATTCAATATATCCTAATGATTTTTCACATAATAGTAATTTTCCGAACACTCATTTGATGATAAAAAACCCTATTTAATAAATCCTAATGATTTTTCAGATTTAGTAACTAACAGCCATAAATATTCAATAACTCATGAAACGCCAAAGATTAGTTTTAATTTTATGGTTTGATACCTTACAAACGGTATTTTAAATTCTACATTCTAGTTTTTGACAAGGAATATTATCTAATTGATTCTGCATATCACACACTAATATAAAAGTAATTTTCAGAACACTTTCAATTGATAGTTAAAACAAATGGTGAGTATACAAATTTATGGTTCCCTCCGCACCTCACAGTCAGCCAGATCTTATATAAAAATACATTAAAACATACGTATTATTCAATACATCCTAATGATATTTCACATAATAGTAATTTTCCGAACACTCATTTGATGATAAAAAACCTTATTTAATAAATCCTAATGATTTTTCAGATTTAGTAACTAACAGCCATAAATAGTCAATAGCTCATAAAACGTTAATGATTAGTTTTAATTTTATGGTTTGATACCTTAGAGTCGAACGGTTATTTCAATTCTACATTCTAGTTTTTTGACAAAGAATATTATCTAATTGATTCTGTATATCACACACTAATATAATAGTAATTTTCCGAACACTTTCATTTGATGATTAAAACAATGGTGAGTATACAAATTTATGGTTTCCTCTGCACCTCACAGTCAGCCAGATCTTATATAAAAATACATTAAAAACATACGTATTATTCAATATATCCTAATGATTTTTCACATAATAGTAATTTTCAGAACACTCATTTGATGACAAAAAGCCCTATTTAATAAATCCTAATGATTTTTCAGATTTAGTAACTAACAGCCATAAATAGTCAATAGCTCATAAAACGCCAAAGATTAGTTTTAATTTTATGGTTTGATACCTTAGAGTCGAACGGTTATTTAAATTCTACATTCTAGTTTTTTGACAAAGAATATTATCTAATTGATTCTGTATATCACACACTAATATAATAGTAATTTACCGAACACTTTCATTTGATGATTAAAACAATGGTGAGTATACAAATTTATGGTTCCCTCTGCACCTCACAGTCAGCCAGATCTTATATAAAAATATATTAAAAACATACGTATTATTCAATATATCGTAATGATTTTTCACATGATAGTAATTTTCAGATAACTCATTTGATGATAAAAAAGATTATTTAATAAATCCTAATGATTTTTCAGATTTAGTAACTTACAGCCATAAATAGTCTATAGCTCATAAAACGCAAAAGATTAGTTTCAATTTTATGGTTTCATACCTTACAGTCAAACGGTATTTTAAATTCTACATTCTAGTTTTTTGACAAGGAATATTATCTAATTGATTCTGTATATCACACACTAATATAATAATTTTTCAGAACACTTTCAATTGATGATTTAAACCAATGGTGAGTATAGAAATTTATTGTTCCGTCTGCACCTCACAGTCAGCCAGATCTTATATAAAAATACATTAAAAACATACGTATTATTCAATATATCCTAATGATTTTTCACATAATAGTAATTTTCCGAACACTCATTTGATGATAAAATACCTTATTTAATAAATCCTAATGATTTTTCAGGTTAAGTAACTAGCAGCCATTAATAGTCAATAGCTCATAAAACGCCAAAGACTAGTTCGAATTTTATGGTTTCATACCTTACAGTCGAACGGTTATTTAAATTCTACATTCTAGTTTTTTGACAAAGAATATTATCTAATTGATTCTGTATATCACACACTAATATAATAGTAATTTTCAGAACACTTTCATTTGATGATTAAAACAAATGGTGAGTATACAAATTTATGGTTCCCTCCGCACCTCACAGTCAGGCAGATCTTATATAAAAATACATTAAAACATACGTATTATTCAATACATCCTAATGATTTTTCACATAATAGTAATTTTCCGAACACTCATTTGATGATAAAAAACCTTATTTAATAAATCCTAATGATTTTTCAGATTTAGTAACTAACAGCCATTAATAGTCAATAACTCATGAAACGCCAAAGATTAGTTTTAATTTTATGGTTTGATACCTTACAAACGGTATTTTAAATTCTACATTCTAGTTTTTGACAAGGAATATTATCTAATTGATTCTGCATATCACACACTAATATAAAAGTAATTTTCAGAACACTTTCAATTGATAGTTAAAACAAATGGTGAGTATACAAATTTATGGTTCCCTCCGCACCTCACAGTCAGCCAGATCTTATATAAAAATACATTAAAACATACGAATTATTCAATAGATCCTAATGATATTTCACATAATAGTAATTTTCCGAACACTCATTTGATGATAAAAAACCTTATTTAATAAATCCTAATGATTTTTCAGATTTAGTAACTAACAGCCATAAATAGTCAATAGCTCATAAAACGTTAATGATTAGTTTTAATTTTATGGTTTGATACCTTAGAGTCGAACGGTTATTTCAATTCTACATTCTAGTTTTTTGACAAAGAATATTATCTAATTGATTCTGTATATCACACACTAATATAATAGTAATTTTCCGAACACTTTCATTTGATGATTAAAACAATGGTGAGTATACAAATTTATGGTTTCCTCTGCACCTCAGCCAGATCTTATATAAAAATACATTAAAAACATACGTATTATTCAATATATCCTAATGATTTTTCACATAATAGTAATTTTCAGAACACTCATTTGATGATAAAAAGCCCTATTTAATAAATCCTAATGATTTTTCAGATTTAGTAACTAACAGCCATTAATACTCAATAGCTCATAAAACGCCAAAGACTAGTTCTAATTTTATGGTTTCATACCTTACAGTCGAACGGTTATTTAAATTCTACATTCTAGTTTTTTGACAAAGAATATTATCTAATTGATTCTGTATATCACACACTAATATAATAGTAATTTTCAGAACACTTTCATTTGATGATTAAAACAAATGGTGAGTATACAAATTTATGGTTCCCTCCGCACCTCACAGTCAGCCAGATCTTATATAAAAATACATTAAAACATACGTATTATTCAATACATCCTAATGATTTTTCACATAATAGTAATTTTCCCAACACTCATTTGATGATAAAAAACCTTATTTAATAAATCCTAATGATTTTTCAGATTTAGTAACTAACAGCCATTAATAGTCAATAGCTCATAAAACGCCAAAGATTAGTTTTTATTTTATGGTTTGATACCCTACAGTCGAACGGTTATTTAAATTCTACATTCTAGTTTTTTGACAAAGAATATTATCTAATTGATTCTGTATATCACACACTAATATAACAGTAATATTCCGAACACTTTCATTTGATGATTAAAACATCGGTGAGTATACAAACTTATGGTTCCCTCTGCACCTCAGTCAGCCAGATCTTATATAAAAATACATTAAAAACATACGTATTATTCAATATATCCTAATAATTTTTCACATAATAGTAATTTTCCGAACACTCATTTGATGATAAAAAGCCCTATTTAATAAATCCTAATGATTTTTCACACAATAGTAATTTTCCGAACACTCATTTGATGATAAAAAACCTTATTTAATAAATCCTGATGATTTTTCAGATTTAGTAACAGACAGCCATAAATAGTCAATAGCTCATAAAACGCCAAAGATTAGTTTTAATTTTATGGTTTCATACCTTATAGTCTAACGGTAATTTAAATTCTACATTCTAGTTTTTTGACAAAGAATATTATATAATTGATTCTGTATATCACACATTAATATAATAGTAATTTTCAGAACACTTTCAATTGATGATTAAAACAAATGGTGAGTATACAAATTTATGGTTCGCTCTGCACCTCACAGTCAGCCAGATCTTATATAAAAATACATTCAAAACATACGTATTATTCAATACATCCTAATGATTTTTCACATAATAGTAATTTCCCGATCACTCATTTGATGATAAAAAACATTATTTAATAAATCCTAATGATTTTTCAGATTAAGTAACTAACAGCCATTAATACTCAATAGCTCATAAAACGCCAAAGACTAGTTCTAATTTTATGGTTTCATACCTTACAGTCGAACGGTTATTTAAATTCTACATTCTAGTTTTTTGACAAAGAATATTATCTAATTGATTCTGTATATCACATACTAATATAATAGTAATTTTCAGAACACTTTCATTTGATGATTAAAACAAATGGTGAGTATACAAATTTATGGTTCCCTCCGCACCTCACAGTCAGCCAGATCTTATATAAAAATACATTAAAACATACGTATTATTCAATACATCCTAATGATTTTCCACATAATACTAATTTTCCGATCACTCATTTGATGATAAAAAACATTATTTAATAAATCCTAACGATTTTTCAGATTAAGTAACTAACAGCCATTAATAGTCAATAGCTCATAAAACGCCAAAGTTTAGTTTGAATTTTATGGTTTGATACCCTACAGTCGAACGGTTATTTAAATTCTACATTCTAGTTTTTTGACAAAGAATATTATCTAATTGATTCTGTATATCACACACTAATATAACAGTAATATTCCGAACACTTTCATTTGATGATTAAAACATCGGTGAGTATACAAACTTATGGTTCCCTCTGCACCTCAGTCAGCCAGATCTTATATAAAAATACATTAAAAACATACGTATTATTCAATATATCCTAATGATTTTTCACATAATAGTAATTTTCCGAACACTCATTTGATGATAAAAAGCCCTATTTAATAAATCCTAATGATTTTTCACATAATAGTAATTTTCCGAACACTCATTTGATGATAAAAAACCTTATTTAATAAATCCTGATGATTTTTCAGATTTAGTAACTAACAGCCATAAATAGTCAATAGCTCATAAAACGTTAATGATTAGTTTTAATTTTATGGTTTGATACCTTAGAGTCGAACGGTTATTTCAATTCTACATTCTAGTTTTTTGACAAAGAATATTATCTAATTGATTCTGTATATCACACACTAATATAATAGTAATTTTCAGAACACTTTCATTTGATGATTAAAACAAATGGTGAGTATACAAATTTATGGTTCCCTCCGCACCTCACAGTCAGGCAGATCTTATATAAAAATACATTAAAACATACGTATTATTCAATACATCCTAATGATTTTTCACATAATAGTAATTTTCCGAACACTCATTTGATGATAAAAAACCTTATTTAATAAATCCTAATGATTTTTCAGATTTAGTAACTAACAGCCATTAATAGTCAATAACTCATGAAACGCCAAAGATTAGTTTTAATTTTATGGTTTGATACCTTACAAACGGTATTTTAAATTCTACATTCTAGTTTTTGACAAGGAATATTATCTAATTGATTCTGCATATCACACACTAATATAAAAGTAATTTTCAGAACACTTTCAATTGATAGTTAAAACAAATGGTGAGTATACAAATTTATGGTTCCCTCCGCACCTCACAGTCAGCCAGATCTTATATAAAAATACATTAAAACATACGAATTATTCAATAGATCCTAATGATATTTCACATAATAGTAATTTTCCGAACACTCATTTGATGATAAAAAACCTTATTTAATAAATCCTAATGATTTTTCAGATTTAGTAACTAACAGCCATAAATAGTCAATAGCTCATAAAACGTTAATGATTAGTTTTAATTTTATGGTTTGATACCTTAGAGTCGAACGGTTATTTCAATTCTACATTCTAGTTTTTTGACAAAGAATATTATCTAATTGATTCTGTATATCACACACTAATATAATAGTAATTTTCCGAACACTTTCATTAGATGATTAAAACAATGGTGAGTATACAAATTTATGGTTTCCTCTGCACCTCACAGTCAGCCAGATCTTATATAAAAATACATTAAAAACATACGTATTATTCAATATATCCTAATGATTTTTCACATAATAGTAATTTTCAGAACACTCATTTGATGATAAAAAGCCCTATTTAATAAATCCTAATGATTTTTCAGATTTAGTAACTAACAGCCATTAATACTCAATAGCTCATAAAACGCCAAAGACTAGTTCTAATTTTATGGTTTCATACCTTACAGTCGAACGGTTATTTAAATTCTACATTCTAGTTTTTTGACAAAGAATATTATCTAATTGATTCTGTATATCACACACTAATATAATAGTAATTTTCAGAACACTTTCATTTGATGATTAAAACAAATGGTGAGTATACAAATTTATGGTTCCCTCCGCACCTCACAGTCAGCCAGATCTTATATAAAAATACATTAAAACATACGTATTATTCAATACATCCTAATGATTTTTCACATAATAGTAATTTTCCGAACACTCATTTGATGATAAAAAACCTTATTTAATAAATCCTAATGATTTTTCAGATTTAGTAACTAACAGCCATTAATAGTCAATAGCTCATAAAACGCCAAAGATTAGTTTTTATTTTATGGTTTGATACCCTACAGTCGAACGGTTATTTAAATTCTACATTCTAGTTTTTTGACAAAGAATATTATCTAATTGATTCTGTATATCACACACTAATATAACAGTAATATTCCGAACACTTTCATTTGATGATTAAAACATCGGTGAGTATACAAACTTATGGTTCCCTCTGCACCTCAGTCAGCCAGATCTTATATAAAAATACATTAAAAACATACGTATTATTCAATATATCCTAATAATTTTTCACATAATAGTAATTTTCCGAACACTCATTTGATGATAAAAAGCCCTATTTAATAAATCCTAATGATTTTTCACACAATAGTAATTTTCCGAACACTCATTTGATGATAAAAAACCTTATTTAATAAATCCTGATGATTTTTCAGATTTAGTAACAGACAGCCATAAATAGTCAATAGCTCATAAAACGCCAAAGATTAGTTTTAATTTTATGGTTTCATACCTTATAGTCTAACGGTAATTTAAATTCTACATTCTAGTTTTTTGACAAAGAATATTATATAATTGATTCTGTATATCACACATTAATATAATAGTAATTTTCAGAACACTTTCAATTGATGATTAAAACAAATGGTGAGTATACAAATTTATGGTTCGCTCTGCACCTCACAGTCAGCCAGATCTTATATAAAAATACATTCAAAACATACGTATTATTCAATACATCCTAATGATTTTTCACATAATAGTAATTTCCCGATCACTCATTTGATGATAAAAAACATTATTTAATAAATCCTAATGATTTTTCAGATTAAGTAACTAACAGCCATTAATACTCAATAGCTCATAAAACGCCAAAGACTAGTTCTAATTTTATGGTTTCATACCTTACAGTCGAACGGTTATTTAAATTCTACATTCTAGTTTTTTGACAAAGAATATTATCTAATTGATTCTGTATATCACATACTAATATAATAGTAATTTTCAGAACACTTTCATTTGATGATTAAAACAAATGGTGAGTATACAAATTTATGGTTCCCTCCGCACCTCACAGTCAGCCAGATCTTATATAAAAATACATTAAAACATACGTATTATTCAATACATCCTAATGATTTTCCACATAATACTAATTTTCCGATCACTCATTTGATGATAAAAAACATTATTTAATAAATCCTAACGATTTTTCAGATTAAGTAACTAACAGCCATTAATAGTCAATAGCTCATAAAACGCCAAAGTTTAGTTTGAATTTTATGGTTTGATACCCTACAGTCGAACGGTTATTTAAATTCTACATTCTAGTTTTTTGACAAAGAATATTATCTAATTGATTCTGTATATCACACACTAATATAACAGTAATATTCCGAACACTTTCATTTGATGATTAAAACATCGGTGAGTATACAAACTTATGGTTCCCTCTGCACCTCAGTCAGCCAGATCTTATATAAAAATACATTAAAAACATACGTATTATTCAATATATCCTAATGATTTTTCACATAATAGTAATTTTCCGAACACTCATTTGATGATAAAAAGCCCTATTTAATAAATCCTAATGATTTTTCACATAATAGTAATTTTCCGAACACTCATTTGATGATAAAAAACCTTATTTAATAAATCCTGATGATTTTTCAGATTTAGTAACTAACAGCCATAAATAGTCAATAGCTCATAAAACGTTAATGATTAGTTTTAATTTTATGGTTTGATACCTTAGAGTCGAACGGTTATTTCAATTCTACATTCTAGTTTTTTGACAAAGAATATTATCTAATTGATTCTGTATATCACACACTAATATAATAGTAATTTTCCGAACACTTTCATTTGATGATTAAAACAATGGTGAGTATACAAATTTATGGTTTCCTCTGCACCTCACAGTCAGCCAGATCTTATATAAAAATACATTAAAAACATACGTATTATTCAATATATCCTAATGATTTTTCACATAATAGTAATTTTCAGAACACTCATTTGATGATAAAAAGCCCTATTTAATAAATCCTAATGATTTTTCAGATTTAGTAACTAACAGCCATTAATACTCAATAGCTCATAAAACGCCAAAGACTAGTTCTAATTTTATGGTTTCATACCTTACAGTCGAACGGTTATTTAAATTCTACATTCTAGTTTTTTGACAAAGAATATTATCTAATTGATTCTGTATATCACACACTAATATAATAGTAATTTTCAGAACACTTTCATTTGATGATTAAAACAAATGGTGAGTATACAAATTTATGGTTCCCTCCGCACCTCACAGTCAGCCAGATCTTATATAAAAATACATTAAAACATACGTATTATTCAATACATCCTAATGATTTTTCACATAATAGTAATTTTCCGAACACTCATTTGATGATAAAAAACCTTATTTAATAAATCCTAATGATTTTTCAGATTTAGTAACTAACAGCCATTAATAGTCAATAGCTCATAAAACGCCAAAGATTAGTTTTTATTTTATGGTTTGATACCCTACAGTCGAACGGTTATTTAAATTCTACATTCTAGTTTTTTGACAAAGAATATTATCTAATTGATTCTGTATATCACACACTAATATAACAGTAATATTCCGAACACTTTCATTTGATGATTAAAACATCGGTGAGTATACAAACTTATGGTTCCCTCTGCACCTCAGTCAGCCAGATCTTATATAAAAATACATTAAAAACATACGTATTATTCAATATATCCTAATAATTTTTCACATAATAGTAATTTTCCGAACACTCATTTGATGATAAAAAGCCCTATTTAATAAATCCTAATGATTTTTCACACAATAGTAATTTTCCGAACACTCATTTGATGATAAAAAACCTTATTTAATAAATCCTGATGATTTTTCAGATTTAGTAACAGACAGCCATAAATAGTCAATAGCTCATAAAACGCCAAAGATTAGTTTTAATTTTATGGTTTCATACCTTATAGTCTAACGGTAATTTAAATTCTACATTCTAGTTTTTTGACAAAGAATATTATATAATTGATTCTGTATATCACACATTAATATAATAGTAATTTTCAGAACACTTTCAATTGATGATTAAAACAAATGGTGAGTATACAAATTTATGGTTCGCTCTGCACCTCACAGTCAGCCAGATCTTATATAAAAATACATTCAAAACATACGTATTATTCAATACATCCTAATGATTTTTCACATAATAGTAATTTCCCGATCACTCATTTGATGATAAAAAACATTATTTAATAAATCCTAATGATTTTTCAGATTAAGTAACTAACAGCCATTAATACTCAATAGCTCATAAAACGCCAAAGACTAGTTCTAATTTTATGGTTTCATACCTTACAGTCGAACGGTTATTTAAATTCTACATTCTAGTTTTTTGACAAAGAATATTATCTAATTGATTCTGTATATCACATACTAATATAATAGTAATTTTCAGAACACTTTCATTTGATGATTAAAACAAATGGTGAGTATACAAATTTATGGTTCCCTCCGCACCTCACAGTCAGCCAGATCTTATATAAAAATACATTAAAACATACGTATTATTCAATACATCCTAATGATTTTCCACATAATACTAATTTTCCGATCACTCATTTGATGATAAAAAACATTATTTAATAAATCCTAACGATTTTTCAGATTAAGTAACTAACAGCCATTAATAGTCAATAGCTCATAAAACGCCAAAGTTTAGTTTGAATTTTATGGTTTGATACCCTACAGTCGAACGGTTATTTAAATTCTACATTCTAGTTTTTTGACAAAGAATATTATCTAATTGATTCTGTATATCACACACTAATATAACAGTAATATTCCGAACACTTTCATTTGATGATTAAAACATCGGTGAGTATACAAACTTATGGTTCCCTCTGCACCTCAGTCAGCCAGATCTTATATAAAAATACATTAAAAACATACGTATTATTCAATATATCCTAATGATTTTTCACATAATAGTAATTTTCCGAACACTCATTTGATGATAAAAAGCCCTATTTAATAAATCCTAATGATTTTTCACATAATAGTAATTTTCCGAACACTCATTTGATGATAAAAAACCTTATTTAATAAATCCTGATGATTTTTCAGATTTAGTAACTAACAGCCATAAATAGTCAATAGCTCATAAAACGTTAATGATTAGTTTTAATTTTATGGTTTGATACCTTAGAGTCGAACGGTTATTTCAATTCTACATTCTAGTTTTTTGACAAAGAATATTATCTAATTGATTCTGTATATCACACACTAATATAATAGTAATTTTCCGAACACTTTCATTTGATGATTAAAACAATGGTGAGTATACAAATTTATGGTTTCCTCTGCACCTCACAGTCAGCCAGATCTTATATAAAAATACATTAAAAACATACGTATTATTCAATATATCCTAATGATTTTTCACATAATAGTAATTTTCAGAACACTCATTTGATGATAAAAAGCCCTATTTAATAAATCCTAATGATTTTTCAGATTTAGTAACTAACAGCCATTAATACTCAATAGCTCATAAAACGCCAAAGACTAGTTCTAATTTTATGGTTTCATACCTTACAGTCGAACGGTTATTTAAATTCTACATTCTAGTTTTTTGACAAAGAATATTATCTAATTGATTCTGTATATCACACACTAATATAATAGTAATTTTCAGAACACTTTCATTTGATGATTAAAACAAATGGTGAGTATACAAATTTATGGTTCCCTCCGCACCTCACAGTCAGCCAGATCTTATATAAAAATACATTAAAACATACGTATTATTCAATACATCCTAATGATTTTTCACATAATAGTAATTTTCCGAACACTCATTTGATGATAAAAAACCTTATTTAATAAATCCTAATGATTTTTCAGATTTAGTAACTAACAGCCATTAATAGTCAATAGCTCATAAAACGCCAAAGATTAGTTTTTATTTTATGGTTTGATACCCTACAGTCGAACGGTTATTTAAATTCTACATTCTAGTTTTTTGACAAAGAATATTATCTAATTGATTCTGTATATCACACACTAATATAACAGTAATATTCCGAACACTTTCATTTGATGATTAAAACATCGGTGAGTATACAAACTTATGGTTCCCTCTGCACCTCAGTCAGCCAGATCTTATATAAAAATACATTAAAAACATACGTATTATTCAATATATCCTAATAATTTTTCACATAATAGTAATTTTCCGAACACTCATTTGATGATAAAAAGCCCTATTTAATAAATCCTAATGATTTTTCACACAATAGTAATTTTCCGAACACTCATTTGATGATAAAAAACCTTATTTAATAAATCCTGATGATTTTTCAGATTTAGTAACAGACAGCCATAAATAGTCAATAGCTCATAAAACGCCAAAGATTAGTTTTAATTTTATGGTTTCATACCTTATAGTCTAACGGTAATTTAAATTCTACATTCTAGTTTTTTGACAAAGAATATTATATAATTGATTCTGTATATCACACATTAATATAATAGTAATTTTCAGAACACTTTCAATTGATGATTAAAACAAATGGTGAGTATACAAATTTATGGTTCGCTCTGCACCTCACAGTCAGCCAGATCTTATATAAAAATACATTCAAAACATACGTATTATTCAATACATCCTAATGATTTTTCACATAATAGTAATTTCCCGATCACTCATTTGATGATAAAAAACATTATTTAATAAATCCTAATGATTTTTCAGATTAAGTAACTAACAGCCATTAATACTCAATAGCTCATAAAACGCCAAAGACTAGTTCTAATTTTATGGTTTCATACCTTACAGTCGAACGGTTATTTAAATTCTACATTCTAGTTTTTTGACAAAGAATATTATCTAATTGATTCTGTATATCACATACTAATATAATAGTAATTTTCAGAACACTTTCATTTGATGATTAAAACAAATGGTGAGTATACAAATTTATGGTTCCCTCCGCACCTCACAGTCAGCCAGATCTTATATAAAAATACATTAAAACATACGTATTATTCAATACATCCTAATGATTTTCCACATAATACTAATTTTCCGATCACTCATTTGATGATAAAAAACATTATTTAATAAATCCTAACGATTTTTCAGATTAAGTAACTAACAGCCATTAATAGTCAATAGCTCATAAAACGCCAAAGTTTAGTTTGAATTTTATGGTTTGATACCCTACAGTCGAACGGTTATTTAAATTCTACATTCTAGTTTTTTGACAAAGAATATTATCTAATTGATTCTGTATATCACACACTAATATAACAGTAATATTCCGAACACTTTCATTTGATGATTAAAACATCGGTGAGTATACAAACTTATGGTTCCCTCTGCACCTCAGTCAGCCAGATCTTATATAAAAATACATTAAAAACATACGTATTATTCAATATATCCTAATGATTTTTCACATAATAGTAATTTTCCGAACACTCATTTGATGATAAAAAGCCCTATTTAATAAATCCTAATGATTTTTCACATAATAGTAATTTTCCGAACACTCATTTGATGATAAAAAACCTTATTTAATAAATCCTGATGATTTTTCAGATTTAGTAACTAACAGCCATAAATAGTCAATAGCTCATAAAACGTTAATGATTAGTTTTAATTTTATGGTTTGATACCTTAGAGTCGAACGGTTATTTCAATTCTACATTCTAGTTTTTTGACAAAGAATATTATCTAATTGATTCTGTATATCACACACTAATATAATAGTAATTTTCCGAACACTTTCATTTGATGATTAAAACAATGGTGAGTATACAAATTTATGGTTTCCTCTGCACCTCACAGTCAGCCAGATCTTATATAAAAATACATTAAAAACGTACGTATTATTCAATATATCCTAATGATTTTTCACATAATAGTAATTTTCAGAACACTCATTTGATGATAAAAAGCCCTATTTAATAAATCCTAATGATTTTTCAGATTTAGTAACTAACAGCCATTAATACTCAATAGCTCATAAAACGCCAAAGACTAGTTCTAATTTTATGGTTTCATACCTTACAGTCGAACGGTTATTTAAATTCTACATTCTAGTTTTTTGACAAAGAATATTATCTAATTGATTCTGTATATCACACACTAATATAATAGTAATTTTCAGAACACTTTTATTTGATGATTAAAACATTGGTGAGTATACAAACTTATGGTTCCCTCTGCACCTCAGTCAGCCAGATCTTATATAAAAATACATTAAAAACATACGTATTATTCAATATATCCTAATAATTTTTCACATAATAGTAATTTTCCGAACACTCATTTGATGATAAAAAGCCCTATTTAATAAATCCTAATGATTTTTCACATAATAGTAATTTTCCGAACACTCATTTGATGATAAAAAACCTTATTTAATAAATCCTGATGATTTTTCAGATTTAGTAACTAACAGCCATAAATAGTCAATAGCTCATAAAAAGCCAAAGATTAGTTTTAATTTTATCGTTTCATACCTTGTAGTCTAACGGTAATTTAAATTCTACATTCTAGTTTTTTGACAAAGAATATTATCGAATTGATTCTGTATATCACCCACTAATATAATAGTAATTTTCAAAACAATTTCAATTGATGATTAAAACAAATGGTGAGTATAGAAATTTATGGTTCCCTCTGCACCTCACAGTCAGTCAGATCTTATATAAAAATACATTAAAAACATACGTATTATTCAATATATCCTAATGATTTTTCACATAATAGTAATTTTCCGAACACTCATTTGATGATAAAAAGCCCTATTTAATAAATCCTAATGATTTTTCAGATTTAGTAACTAACAGCCATAAATAGTCAATAGCTCATAAAACGCCAAAGATTAGTTTTAATTTTATGGTTTGATACCTTAGAGTCGAACGGTTATTTAAATTCTACATTCTAGTTTTTTGACAAAGAATATTATCTAATTGATTCTGTATATCACACACTAATATAATAGTAATTCACCGAACACTTTCATTTGATGATTAAAACAATGGTGAGTATACAAATTTATGGTTCCCTCTGCACCTCACAGTCAGCCAGATCTTATATAAAAATACATTAAAAACATACGTATTATTCAATATATCCTAATGATTTTTCACATAATAGTAATTTTCCGAACACTCATTTGATGATAAAAAGCCCTATTTAATAAATCCTAATGATTTTTCACATAATAGTAATTTTCCGAACACTCATTTGATGATAAAAAACCTTATTTAATAAATCCTGATGATTTTTCAGATTTAGTAACTAACAGCCATAAATAGTCAATAGCTCATAAAAAGCCAAAGATTAGTTTTAATTTTATGGTTTGATACCTTGTAGTCTAACGGTAATTTAAATTCTACATTCTAGTTTTTTGACAAAGAATATTATCGAATTGATTCTGTATATCACCCACTAATATAATAGTAATTTTCAAAACAATTTCAATTGATGATTAAAACAAATGGTGAGTATAGAAATTTATGGTTCCCTCTGCACCTCACAGTCAGTCAGATCTTATATAAAAATACATTAAAAACATACGTATTATTCAATATATCCTAATGATTTTTCACATAATAGTAATTTTCCGAACACTCATTTGATGATAAAAAGCCCTATTTAATAAATCCTAATGATTTTTCAGATTTAGTAACTAACAGCCATAAATAGTCAATAGCTCATAAAACGCCAAAGATTAGTTTTAATTTTATGGTTTGATACCTTAGAGTCGAACGGTTATTTAAATTCTACATTCTAGTTTTTTGACAAAGAATATTATCTAATTGATTCTGTATATCACACACTAATATAATAGTAATTTACCGAACACTTTCATTTGATGATTAAAACAATGGTGAGTATACAAATTTATGGTTCCCTCTGCACCTCACAGTCAGCCAGATCTTATATAAAAATACATTAAAAACATACGTATTATTCAATATATCCTAATGATTTTTCACATAATAGTAATTTTCCGAACACTCATTTGATGATAAAAAGCCCTATTTAATAAATCCTAATGATTTTTCACATAATAGTAATTTTCCGAACACTCATTTGATGATAAAAAACCTTATTTAATAAATCCTGATGATTTTTCAGATCTAGTAACTAACAGCCATAAATAGTCAATAGCTCATAAAACGCCAAAGATTAGTTTTAATTTTATGGTTTCATATCTTACAGTCAAACGGTATTTTAAATTCTACATTCTAGTTTTTTGACAAGGAATATTATCTAATTGATTCTGTATATCACACACTAATATAAAAGTAATTTTCAGAACACTTTCAATTGATAGTTAAAACAAATGGTGAATACACAAATTTATGGTTCCCTCTGCACCTCACAGTCAGCCAGATCTTATATAAAAATATATTAAAAACATACGTATTATTCAATATATCGTAATGATTTTTCACATAATAGTAATTTTCAGATAACTCATTTGATGATAAAAAACATTATTTAATAAATCCTAATGATTTTTCAGATTTAGTAACTTACAGCCATAAATAGTCTATAGCTCATAAAACGCAAAAGATTAGTTTCAATTTTATGGTTTCATACCTTACAGTCAAACGGTATTTTAAATTCTACATTCTAGTTTTTTGACAAGGAATATTATCTAATTGATTCTGTATATCACACACTAATATAATAATTTTTCAGAACACTTTCAATTGATGATTAAAACAAATGGTGAGTATACAAATTTATGGTTCGCTCTGCACCTCACAGTCAGCCAGATCTTATATAAAAATACATTCAAAACATACGTATTATTCAATACATCCTAATGATTTTTCACATAATAGTAATTTCCCGATCACTCATTTGATGATAAAAAACATTATTTAATAAATCCTAATGATTTTTCAGATTAAGTAACTAACAGCCATTAATACTCAATAGCTCATAAAACGCCAAAGACTAGTTCTAATTTTATGGTTTCATACCTTACAGTCGAACGGTTATTTAAATTCTACATTCTAGTTTTTTGACAAAGAATATTATCTAATTGATTCTGTATATCACATACTAATATAATAGTAATTTTCAGAACACTTTCATTTGATGATTAAAACAAATGGTGAGTATACAAATTTATGGTTCCCTCCGCACCTCACAGTCAGCCAGATCTTATATAAAAATACATTAAAACATACGTATTATTCAATACATCCTAATGATTTTCCACATAATACTAATTTTCCGATCACTCATTTGATGATAAAAAACATTATTTAATAAATCCTAACGATTTTTCAGATTAAGTAACTAACAGCCATTAATAGTCAATAGCTCATAAAACGCCAAAGTTTAGTTTTAATTTTATGGTTTGATACCCTACAGTCGAACGGTTATTTAAATTCTACATTCTAGTTTTTTGACAAAGAATATTATCTAATTGATTCTGTATATCACACACTAATATAACAGTAATATTCCGAACACTTTCATTTGATGATTAAAACATCGGTGAGTATACAAACTTATGGTTCCCTCTGCACCTCAGTCAGCCAGATCTTATATAAAAATACATTAAAAACATACGTATTATTCAATATATCCTAATGATTTTTCACATAATAGTAATTTTCCGAACACTCATTTGATGATAAAAAGCCCTATTTAATAAATCCTAATGATTTTTCACATAATAGTAATTTTCCGAACACTCATTTGATGATAAAAAACCTTATTTAATAAATCCTGATGATTTTTCAGATTTAGTAACTAACAGCCATAAATAGTCAATAGCTCATAAAAAGCCAAAGATTAGTTTTAATTTTATCGTTTCATACCTTGTAGTATAACGGTAATTTAAATTCTACATTCTAGTTTTTTGACAAAGAATATTATCGAATTGATTCTGTATATCACACATTAATATAATAGTAATTTTCAGAACACTTTCAATTGATGATTAAAACAAATGGTGAGTATACAAATTTATGGTTCGCTCTGCACCTCACAGTCAGCCAGATCTTATATAAAAATACATTAAAACATACGTATTATTCAATACATCCTAATGATTTTCCACATAATACTAATTTTCCGATCACTCATTTGATGATAAAAAACATTATTTAATAAATCCTAACGATTTTTCAGATTAAGTAACTAACAGCCATTAATAGTCAATAGCTCATAAAACGCCAAAGTTTAGTTTTAATTTTATGGTTTGATACCCTACAGTCGAACGGTTATTTAAATTCTACATTCTAGTTTTTTGACAAAGAATATTATCTAATTGATTCTGTATATCACACACTAATATAACAGTAATATTCCGAACACTTTCATTTGATGATTAAAACATCGGTGAGTATACAAACTTATGGTTCCCTCTGCACCTCAGTCAGCCAGATCTTATATAAAAATACATTAAAAACATACGTATTATTCAATATATCCTAATGATTTTTCACATAATAGTAATTTTCCGAACACTCATTTGATGATAAAAAGCCCTATTTAATAAATCCTAATGATTTTTCACATAATAGTAATTTTCCGAACACTCATTTGATGATAAAAAACCTTATTTAATAAATCCTGATGATTTTTCAGATTTAGTAACTAACAGCCATAAATAGTCAATAGCTCATAAAAAGCCAAAGATTAGTTTTAATTTTATCGTTTCATACCTTGTAGTCTAACGGTAATTTAAATTCTACATTCTAGTTTTTTGACAAAGAATATTATCGAATTGATTCTGTATATCACCCACTAATATAATAGTAATTTTCAAAACAATTTCAATTGATGATTAAAACAAATGGTGAGTATAGAAATTTATGGTTCCCTCTGCACCTCACAGTCAGTCAGATCTTATATAAAAATACATTAAAAACATACGTATTATTCAATATATCCTAATGATTTTTCACATAATAGTAATTTTCCGAACACTCATTTGATGATAAAAAGCCCTATTTAATAAATCCTAATGATTTTTCAGATTTAGTAACTAACAGCCATAAATAGTCAATAGCTCATAAAACGCCAAAGATTAGTTTTAATTTTATGGTTTGATACCTTAGAGTCGAACGGTTATTTAAATTCTACATTCTAGTTTTTTGACAAAGAATATTATCTAATTGATTCTGTATATCACACACTAATATAATAGTAATTTACCGAACACTTTCATTTGATGATTAAAACAATGGTGAGTATACAAATTTATGGTTCCCTCTGCACCTCACAGTCAGCCAGATCTTATATAAAAATACATTAAAAACATACGTATTATTCAATATATCCTAATGATTTTTCACATAATAGTAATTTTCCGAACACTCATTTGATGATAAAAAGCCCTATTTAATAAATCCTAATGATTTTTCACATAATAGTAATTTTCCGAACACTCATTTGATGATAAAAAACCTTATTTAATAAATCCTGATGATTTTTCAGATCTAGTAACTAACAGCCATAAATAGTCAATAGCTCATAAAACGCCAAAGATTAGTTTTAATTTTATGGTTTCATATCTTACAGTCAAACGGTATTTTAAATTCTACATTCTAGTTTTTTGACAAGGAATATTATCTAATTGATTCTGTATATCACACACTAATATAAAAGTAATTTTCAGAACACTTTCAATTGATAGTTAAAACAAATGGTGAATACACAAATTTATGGTTCGCTCTGCACCTCACAGTCAGCCAGATCTTATATAAAAATACATTCAAAACATACGTATTATTCAATACATCCTAATGATTTTTCACATAATAGTAATTTCCCGATCACTCATTTGATGATAAAAAACATTATTTAATAAATCCTAATGATTTTTCAGATTAAGTAACTAACAGCCATTAATACTCAATAGCTCATAAAACGCCAAAGACTAGTTCTAATTTTATGGTTTCATACCTTACAGTCGAACGGTTATTTAAATTCTACATTCTAGTTTTTTGACAAAGAATATTATCTAATTGATTCTGTATATCACACACTAATATAATAGTAATTTTCAGAACACTTTTATTTGATGATTAAAACATTGGTGAGTATACAAACTTATGGTTCCCTCTGCACCTCAGTCAGCCAGATCTTATATAAAAATACATTAAAAACATACGTATTATTCAATATATCCTAATAATTTTTCACATAATAGTAATTTTCCGAACACTCATTTGATGATAAAAAGCCCTATTTAATAAATCCTAATGATTTTTCACATAATAGTAATTTTCCGAACACTCATTTGATGATAAAAAACCTTATTTAATAAATCCTGATGATTTTTCAGATTTAGTAACTTACAGCCATAAATAGTCTATAGCTCATAAAACGCAAAAGATTAGTTTCAATTTTATGGTTTCATACCTTACAGTCAAACGGTATTTTAAATTCTACATTCTAGTTTTTTGACAAGGAATATTATCTAATTGATTCTGTATATCACACACTAATATAATAATTTTTCAGAACACTTTCAATTGATGATTAAAACAAATGGTGAGTATACAAATTTATGGTTCGCTCTGCACCTCACAGTCAGCCAGATCTTATATAAAAATACATTCAAAACATACGTATTATTCAATACATCCTAATGATTTTTCACATAATAGTAATTTCCCGATCACTCATTTGATGATAAAAAACATTATTTAATAAATCCTAATGATTTTTCAGATTAAGTAACTAACAGCCATTAATACTCAATAGCTCATAAAACGCCAAAGACTAGTTCTAATTTTATGGTTTCATACCTTACAGTCGAACGGTTATTTAAATTCTACATTCTAGTTTTTTGACAAAGAATATTATCTAATTGATTCTGTATATCACATACTAATATAATAGTAATTTTCAGAACACTTTCATTTGATGATTAAAACAAATGGTGAGTATACAAATTTATGGTTCCCTCCGCACCTCACAGTCAGCCAGATCTTATATAAAAATACATTAAAACATACGTATTATTCAATACATCCTAATGATTTTCCACATAATACTAATTTTCCGATCACTCATTTGATGATAAAAAACATTATTTAATAAATCCTAACGATTTTTCAGATTAAGTAACTAACAGCCATTAATAGTCAATAGCTCATAAAACGCCAAAGTTTAGTTTTAATTTTATGGTTTGATACCCTACAGTCGAACGGTTATTTAAATTCTACATTCTAGTTTTTTGACAAAGAATATTATCTAATTGATTCTGTATATCACACACTAATATAACAGTAATATTCCGAACACTTTCATTTGATGATTAAAACATCGGTGAGTATACAAACTTATGGTTCCCTCTGCACCTCAGTCAGCCAGATCTTATATAAAAATACATTAAAAACATACGTATTATTCAATATATCCTAATGATTTTTCACATAATAGTAATTTTCCGAACACTCATTTGATGATAAAAAGCCCTATTTAATAAATCCTAATGATTTTTCAGATTTAGTAACTAGCAGCCATAAATAGTCAATAGCTCATAAAACGCCAAAGATTAGTTTTAATTTTATGGTTTGATACCTTAGAGTCGAACGGTTATTTAAATTCTACATTCTAGTTTTTGACAAAGAATATTATCTAATTGATTCTGTATATCACACACTAATATAATAGTAATTTACCGAACACTTTCATTTGATGATTAAAACAATGGTGAGTATACAAATTTATGGTTCCCTCTGCACCTCACAGTCAGCCAGATCTTATATAAAAATACATTAAAAACATACGTATTATTCAATATATCCTAATGATTTTTCACATAATAGTAATTTTCCGAACACTCATTTGATGATAAAAAGCCCTATTTAATAAATCCTAATGATTTTTCACATAATAGTAATTTTCCGAACACTCATTTGATGATAAAAAACCTTATTTAATAAATCCTGATGATTTTTCAGATCTAGTAACTAACAGCCATAAATAGTCAATAGCTCATAAAACGCCAAAGATTAGTTTTAATTTTATGGTTTCATATCTTACAGTCAAACGGTATTTTAAATTCTACATTCTAGTTTTTTGACAAGGAATATTATCTAATTGATTCTGTATATCACACACTAATATAAAAGTAATTTTCAGAACACTTTCAATTGATAGTTAAAACAAATGGTGAATACACAAATTTATGGTTCGCTCTGCACCTCACAGTCAGCCAGATCTTATATAAAAATACATTCAAAACATACGTATTATTCAATACATCCTAATGATTTTTCACATAATAGTAATTTCCCGATCACTCATTTGATGATAAAAAACATTATTTAATAAATCCTAATGATTTTTCAGATTAAGTAACTAACAGCCATTAATACTCAATAGCTCATAAAACGCCAAAGACTAGTTCTAATTTTATGGTTTCATACCTTACAGTCGAACGGTTATTTAAATTCTACATTCTAGTTTTTTGACAAAGAATATTATCTAATTGATTCTGTATATCACATACTAATATAATAGTAATTTTCAGAACACTTTCATTTGATGATTAAAACAAATGGTGAGTATGCAAATTTATGGTTCCCTCCGCACCTCACAGTCAGCCAGATCTTATATAAAAATACATTAAAACATACGTATTATTCAATACATCCTAATGATTTTCCACATAATACTAATTTTCCGATCACTCATTTGATGATAAAAAACATTATTTAATAAATCCTAACGATTTTTCAGATTAAGTAACTAACAGCCATTAATAGTCAATAGCTCATAAAACGCCAAAGTTTAGTTTTAATTTTATGGTTTGATACCCTACAGTCGAACGGTTATTTAAATTCTACATTCTAGTTTTTTGACAAAGAATATTATCTAATTGATTCTGTATATCACACACTAATATAACAGTAATATTCCGAACACTTTCATTTGATGATTAAAACATCGGTGAGTATACAAACTTATGGTTCCCTCTGCACCTCAGTCAGCCAGATCTTATATAAAAATACATTAAAAACATACGTATTATTCAATATATCCTAATGATTTTTCACATAATAGTAATTTTCCGAACACTCATTTGATGATAAAAAGCCCTATTTAATAAATCCTAATGATTTTTCACATAATAGTAATTTTCCGAACACTCATTTGATGATAAAAAACCTTATTTAATAAATCCTGATGATTTTTCAGATTTAGTAACTAACAGCCATAAATAGTCAATAGCTCATAAAAAGCCAAAGATTAGTTTTAATTTTATCGTTTCATACCTTGTAGTCTAACGGTAATTTAAATTCTACATTCTAGTTTTTTGACAAAGAATATTATCGAATTGATTCTGTATATCACCCACTAATATAATAGTAATTTTCAAAACAATTTCAATTGATGATTAAAACAAATGGTGAGTATAGAAATTTATGGTTCCCTCTGCACCTCACAGTCAGTCAGATCTTATATAAAAATACATTAAAAACATACGTATTATTCAATATATCCTAATGATTTTTCACATAATAGTAATTTTCCGAACACTCATTTGATGATAAAAAGCCCTATTTAATAAATCCTAATGATTTTTCAGATTTAGTAACTAACAGCCATAAATAGTCAATAGCTCATAAAACGCCAAAGATTAGTTTTAATTTTATGGTTTGATACCTTAGAGTCGAACGGTTATTTAAATTCTACATTCTAGTTTTTTGACAAAGAATATTATCTAATTGATTCTGTATATCACACACTAATATAATAGTAATTTACCGAACACTTTCATTTGATGATTAAAACAATGGTGAGTATACAAATTTATGGTTCCCTCTGCACCTCACAGTCAGCCAGATCTTATATAAAAATACATTAAAAACATACGTATTATTCAATATATCCTAATGATTTTTCACATAATAGTAATTTTCCGAACACTCATTTGATGATAAAAAGCCCTATTTAATAAATCCTAATGATTTTTCACATAATAGTAATTTTCCGAACACTCATTTGATGATAAAAAACCTTATTTAATAAATCCTGATGATTTTTCAGATCTAGTAACTAACAGCCATAAATAGTCAATAGCTCATAAAACGCCAAAGATTAGTTTTAATTTTATGGTTTCATATCTTACAGTCAAACGGTATTTTAAATTCTACATTCTAGTTTTTTGACAAGGAATATTATCTAATTGATTCTGTATATCACACACTAATATAAAAGTAATTTTCAGAACACTTTCAATTGATAGTTAAAACAAATGGTGAATACACAAATTTATGGTTCGCTCTGCACCTCACAGTCAGCCAGATCTTATATAAAAATACATTCAAAACATACGTATTATTCAATACATCCTAATGATTTTTCACATAATAGTAATTTCCCGATCACTCATTTGATGATAAAAAACATTATTTAATAAATCCTAATGATTTTTCAGATTAAGTAACTAACAGCCATTAATACTCAATAGCTCATAAAACGCCAAAGACTAGTTCTAATTTTATGGTTTCATACCTTACAGTCGAACGGTTATTTAAATTCTACATTCTAGTTTTTTGACAAAGAATATTATCTAATTGATTCTGTATATCACATACTAATATAATAGTAATTTTCAGAACACTTTCATTTGATGATTAAAACAAATGGTGAGTATACAAATTTATGGTTCCCTCCGCACCTCACAGTCAGCCAGATCTTATATAAAAATACATTAAAACATACGTATTATTCAATACATCCTAATGATTTTCCACATAATACTAATTTTCCGATCACTCATTTGATGATAAAAAACATTATTTAATAAATCCTAACGATTTTTCAGATTAAGTAACTAACAGCCATTAATAGTCAATAGCTCATAAAACGCCAAAGTTTAGTTTTAATTTTATGGTTTGATACCCTACAGTCGAACGGTTATTTAAATTCTACATTCTAGTTTTTTGACAAAGAATATTATCTAATTGATTCTGTATATCACACACTAATATAACAGTAATATTCCGAACACTTTCATTTGATGATTAAAACATCGGTGAGTATACAAACTTATGGTTCCCTCTGCACCTCAGTCAGCCAGATCTTATATAAAAATACATTAAAAACATACGTATTATTCAATATATCCTAATGATTTTTCACATAATAGTAATTTTCCGAACACTCATTTGATGATAAAAAGCCCTATTTAATAAATCCTAATGATTTTTCACATAATAGTAATTTTCCGAACACTCATTTGATGATAAAAAACCTTATTTAATAAATCCTGATGATTTTTCAGATTTAGTAACTAACAGCCATAAATAGTCAATAGCTCATAAAAAGCCAAAGATTAGTTTTAATTTTATCGTTTCATACCTTGTAGTCTAACGGTAATTTAAATTCTACATTCTAGTTTTTTGACAAAGAATATTATCGAATTGATTCTGTATATCACCCACTAATATAATAGTAATTTTCAAAACAATTTCAATTGATGATTAAAACAAATGGTGAGTATACAAATTTATGGTTCCCTCTGCACCTCACAGTCAGCCAGATCTTATATAAAAATACATTAAAAACATACGTATTATTCAATATATCCTAATGATTTTTCACATAATAGTAATTTTCCGAACACTCATTTGATGATAAAAAGCCCTATTTAATAAATCCTAATGATTTTTCACATAATAGTAATTTTCCGAACACTCATTTGATGATAAAAAACCTTATTTAATAAATCCTGATGATTTTTCAGATCTAGTAACTAACAGCCATAAATAGTCAATAGCTCATAAAACGCCAAAGATTAGTTTTAATTTTATGGTTTCATATCTTACAGTCAAACGGTATTTTAAATTCTACATTCTAGTTTTTTGACAAGGAATATTATCTAATTGATTCTGTATATCACACACTAATATAAAAGTAATTTTCAGAACACTTTCAATTGATAGTTAAAACAAATGGTGAATACACAAATTTATGGTTCGCTCTGCACCTCACAGTCAGCCAGATCTTATATAAAAATACATTCAAAACATACGTATTATTCAATACATCCTAATGATTTTTCACATAATAGTAATTTCCCGATCACTCATTTGATGATAAAAAACATTATTTAATAAATCCTAATGATTTTTCAGATTAAGTAACTAACAGCCATTAATACTCAATAGCTCATAAAACGCCAAAGACTAGTTCTAATTTTATGGTTTCATACCTTACAGTCGAACGGTTATTTAAATTCTACATTCTAGTTTTTTGACAAAGAATATTATCTAATTGATTCTGTATATCACATACTAATATAATAGTAATTTTCAGAACACTTTCATTTGATGATTAAAACAAATGGTGAGTATACAAATTTATGGTTCCCTCCGCACCTCACAGTCAGCCAGATCTTATATAAAAATACATTAAAACATACGTATTATTCAATACATCCTAATGATTTTCCACATAATACTAATTTTCCGATCACTCATTTGATGAGAAAAAACATTATTTAATAAATCCTAACGATTTTTCAGATTAAGTAACTAACAGCCATTAATAGTCAATAGCTCATAAAACGCCAAAGTTTAGTTTTAATTTTATGGTTTGATACCCTACAGTCGAACGGTTATTTAAATTCTACATTCTAGTTTTTTGACAAAGAATATTATCTAATTGATTCTGTATATCACACACTAATATAACAGTAATATTCCGAACACTTTCATTTGATGATTAAAACATCGGTGAGTATACAAACTTATGGTTCCCTCTGCACCTCAGTCAGCCAGATCTTATATAAAAATACATTAAAAACATACGTATTATTCAATATATCCTAATGATTTTTCACATAATAGTAATTTTCCGAACACTCATTTGATGATAAAAAGCCCTATTTAATAAATCCTAATGATTTTTCACATAATAGTAATTTTCCGAACACTCATTTGATGATAAAAAACCTTATTTATTAAATCCTGATGATTTTTCAGATTTAGTAACTAACAGCCATAAATAGTCAATAGCTCATAAAACGTTAATGATTAGTTTTAATTTTATGGTTTGATACCTTAGAGTCGAACGGTTATTTCAATTCTACATTCTAGTTTTTTGACAAAGAATATTATCTAATTGATTCTGTATATCACACACTAATATAATAGTAATTTTCCGAACACTTTCATTTGATGATTAAAACAATGGTGAGTATACAAATTTATGGTTTCCTCTGCACCTCACAGTCAGCCAGATCTTATATAAAAATACATTAAAAACGTACGTATTATTCAATATATCCTAATGATTTTTCACATAATAGTAATTTTCAGAACACTCATTTGATGATAAAAAGCCCTATTTAATAAATCCTAATGATTTTTCAGATTTAGTAACTAACAGCCATTAATACTCAATAGCTCATAAAACGCCAAAGACTAGTTCTAATTTTATGGTTTCATACCTTACAGTCGAACGGTTATTTAAATTCTACATTCTAGTTTTTTGACAAAGAATATTATCTAATTGATTCTGTATATCACACACTAATATAATAGTAATTTTCAGAACACTTTCATTTGATGATTAAAACATCGGTGAGTATACAAACTTATGGTTCCCTCTGCACCTCAGTCAGCCAGATCTTATATAAAAATACATTAAAAACATACGTATTATTCAATATATCCTAATAATTTTTCACATAATAGTAATTTTCCGAACACTCATTTGATGATAAAAAGCCCTATTTAATAAATCCTAATGATTTTTCACATAATAGTAATTTTCCGAACACTCATTTGATGATAAAAAACCTTATTTAATAAATCCTGATGATTTTTCAGATTTAGTAACTAACAGCCATAAATAGTCAATAGCTCATAAAAAGCCAAAGATTAGTTTTAATTTTATCGTTTCATACCTTGTAGTCTAACGGTAATTTAAATTCTACATTCTAGTTTTTTGACAAAGAATATTATCGAATTGATTCTGTATATCACCCACTAATATAATAGTAATTTTCAAAACAATTTCAATTGATGATTAAAACAAATGGTGAGTATAGAAATTTATGGTTCCCTCTGCACCTCACAGTCAGTCAGATCTTATATAAAAATACATTAAAAACATACGTATTATTCAATATATCCTAATGATTTTTCACATAATAGTAATTTTCCGAACACTCATTTGATGATAAAAAGCCCTATTTAATAAATCCTAATGATTTTTCAGATTTAGTAACTAACAGCCATAAATAGTCAATAGCTCATAAAACGCCAAAGATTAGTTTTAATTTTATGGTTTGATACCTTAGAGTCGAACGGTTATTTAAATTCTACATTCTAGTTTTTTGACAAAGAATATTATCTAATTGATTCTGTATATCACACACTAATATAATAGTAATTTACCGAACACTTTCATTTGATGATTAAAACAATGGTGAGTATACAAATTTATGGTTCCCTCTGCACCTCACAGTCAGCCAGATCTTATATAAAAATACATTAAAAACATACGTATTATTCAATATATCCTAATGATTTTTCACATAATAGTAATTTTCCGAACACTCATTTGATGATAAAAAGCCCTATTTAATAAATCCTAATGATTTTTCACATAATAGTAATTTTCCGAACACTCATTTGATGATAAAAAACCTTATTTAATAAATCCTGATGATTTTTCAGATCTAGTAACTAACAGCCATAAATAGTCAATAGCTCATAAAACGCCAAAGATTAGTTTTAATTTTATGGTTTCATATCTTACAGTCAAACGGTATTTTAAATTCTACATTCTAGTTTTTTGACAAGGAATATTATCTAATTGATTCTGTATATCACACACTAATATAAAAGTAATTTTCAGAACACTTTCAATTGATAGTTAAAACAAATGGTGAATACACAAATTTATGGTTCCCTCTGCACCTCACAGTCAGCCAGATCTTATATAAAAATATATTAAAAACATACGTATTATTCAATATATCGTAATGATTTTTCACATAATAGTAATTTTCAGATAACTCATTTGATGATAAAAAACATTATTTAATAAATCCTAATGATTTTTCAGATTTAGTAACTTACAGCCATAAATAGTCTATAGCTCATAAAACGCAAAAGATTAGTTTCAATTTTATGGTTTCATACCTTACAGTCAAACGGTATTTTAAATTCTACATTCTAGTTTTTTGACAAGGAATATTATCTAATTGATTCTGTATATCACACACTAATATAATAATTTTACAGAACACTTTCAATTGATGATTAAAACAAATGGTGAGTATACAAATTTATGGTTCGCTCTGCACCTCACAGTCAGCCAGATCTTATATAAAAATACATTCAAAACATACGTATTATTCAATACATCCTAATGATTTTTCACATAATAGTAATTTCCCGATCACTCATTTGATGATAAAAAACATTATTTAATAAATCCTAATGATTTTTCAGATTAAGTAACTAACAGCCATTAATACTCAATAGCTCATAAAACGCCAAAGACTAGTTCTAATTTTATGGTTTCATACCTTACAGTCGAACGGTTATTTAAATTCTACATTCTAGTTTTTTGACAAAGAATATTATCTAATTGATTCTGTATATCACATACTAATATAATAGTAATTTTCAGAACACTTTCATTTGATGATTAAAACAAATGGTGAGTATACAAATTTATGGTTCCCTCCGCACCTCACAGTCAGCCAGATCTTATATAAAAATACATTAAAACATACGTATTATTCAATACATCCTAATGATTTTCCACATAATACTAATTTTCCGATCACTCATTTGATGATAAAAAACATTATTTAATAAATCCTAACGATTTTTCAGATTAAGTAACTAACAGCCATTAATAGTCAATAGCTCATAAAACGCCAAAGTTTAGTTTTAATTTTATGGTTTGATACCCTACAGTCGAACGGTTATTTAAATTCTACATTCTAGTTTTTTGACAAAGAATATTATCTAATTGATTCTGTATATCACACACTAATATAACAGTAATATTCCGAACACTTTCATTTGATGATTAAAACATCGGTGAGTATACAAACTTATGGTTCCCTCTGCACCTCAGTCAGCCAGATCTTATATAAAAATACATTAAAAACATACGTATTATTCAATATATCCTAATGATTTTTCACATAATAGTAATTTTCCGAACACTCATTTGATGATAAAAAGCCCTATTTAATAAATCCTAATGATTTTTCACATAATAGTAATTTTCCGAACACTCATTTGATGATAAAAAACCTTATTTAATAAATCCTGATGATTTTTCAGATTTAGTAACTAACAGCCATAAATAGTCAATAGCTCATAAAAAGCCAAAGATTAGTTTTAATTTTATCGTTTCATACCTTGTAGTCTAACGGTAATTTAAATTCTACATTCTAGTTTTTTGACAAAGAATATTATCGAATTGATTCTGTATATCACCCACTAATATAATAGTAATTTTCAAAACAATTTCAATTGATGATTAAAACAAATGGTGAGTATAGAAATTTATGGTTCCCTCTGCACCTCACAGTCAGTCAGATCTTATATAAAAATACATTAAAAACATACGTATTATTCAATATATCCTAATGATTTTTCACATAATAGTAATTTTCCGAACACTCATTTGATGATAAAAAGCCCTATTTAATAAATCCTAATGATTTTTCAGATTTAGTAACTAACAGCCATAAATAGTCAATAGCTCATAAAACGCCAAAGATTAGTTTTAATTTTATGGTTTGATACCTTAGAGTCGAACGGTTATTTAAATTCTACATTCTAGTTTTTTGACAAAGAATATTATCTAATTGATTCTGTATATCACACACTAATATAATAGTAATTTACCGAACACTTTCATTTGATGATTAAAACAATGGTGAGTATACAAATTTATGGTTCCCTCTGCACCTCACAGTCAGCCAGATCTTATATAAAAATACATTAAAAACATACGTATTATTCAATATATCCTAATGATTTTTCACATAATAGTAATTTTCCGAACACTCATTTGATGATAAAAAGCCCTATTTAATAAATCCTAATGATTTTTCACATAATAGTAATTTTCCGAACACTCATTTGATGATAAAAAACCTTATTTAATAAATCCTGATGATTTTTCAGATTTAGTAACTAACAGCCATAAATAGTCAATAGCTCATAAAAAGCCAAAGATTAGTTTTAATTTTATCGTTTCATACCTTGTAGTCTAACGGTAATTTAAATTCTACATTCTAGTTTTTTGACAAAGAATATTATCGAATTGATTCTGTATATCACCCACTAATATAATAGTAATTTTCAAAACAATTTCAATTGATGATTAAAACAAATGGTGAGTATAGAAATTTATGGTTCCCTCTGCACCTCACAGTCAGTCAGATCTTATATAAAAATACATTAAAAACATACGTATTATTCAATATATCCTAATGATTTTTCACATAATAGTAATTTTCCGAACACTCATTTGATGATAAAAAGCCCTATTTAATAAATCCTAATGATTTTTCAGATTTAGTAACTAACAGCCATAAATAGTCAATAGCTCATAAAACACCAAAGATTAGTTTTAATTTTATGGTTTGATACCTTAGAGTCGAACGGTTATTTAAATTCTACATTCTAGTTTTTTGACAAAGAATATTATCTAATTGATTCTGTATATCACACACTAATATAATAGTAATTTACCGAACACTTTCATTTGATGATTAAAACAATGGTGAGTATACAAATTTATGGTTCCCTCTGCACCTCACAGTCAGCCAGATCTTATATAAAAATACATTAAAAACATACGTATTATTCAATATATCCTAATGATTTTTCACATAATAGTAATTTTCAGAACACTCATTTGATGATAAAAAGCCCTATTTAATAAATCCTAATGATTTTTCAGATCTAGTAACTAACAGCCATAAATAGTCAATAGCTCATAAAACGCCAAAGATTAGTTTTAATTTTATGGTTTGATACCTTAGAGTCGAACGGTTATTTAAATTCTACATTCTAGTTTTTTGACAAAGAATATTATCTGATTGATTCTGTATATCACACACTAATATAATAGTAATTTACCGAACACTTTCATTTGATGATTAAAACAATGGTGAGTATACAAATTTATGGTTCCCTCTGCACCTCACAGTCAGCCAGATCTTATATAAAAATACATTAAAAACATACGTATTATTCAATATATCCTAATGATTTTTCACATAATAGTAATTTTCCGAACACTCATTTGATGATAAAAAGCCCTATTTAATAAATCCTAATGATTTTTCACATAATAGTAATTTTCCGAACACTCATTTGATGATAAAAAACCTTATTTAATAAATCCTGATGATTTTTCAGATTTAGTAACTAACAGCCATAAATAGTCAATAGCTCATAAAAAGCCAAAGATTAGTTTTAATTTTATCGTTTCATACCTTGTAGTCTAACGGTAATTTAAATTCTACATTCTAGTTTTTTGACAAAGAATATTATCGAATTGATTCTGTATATCACCCACTAATATAATAGTAATTTTCAAAACAATTTCAATTGATGATTAAAACAAATGGTGAGTATAGAAATTTATGGTTCCCTCTGCACCTCACAGTCAGTCAGATCTTATATAAAAATACATTAAAAACATACGTATTATTCAATATATCCTAATGATTTTTCACATAATAGTAATTTTCCGAACACTCATTTGATGATAAAAAGCCCTATTTAATAAATCCTAATGATTTTTCAGATTTAGTAACTAACAGCCATAAATAGTCAATAGCTCATAAAACGCCAAAGATTAGTTTTAATTTTATGGTTTGATACCTTAGAGTCGAACGGTTATTTAAATTCTACATTCTAGTTTTTTGACAAAGAATATTATCTAATTGATTCTGTATATCACACACTAATATAATAGTAATTTACCGAACACTTTCATTTGATGATTAAAACAATGGTGAGTATACAAATTTATGGTTCCCTCTGCACCTCACAGTCAGCCAGATCTTATATAAAAATACATTAAAAACATACGTATTATTCAATATATCCTAATGATTTTTCACATAATAGTAATTTTCAGAACACTCATTTGATGATAAAAAGCCCTATTTAATAAATCCTAATGATTTTTCAGATCTAGTAACTAACAGCCATAAATAGTCAATAGCTCATAAAACGCCAAAGATTAGTTTTAATTTTATGGTTTCATATCTTACAGTCAAACGGTATTTTAAATTCTACATTCTAGTTTTTTGACAAGGAATATTATCTAATTGATTCTGTATATCACACACTAATATAAAAGTAATTTTCAGAACACTTTCAATTGATAGTTAAAACAAATGGTGAATACACAAATTTATGGTTCCCTCTGCACCTCACAGTCAGCCAGATCTTATATAAAAATATATTAAAAACATACGTATTATTCAATATATCGTAATGATTTTTCACATAATAGTAATTTTCAGATAACTCATTTGATGATAAAAAACATTATTTAATAAATCCTAATGATTTTTCAGATTTAGTAACTTACAGCCATAAATAGTCTATAGCTCATAAAACGCAAAAGATTAGTTTCAATTTTATGGTTTCATACCTTACAGTCAAACGGTATTTTAAATTCTACATTCTAGTTTTTTGACAAGGAATATTATCTAATTGATTCTGTATATCACACACTAATATAATAATTTTTCAGAACACTTTCAATTGATGATTTAAACCAATGGTGAGTATAGAAATTTATTGTTCCGTCTGCACCTCACAGTCAGCCAGATCTTATATAAAAATACATTAAAAACATACGTATTATTCAATATATCCTAATGATTTCTCACATAATAGTAATTTTCCGAACACTCATTTGATGATAAAATACCTTATTTAATAAATCCTAATGATTTTTCAGGTTAAGTAACTAGCAGCCATTAATAGTCAATAGCTCATAAAACGCCAAAGATTAGTTTTAATTTTATGATTTGATACCTTACAGACAAGCGGTAATTTAAATTCTACATTCTAGTCTTTTGACAAAGAATATTATCTAATTGATTCTGTATATCACACACTAATATAAAAGTAATTTTCAGAACACTTTCAATTGATAGTTAAAACAAATGGTGAATACACAAATTTACGGTTCCCTCTGCACCTCACAGTCAGAAAGATCTTATATAAAAATACATTAAAAACATACGTATTATTCAATATATCCTAATGATTTTTCACATAATAGTAATTTTCCGAACACTCATTTGATGATAAAAAACCCTATTTAATAAATCCTAATGATTTTTCAGATTTAGTAACTAACAGCCATAAATATTCAATAACTCATGAAACGCCAAAGATTAGTTTTAATTTTATGGTTTGATACCTTACAAACGGTATTTTAAATTCTACATTCTAGTTTTTGACAAGGAATATTATCTAATTGATTCTGCATATCACACACTAATATAAAAGTAATTTTCAGAACACTTTCAATTGATAGTTAAAACAAATGGTGAGTATACAAATTTATGGTTCCCTCCGCACCTCACAGTCGGCCAGATCTTATATAAAAATACATTAAAACATACGTATTATTCAATACATCCTAATGATATTTCACATAATAGTAATTTTCCGAACACTCATTTGATGATAAAAAACCTTATTTAATAAATCCTAATGATTTTTCAGATTTAGTAACTAACAGCCATAAATAGTCAATAGCTCATAAAACGTTAATGATTAGTTTTAATTTTATGGTTTGATACCTTAGAGTCGAACGGTTATTTAAATTCTACATTCTAGTTTTTTGACAAAGAATATTATCTAATTGATTCTGTATATCACACACTAATATAATAGTAATTTTCCGAACACTTTCATTTGATGATTAAAACAATGGTGAGTATACAAATTTATGGTTTCCTCTGCACCTCACAGTCAGCCAGATCTTATATAAAAATACATTAAAAACATACGTATTATTCAATATATCCTAATGATTTTTCACATAATACTAATTTTCAGAACACTCATTTGATGATAAAAAGCCCTATTTAATAAATCCTAATGATTTTTCAGATTTAGTAACTAACAGCCATTAATACTCAATAGCTCATAAAACGCCAAAGACTAGTTCTAATTTTATGGTTTCATACCTTACAGTCGAACGGTTATTTAAATTCTACATTCTAGTTTTTTAACAAAGAATATTATCTAATTGATTCTGTATATCACACACTAATATAATAGTAATTTTCAGAACACTTTCATTTGATGATTAAAACAAATGGTGAGTATACAAATTTATGGTTCCCTCCGCACCTCACAGTCAGCCAGATCTTATATAAAAATACATTAAAACATACGTATTATTCAATACATCCTAATGATTTTTCACATAATAGTAATTTTCCGAACACTCATTTGATGATAAAAAACCTTATTTAATAAATCCTAATGATTTTTCAGATTTAGTAACTAACAGCCATTAATAGTCAATAGCTCATAAAACGCCAAAGATTAGTTTTTATTTTATGGTTTGATACCCTACAGTCGAACGGTTATTTAAATTCTACATTCTAGTTTTTTGACAAAGAATATTATCTAATTGATTCTGTATATCACACACTAATATAACAGTAATATTCCGAACACTTTCATTTGATGATTAAAACATCGGTGAGTATACAAACTTATGGTTCCCTCTGCACCTCAGTCAGCCAGATCTTATATAAAAATACATTAAAAACATACGTATTATTCAATATATCCTAATAATTTTTCACATAATAGTAATTTTCCGAACACTCATTTGATGATAAAAAGCCCTATTTAATAAATCCTAATGATTTTTCACACAATAGTAATTTTCCGAACACTCATTTGATGATAAAAAACCTTATTTAATAAATCCTGATGATTTTTCAGATTTAGTAACTGACAGCCATAAATAGTCAATAGCTCATAAAACGCCAAAGATTAGTTTTAATTTTATGGTTTCATACCTTATAGTCTAACGGTAATTTAAATTCTACATTCTAGTTTTTTGACAAAGAATATTATATAATTGATTCTGTATATCACACAATAATATAATAGTAATTTTCAGAACACTTTCAATTGATGATTAAAACAAATGGTGAGTATACAAATTTATGGTTCGCTCTGCACCTCACAGTCAGCCAGATCTTATATAAAAATACATTCAAAACATACGTATTATTCAGTACATCCTAATGATTTTTCACATAATAGTAATTTCCCGATCACTCATTTGATGATAAAAAACATTATTTAATAAATCCTAATGATTTTTCAGATTAAGTAACTAACAGCCATTAATACTCAATAGCTCATAAAACGCCAAAGACTAGTTCTAATTTTATGGTTTCATATCTTACAGTCGAACGGTTATTTAAATTCTACATTCTAGTTTTTTGACAAAGAATATTATCTAATTGATTCTGTATATCACACATTAATATAATAGTAATTTTCAGAACACTTTCAATTGATGATTAAAACAAATGGTGAGTATACAAATTTATGGTTCGCTCTGCACCTCACAGTCAGCCAGATCTTATATAAAAATACATTCAAAACATACGTATTATTCAGTACATCCTAATGATTTTTCACATAATAGTAATTTCCCGATCACTCATTTGATGATAAAAAACATTATTTAATAAATCCTAATGATTTTTCAGATTAAGTAACTAACAGCCATTAATACTCAATAGCTCATAAAACGCCAAAGACTAGTTCTAATTTTATGGTTTCATACCTTACAGTCGAACGGTTATTTAAATTCTACATTCTAGTTTTTTGACAAAGAATATTATCTAATTGATTCTGTATATCACATACTAATATAATAGTAATTTTCAGAACACTTTCATTTGATGATTAAAACAAATGGTGAGTATACAAATTTATGGTTTCCTCTGCACCTCACAGTCAGCCAGATCTTATATAAAAATACATTAAAAACATACGTATTATTCAATATATCCTAATGATTTTTCACATAATAGTAATTTTCAGAACACTCATTTGATGATAAAAAGCCCTATTTAATAAATCCTAATGATTTTTCAGATTTAGTAACTAACAGCCATTAATACTCAATAGCTCATAAAACGCCAAAGACTAGTTCTAATTTTATGGTTTCATACCTTACAGTCGAACGGTTATTTAAATTCTACATTCTAGTTTTTTGACAAAGAATATTATCTAATTGATTCTGTATATCACACACTAATATAATAGTAATTTTCAGAACACTTTCATTTGATGATTAAAACAAATGGTGAGTATACAAATTTATGGTTCCCTCCGCACCTCACAGTCAGCCAGATCTTATATAAAAATACATTAAAACATACGTATTATTCAATACATCCTAATGATTTTTCACATAATAGTAATTTTCCGAACACTCATTTGATGATAAAAAACCTTATTTAATAAATCCTAATGATTTTTCAGATTTAGTAACTAACAGCCATTAATAGTCAATAGCTCATAAAACGCCAAAGATTAGTTTTTATTTTATGGTTTGATACCCTACAGTCGAACGGTTATTTAAATTCTACATTCTAGTTTTTTGACAAAGAATATTATCTAATTGATTCTGTATATCACACACTAATATAACAGTAATATTCCGAACACTTTCATTTGATGATTAAAACATCGGTGAGTATACAAACTTATGGTTCCCTCTGCACCTCAGTCAGCCAGATCTTATATAAAAATACATTAAAAACATACGTATTATTCAATATATCCTAATAATTTTTCACATAATAGTAATTTTCCGAACACTCATTTGATGATAAAAAGCCCTATTTAATAAATCCTAATGATTTTTCACACAATAGTAATTTTCCGAACACTCATTTGATGATAAAAAACCTTATTTAATAAATCCTGATGATTTTTCAGATTTAGTAACTGACAGCCATAAATAGTCAATAGCTCATAAAACGCCAAAGATTAGTTTTAATTTTATGGTTTCATACCTTATAGTCTAACGGTAATTTAAATTCTACATTCTAGTTTTTTGACAAAGAATATTATATAATTGATTCTGTATATCACACAATAATATAATAGTAATTTTCAGAACACTTTCAATTGATGATTAAAACAAATGGTGAGTATACAAATTTATGGTTCGCTCTGCACCTCACAGTCAGCCAGATCTTATATAAAAATACATTCAAAACATACGTATTATTCAGTACATCCTAATGATTTTTCACATAATAGTAATTTCCCGATCACTCATTTGATGATAAAAAACATTATTTAATAAATCCTAATGATTTTTCAGATTAAGTAACTAACAGCCATTAATACTCAATAGCTCATAAAACGCCAAAGACTAGTTCTAATTTTATGGTTTCATACCTTACAGTCGAACGGTTATTTAAATTCTACATTCTAGTTTTTTGACAAAGAATATTATCTAATTGATTCTGTATATCACACATTAATATAATAGTAATTTTCAGAACACTTTCAATTGATGATTAAAACAAATGGTGAGTATACAAATTTATGGTTCGCTCTGCACCTCACAGTCAGCCAGATCTTATATAAAAATACATTCAAAACATACGTATTATTCAGTACATCCTAATGATTTTTCACATAATAGTAATTTCCCGATCACTCATTTGATGATAAAAAACATTATTTAATAAATCCTAATGATTTTTCAGATTAAGTAACTAACAGCCATTAATACTCAATAGCTCATAAAACGCCAAAGACTAGTTCTAATTTTATGGTTTCATACCTTACAGTCGAACGGTTATTTAAATTCTACATTCTAGTTTTTTGACAAAGAATATTATCTAATTGATTCTGTATATCACATACTAATATAATAGTAATTTTCAGAACACTTTCATTTGATGATTAAAACAAATGGTGAGTATACAAATTTATGGTTTCCTCTGCACCTCACAGTCAGCCAGATCTTATATAAAAATACATTAAAAACATACATATTATTCAATATATCCTAATGATTTTTCACATAATAGTAATTTTCAGAACACTCATTTGATGATAAAAAGCCCTATTTAATAAATCCTAGTGATTTTTCAGATTTAGTAACTAACAGCCATTAATACTCAATAGCTCATAAAACGCCAAAGACTAGTTCTAATTTTATGGTTTCATACCTTACAGTCGAACGGTTATTTAAATTCTACATTCTAGTTTTTTGACAAAGAATATTATCTAATTGATTCTGTATATCACACACTAATATAATAGTAATTTTCAGAACACTTTCATTTGATGATTAAAACAAATGGTGAGTATACAAATTTATGGTTCCCTCCGCACCTCACAGTCAGCCAGATCTTATATAAAAATACATTAAAACATACGTATTATTCAATACATCCTAATGATTTTTCACATAATAGTAATTTTCCGAACACTCATTTGATGATAAAAAACCTTATTTAATAAATCCTAATGATTTTTCAGATTTAGTAACTAACAGCCATTAATAGTCAATAGCTCATAAAATGCCTAAGATTAGTTTTTATTTTATGGTTTGATACCCTACAGTCGAACGGTTATTTAAATTCTACATTCTAGTTTTTTGACAAAGAATATTATCTAATTGATTCTGTATATCACACACTAATATAACAGTAATATTCCGAACACTTTCATTTGATGATTAAAACATCGGTGAGTATACAAACTTATGGTTCCCTCTGCACCTCAGTCAGCCAGATCTTATATAAAAATACATTAAAAACATACGTATTATTCAATATATCCTAATAATTTTTCACATAATAGTAATTTTCCGAACACTCATTTGATGATAAAAAGCCCTATTTAATAAATCCTAATGATTTTTCACACAATAGTAATTTTCCGAACACTCATTTGATGATAAAAAACCTTATTTAATAAATCCTGATGATTTTTCAGATTTAGTAACTGACAGCCATAAATAGTCAATAGCTCATAAAACGCCAAAGATTAGTTTTAATTTTATGGTTTCATACCTTATAGTCTAACGGTAATTTAAATTCTACATTCTAGTTTTTTGACAAAGAATATTATATAATTGATTCTGTATATCACACATTAATATAATAGTAATTTTCAGAATACTTTCAATTGATGATTAAAACAAATGGTGAGTATACAAATTTATGGTTCGCTCTGCACCTCACAGTCAGCCAGATTTTATATAAAAATACATTCAAAACATACGTATTATTCAGTACATCCTAATGATTTTTCACATAATAGTAATTTCCCGATCACTCATTTGATGATAAAAAACATTATTTAATAAATCCTAATGATTTTTCAGATTAAGTAACTAACAGCCATTAATACTCAATAGCTCATAAAACGCCAAAGACTAGTTCTAATTTTATGGTTTCATACCTTACAGTCGAACGGTTATTTAAATTCTACATTCTAGTTTTTTGACAAAGAATATTATCTAATTGATTCTGTATATCACACATTAATATAATAGTAATTTTCAGAACACTTTCAATTGATGATTAAAACAAATGGTGAGTATACAAATTTATGGTTCGCTCTGCACCTCACAGTCAGCCAGATCTTATATAAAAATACATTCAAAACATACGTATTATTCAGTACATCCTAATGATTTTTCACATAATAGTAATTTCCCGATCACTCATTTGATGATAAAAAACATTATTTAATAAATCCTAATGATTTTTCAGATTAAGTAACTAACAGCCATTAATACTCAATAGCTCATAAAACGCCAAAGACTAGTTCTAATTTTATGGTTTCATACCTTACAGTCGAACGGTTATTTAAATTCTACATTCTAGTTTTTTGACAAAGAATATTATCTAATTGATTCTGTATATCACACACTAATATAATAGTAATTTTCAGAACACTTTCATTTGATGATTAAAACAAATGGTGAGTATACAAATTTATGGTTCCCTCCGCACCTCACAGTCAGCCAGATCTTATATAAAAATACATTAAAACATACGTATTATTCAATACATCCTAATGATTTTTCACATAATAGTAATTTTCCGAACACTCATTTGATGATAAAAAACCTTATTTAATAAATCCTAATGATTTTTCAGATTTAGTAACTAACAGCCATTAATAGTCAATAGCTCATAAAACGCCAAAGATTAGTTTTTATTTTATGGTTTGATACCCTACAGTCGAACGGTTATTTAAATTCTACATTCTAGTTTTTTGACAAAGAATATTATCTAATTGATTCTGTATATCACACACTAATATAACAGTAATATTCCGAACACTTTCATTTGATGATTAAAACATCGGTGAGTATACAAACTTATGGTTCCCTCTGCACCTCAGTCAGCCAGATCTTATATAAAAATACATTAAAAACATACGTATTATTCAATATATCCTAATAATTTTTCACATAATAGTAATTTTCCGAACACTCATTTGATGATAAAAAGCCCTATTTAATAAATCCTAATGATTTTTCACACAATAGTAATTTTCCGAACACTCATTTGATGATAAAAAACCTTATTTAATAAATCCTGATGATTTTTCAGATTTAGTAACTGACAGCCATAAATAGTCAATAGCTCATAAAACGCCAAAGATTAGTTTTAATTTTATGGTTTCATACCTTATAGTCTAACGGTAATTTAAATTCTACATTCTAGTTTTTTGACAAAGAATATTATATAATTGATTCTGTATATCACACATTAATATAATAGTAATTTTCAGAATACTTTCAATTGATGATTAAAACAAATGGTGAGTATACAAATTTATGGTTCGCTCTGCACCTCACAGTCAGCCAGATCTTATATAAAAATACATTCAAAACATACGTATTATTCAGTACATCCTAATGATTTTTCACATAATAGTAATTTCCCGATCACTCATTTGATGATAAAAAACATTATTTAATAAATCCTAATGATTTTTCAGATTAAGTAACTAACAGCCATTAATACTCAATAGCTCATAAAACGCCAAAGACTAGTTCTAATTTTATGGTTTCATACCTTACAGTCGAACGGTTATTTAAATTCTACATTCTAGTTTTTTGACAAAGAATATTATCTAATTGATTCTGTATATCACACACTAATATAATAGTAATTTTCAGAACACTTTCATTTGATGATTAAAACAAATGGTGAGTATACAAATTTATGGTTCCCTCCGCACCTCACAGTCAGCCAGATCTTATATAAAAATACATTCAAAACATACGTATTATTCAGTACATCCTAATGATTTTTCACATAATAGTAATTTCCCGATCACTCATTTGATGATAAAAAACATTATTTAATAAATCCTAATGATTTTTCAGATTAAGTAACTAACAGCCATTAATACTCAATAGCTCATAAAACGCCAAAGACTAGTTCTAATTTTATGGTTTCATACCTTACAGTCGAACGGTTATTTAAATTCTACATTCTAGTTTTTTGACAAAGAATATTATCTAATTGATTATGTATATCACATACTAATATAATAGTAATTTTCAGAACACTTTCATTTGATGATTAAAACAAATGGTGAGTATACAAATTTATGGTTCCCTCCGCACCTCACAGTCAGCCAGATCTTATATAAAAATACATTAAAACATACGTATTATTCAATACATCCTAATGATTTTCCACATAATACTAATTTTCCGATCACTCATTTGATGATAAAAAACATTATTTAATAAATCCTAACGATTTTTCAGATTAAGTAACTAACAGCCATTAATAGTCAATAGCTCATAAAACGCCAAAGTTTAGTTTTAATTTTATGGTTTGATACCCTACAGTCGAACGGTTATTTAAATTCTACATTCTAGTTTTTTGACAAAGAATATTATCTAATTGATTCTGTATATCACACACTAATATAACAGTAATATTCCGAACACTTTCATTTGATGATTAAAACATCGGTGAGTATACAAACTTATGGTTCCCTCTGCACCTCAGTCAGCCAGATCTTATATAAAAATACATTAAAAACATACGTATTATTCAATATATCCTAATGATTTTTCACATAATAGTAATTTTCCGAACACTCATTTGATGATAAAAAGCCCTATTTAATAAATCCTAATGATTTTTCACATAATAGTAATTTTCCGAACACTCATTTGATGATAAAAAACCTTATTTAATAAATCCTGATGATTTTTCAGATTTAGTAACTAACAGCCATAAATAGTCAATAGCTCATAAAAAGCCAAAGATTAGTTTTAATTTTATCGTTTCATACCTTGTAGTCTAACGGTAATTTAAATTCTACATTCTAGTTTTTTGACAAAGAATATTATCGAATTGATTCTGTATATCACCCACTAATATAATAGTAATTTTCAAAACAATTTCAATTGATGATTAAAACAAATGGTGAGTATAGAAATTTATGGTTCCCTCTGCACCTCACAGTCAGTCAGATCTTATATAAAAATACATTAAAAACATACGTATTATTCAATATATCCTAATGATTTTTCACATAATAGTAATTTTCCGAACACTCATTTGATGATAAAAAGCCCTATTTAATAAATCCTAATGATTTTTCAGATTTAGTAACTAACAGCCATAAATAGTCAATAGCTCATAAAACGCCAAAGATTAGTTTTAATTTTATGGTTTCATACCTTACAGTCAAACGGTATTTTAAATTCTACATTCTAGTTTTTTGACAAAGAATATTATCTAATTGATTCTGTATATCACATACTAATATAACAGTAATATTCCGAACACTTTCATTTGATGATTAAAACATCGGTGAGTATACAAACTTATGGTTCCCTCTGCACCTCAGTCAGCCAGATCTTATATAAAATTACATTAAAAACATACGTATTATTCAATATATCCTAATGATTTTTCACATAATAGTAATTTTCCGAACACTCATTTGATGATAAAAAGCCCTATTTAATAAATCCTAATGATTTTTCACACAATAGTAATTTTCCGAACACTCATTTGATGATAAAAAACCTTATTTAATAAATCCTGATGATTTTTCAGATTTAGTAACTGACAGCCATAAATAGTCAATAGCTCATAAAACGCCAAAGATTAGTTTTAATTTTATGGTTTCATACCTTATAGTCTAACGGTAATTTAAATTCTACATTCTAGTTTTTTGACAAAGAATATTATATAATTGATTCTGTATATCACACATTAATATAATAGTAATTTTCAGAATACTTTCAATTGATGATTAAAACAAATGGTGAGTATACAAATTTATGGTTCGCTCTGCACCTCACAGTCAGCCAGATCTTATATAAAAATACATTCAAAACATACGTATTATTCAGTACATCCTAATGATTTTTCACATAATAGTAATTTCCCGATCACTCATTTGATGATAAAAAACATTATTTAATAAATCCTAATGATTTTTCAGATTAAGTAACTAACAGCCATTAATACTCAATAGCTCATAAAACGCCAAAGACTAGTTCTAATTTTATGGTTTCATACCTTACAGTCGAACGGTTATTTAAATTCTACATTCTAGTTTTTTGACAAAGAATATTATCTAATTGATTCTGTATATCACACATTAATATAATAGTAATTTTCAGAACACTTTCAATTGATGATTAAAACAAATGGTGAGTATACAAATTTATGGTTCGCTCTGCACCTCACAGTCAGCCAGATCTTATATAAAAATACATTCAAAACATACGTATTATTCAGTACATCCTAATGATTTTTCACATAATAGTAATTTCCCGATCACTCATTTGATGATAAAAAACATTATTTAATAAATCCTAATGATTTTTCAGATTAAGTAACTAACAGCCATTAATACTCAATAGCTCATAAAACGCCAAAGACTAGTTCTAATTTTATGGTTTCATACCTTACAGTCGAACGGTTATTTAAATTCTACATTCTAGTTTTTTGACAAAGAATATTATCTAATTGATTCTGTATATCACACACTAATATAATAGTAATTTTCAGAACACTTTCATTTGATGATTAAAACAAATGGTGAGTATACAAATTTATGGTTCCCTCCGCACCTCACAGTCAGCCAGATCTTATATAAAAATACATTAAACATACGTATTATTCAATACATCCTAATGATTTTTCACATAATAGTAATTTTCCGAACACTCATTTGATGATAAAAAACCTTATTTAATAAATCCTAATGATTTTTCAGATTTAGTAACTAACAGCCATTAATAGTCAATAGCTCATAAAACGCCAAAGATTAGTTTTTATTTTATGGTTTGATACCCTACAGTCGAACGGTTATTTAAATTCTACATTCTAGTTTTTTGACAAAGAATATTATCTAATTGATTCTGTATATCACACACTAATATAACAGTAATATTCCGAACACTTTCATTTGATGATTAAAACATCGGTGAGTATACAAACTTATGGTTCCCTCTGCACCTCAGTCAGCCAGATCTTATATAAAAATACATTAAAAACATACGTATTATTCAATATATCCTAATAATTTTTCACATAATAGTAATTTTCCGAACACTCATTTGATGATAAAAAGCCCTATTTAATAAATCCTAATGATTTTTCACACAATAGTAATTTTCCGAACACTCATTTGATGATAAAAAACCTTATTTAATAAATCCTGATGATTTTTCAGATTTAGTAACTGACAGCCATAAATAGTCAATAGCTCATAAAACGCCAAAGATTAGTTTTAATTTTATGGTTTCATACCTTATAGTCTAACGGTAATTTAAATTCTACATTCTAGTTTTTTGACAAAGAATATTATATAATTGATTCTGTATATCACACATTAATATAATAGTAATTTTCAGAACACTTTCAATTGATGATTAAAACAAATGGTGAGTATACAAATTTATGGTTCGCTCTGCACCTCACAGTCAGCCAGATCTTATATAAAAATACATTCAAAACATACGTATTATTCAATACATCCTAATGATTTTTCACATAATAGTAATTTCCCGATCACTCATTTGATGATAAAAAACATTATTTAATAAATCCTAATGATTTTTCAGATTAAGTAACTAACAGCCATTAATACTCAATAGCTCATAAAACGCCAAAGACTAGTTCTAATTTTATGGTTTCATACCTTACAGTCGAACGGTTATTGAAATTCTACATTCTAGTTTTTTGACAAAGAATATTATCTAATTGATTCTGTATATCAGATACTAATATAATAGTAATTTTCAGAACACTTTCATTTGATGATTAAAACAAATGGTGAGTATACAAATTTATGGTTCCCTCCGCACCTCACAGTCAGCCAGATCTTATATAAAAATACATTAAAACATACGTATTATTCAATATATCCTAATGATTTTTCACATAATAGTAATTTTCCGAACACTCATTTGATGATAAAAAGCCCTATTTAATAAATCCTAATGATTTTTCAGATTTAGTAACTAACAGCCATAAATAGTCAATAGCTCATAAAACGCCAAAGATTAGTTTTAATTTTATGGTTTCATACCTTACAGTCAAACGGTATTTTAAATTCTACATTCTAGTTTTTTGACAAAGAATATTATCTAATTGATTCTGTATATCACACACTAATATAACAGTAATATTCCGAACACTTTCATTTGATGATTAAAACATCGGTGAGTATACAAACTTATGGTTCCCTCTGCACCTCAGTCAGCCAGATCTTATATAAAAATACATTAAAAACATACGTATTATTCAATATATCCTAATGATTTTTCACATAATAGTAATTTTCCGAACACTCATTTGATGATAAAAAACCTTATTTAATAAATCCTGATGATTTTTCAGATTTAGTAACTAACAGCCATAAATAGTCAATAGCTCATAAAACGCCAAAGATTAGTTTTAATTTTATGGTTTCATACCTTATAGTCTAACGGTAATTTAAATTCTACATTCTAGTTTTTTGACAAAGAATATTATCGAATTGATTCTGTATATCACACACTAATATAATAGTAATTTTCAGGACAATTTCAATTGATGATTAAAACAAATGGTGAGTATAGAAATTTATGGTTCCCTCCGCACCTCACAGTCAGTCAGATCTTATATAAAAATACATTAAAAACATACGTATTATTCAATACATCCTAATGATTTTTTACATAATAATAATTTTCTGAACACTCATTTGATGATAAAAAACATTATTTAATAAATCCTAATGATTTTTCAGATTTAGTAACTAACAGCCATAAATAGTCAATAGCTCATAAAACGCTAAAGATTAGTTTTAATTTTATGGTTTCATACCTTACAGTCAAATGGTATTTTAAATTCTACATTCTAGTTTTTTGACAAAGAATATTATCTAATTGATTCTGTATATCACACATTAATATAATAGTAATTTTCAGAACACTTTCAATTGATGATTAAAACAAATGGTGAGTATACAAATTTATGGTTCCCTCTGCACCTCACAGTCAGCCAGATCTTATATAAAAATACATTCAAAACATACGTATTATTCAATACATCCTAATGATTTTTCACATAATACTAATTTTCCGATCACTCATTTGATGATAAAAAACATTATTTAATAAATCCTAACGATTTTTCAGATTAAGTAACTAACAGCCATTAATAGTCAATAGCTCATAAAACGCCAAACATTAGTTTTAATTTTCTGGTTTGATACCATACAGTCGAACGGTTATTTAAATTCTACATTCTAGTTTTTTGACAAAGAATATTATCTAATTGATTCTGTATATCACACACTAATATAACAGTAATATTCCGAACACTTTCATTTGATGATTAAAACATCGGTGAGTATACAAACTTATGGTTCCCTCTGCACCTCAGTCAGCCAGATCTTATATAAAAATACATTCAAAACATACGTATTATTCAGTACATCCTAATGATTTTTCACATAATAGTAATTTCCCGATCACTCATTTGATGATAAAAAACATTATTTAATAAATCCTAATGATTTTTCAGATTAAGTAACTAACAGCCATTAATACTCAATAGCTCATAAAACGCCAAAGACTAGTTCTAATTTTATGGTTTCATACCTTACAGTCGAACGGTTATTTAAATTCTACATTCTAGTTTTTTGACAAAGAATATTATCTAATTGATTCTGTATATCACACATTAATATAATAGTAATTTTCAGAACACTTTCATTTGATGATTAAAACAAATGGTGAGTATACAAATTTATGGTTCCCTCCGCACCTCACAGTCAGCCAGATCTTATATAAAAATACATTCAAAACATACGTATTATTCAGTACATCCTAATGATTTTTCACATAATAGTAATTTCCCGATCACTCATTTGATGATAAAAAACATTATTTAATAAATCCTAATGATTTTTCAGATTAAGTAACTAACAGCCATTAATACTCAATAGCTCATAAAACGCCAAAGACTAGTTCTAATTTTATGGTTTCATACCTTACAGTCGAACGGTTATTTAAATTCTACATTCTAGTTTTTTGACAAAGAATATTATCTAATTGATTGTGTATATCACACATTAATATAATAGTAATTTTCAGAACACTTTCAATTGATGATTAAAACAAATGGTGAGTATACAAATTTATGGTTCGCTCTGCACCTCACAGTCAGCCAGATCTTATATAAAAATACATTCAAAACATACGTATTATTCAGTACATCCTAATGATTTTTCACATAATAGTAATTTCCCGATCACTCATTTGATGATAAAAAACATTATTTAATAAATCCTAATGATTTTTCAGATTAAGTAACTAACAGCCATTAATACTCAATAGCTCATAAAACGCCAAAGACTAGTTCTAATTTTATGGTTTCATACCTTATAGTCTAACGGTAATTTAAATTCTACATTCTAGTTTTTTGACAAAGAATATTATCGAATTGATTCTGTATATCACACACTAATATAATAGTAATTTTCAGGACAATTTCAATTGATGATTAAAACAAATGGTGAGTATAGAAATTTATGGTTCCCTCCGCACCTTACAGTCAGTCAGATCTTATATAAAAATACATTAAAAACATACGTATTATTCAATACATCCTAATGATTTTTTACATAATAATAATTTTCTGAACACTCATTTGATGATAAAAAACATTATTTAATAAATCCTAATGATTTTTCAGATTTAGTAACTAACAGCCATAAATAGTCAATAGCTCATAAAACGCTAAAGATTAGTTTTAATTTTATGGTTTCATACCTTACAGTCAAATGGTATTTTAAATTCTACATTCTAGTTTTTTGACAAAGAATATTATCTAATTGATTCTGTATATCACACATTAATATAATAGTAATTTTCAGAACACTTTCAATTGATGATTAAAACAAATGGTGAGTATACAAATTTATGGTTCCCTCTGCACCTCACAGTCAGCCAGATCTTATATAAAAATACATTCAAAACATACGTATTATTCAATACATCCTAATGATTTTTCACATAATACTAATTTTCCGATCACTCATTTGATGATAAAAAACATTATTTAATAAATCCTAACGATTTTTCAGATTAAGTAACTAACAGCCATTAATAGTCAATAGCTCATAAAACGCCAAACATTAGTTTTAATTTTCTGGTTTGATACCATACAGTCGAACGGTTATTTAAATTCTACATTCTAGTTTTTTGACAAAGAATATTATCTATTTGATTCTGTATATCACACACTAATATAACAGTAATATTCCGAACACTTTCATTTGATGATTAAAACATCGGTGAGTATACAAACTTATGGTTCCCTCTGCACCTCAGTCAGCCAGATCTTATATAAAAATACATTCAAAACATACGTATTATTCAGTACATCCTAATGATTTTTCACATAATAGTAATTTCCCGATCACTCATTTGATGATAAAAAACATTATTTAATAAATCCTAATGATTTTTCAGATTAAGTAACTAACAGCCATTAATACTCAATAGCTCATAAAACGCCAAAGACTAGTTCTAATTTTATGGTTTCATACCTTACAGTCGAACGGTTATTTAAATTCTACATTCTAGTTTTTTGACAAAGAATATTATCTAATTGATTCTGTATATCACACATTAATATAATAGTAATTTTCAGAACACTTTCAATTGATGATTAAAACAAATGGTGAGTATACAAATTTATGGTTCGCTCTGCACCTCACAGTCAGCCAGATCTTATATAAAAATACATTCAAAACATACGTATTATTCAGTACATCCTAATGATTTTTCACATAATAGTAATTTCCCGATCACTCATTTGATGATAAAAAACATTATTTAATAAATCCTAATGATTTTTCAGATTAAGTAACTAACAGCCATTAATACTCAATAGCTCATAAAACGCCAAAGACTAGTTCTAATTTTATGGTTTCATACCTTACAGTCGAACGGTTATTTAAATTCTACATTCTAGTTTTTTGACAAAGAATATTATCTAATTGATTCTGTATATCACACATTAATATAATAGTAATTTTCAGAACACTTTCAATTGATGATTAAAACAAATGGTGAGTATACAAATTTATGGTTCGCTCTGCACCTCACAGTCAGCCAGATCTTATATAAAAATACATTCAAAACATACGTATTATTCAGTACATCCTAATGATTTTTCACATAATAGTAATTTCCCGATCACTCATTTGATGATAAAAAACATTATTTAATAAATCCTAATGATTTTTCAGATTAAGTAACTAACAGCCATTAATACTCAATAGCTCATAAAACGCCAAAGACTAGTTCTAATTTTATGGTTTCATACCTTACAGTCGAACGGTTATTTAAATTCTACATTCTAGTTTTTTGACAAAGAATATTATCTAATTGATTCTGTATATCACATACTAATATAATAGTAATTTTCAGAACACTTTCATTTGATGATTAAAACAAATGGTGAGTATACAAATTTATGGTTTCCTCTGCACCTCACACTCAGCCAGATCTTATATAAAAATACATTAAAAACATACGTATTATTCAATATATCCTAATGATTTTTCACATAATAGTAATTTTCAGAACACTCATTTGATGATAAAAAGCCCTATTTAATAAATCCTAATGATTTTTCAGATTTAGTAACTAACAGCCATTAATACTCAATAGCTCATAAAACGCCAAAGACTAGTTCTAATTTTATGGTTTCATACCTTACAGTCGAACGGTTATTTAAATTCTACATTCTAGTTTTTTGACAAAGAATATTATCTAATTGATTCTGTATATCACACACTAATATAATAGTAATTTTCAGAACACTTTCATTTGATGATTAAAACAAATGGTGAGTATACAAATTTATGGTTCCCTCCGCACCTCACAGTCAGCCAGATCTTATATAAAAATACATTCAAAACATACGTATTATTCAGTACATCCTAATGATTTTTCACATAATAGTAATTTCCCGATCACTCATTTGATGATAAAAAACATTATTTAATAAATCCTAATGATTTTTCAGATTAAGTAACTAACAGCCATTAATACTCAATAGCTCATAAAACGCCAAAGACTAGTTCTAATTTTATGGTTTCATACCTTACAGTCGAACGGTTATTTAAATTCTACATTCTAGTTTTTTGACAAAGAATATTATCTAATTGATTATGTATATCACATACTAATATAATAGTAATTTTCAGAACACTTTCATTTGATGATTAAAACAAATGGTGAGTATACAAATTTATGGTTCCCTCCGCACCTCACAGTCAGCCAGATCTTATATAAAAATACATTAAAACATACGTATTATTCAATACATCCTAATGATTTTCCACATAATACTAATTTTCCGATCACTCATTTGATGATAAAAAACATTATTTAATAAATCCTAACGATTTTTCAGATTAAGTAACTAACAGCCATTAATAGTCAATAGCTCATAAAACGCCAAAGTTTAGTTTTAATTTTATGGTTTGATACCCTACAGTCGAACGGTTATTTAAATTCTACATTCTAGTTTTTTGACAAAGAATATTATCTAATTGATTCTGTATATCACACACTAATATAACAGTAATATTCCGAACACTTTCATTTGATGATTAAAACATCGGTGAGTATACAAACTTATGGTTCCCTCTGCACCTCAGTCAGCCAGATCTTATATAAAAATACATTAAAAACATACGTATTATTCAATATATCCTAATGATTTTTCACATAATAGTAATTTTCCGAACACTCATTTGATGATAAAAAGCCCTATTTAATAAATCCTAATGATTTTTCACATAATAGTAATTTTCCGAACACTCATTTGATGATAAAAAACCTTATTTAATAAATCCTAATGATTTTTCAGATTAAGTAACTAACAGCCATTAATACTCAATAGCTCATAAAACGCCAAAGACTAGTTCTAATTTTATGGTTTCATACCTTACAGTCGAACGGTTATTTAAATTCTACATTCTAGTTTTTTGACAAAGAATATTATCTAATTGATTCTGTATATCACACATTAATATAATAGTAATTTTCAGAACACTTTCAATTGATGATTAAAACAAATGGTGAGTATACAAATTTATGGTTCGCTCTGCACCTCACAGTCAGCCAGATCTTATATAAAAATACATTCAAAACATACGTATTATTCAGTACATCCTAATGATTTTTCACATAATAGTAATTTCCCGATCACTCATTTGATGATAAAAAACATTATTTAATAAATCCTAATGATTTTTCAGATTAAGTAACTAACAGCCATTAATACTCAATAGCTCATAAAACGCCAAAGACTAGTTCTAATTTTATGGTTTCATACCTTACAGTCGAACGGTTATTTAAATTCTACATTCTAGTTTTTTGACAAAGAATATTATCTAATTGATTCTGTATATCAGACACTAATATAATAGTAATTTTCAGAACACTTTCATTTGATGATTAAAACAAATGGTGAGTATACAAATTTATGGTTCGCTCTGCACCTCACAGTCAGCCAGATCTTATATAAAAATACATTCAAAACATACGTATTATTCAGTACATCCTAATGATTTTTCACATAATAGTAATTTCCCGATCACTCATTTGATGATAAAAAACATTATTTAATAAATCCTAATGATTTTTCAGATTAAGTAACTAACAGCCATTAATACTCAATAGCTCATAAAACGCCAAAGACTAGTTCTAATTTTATGGTTTCATACCTTACAGTCGAACGGTTATTTAAATTCTACATTCTAGTTTTTTGACAAAGAATATTATCTAATTGATTCTGTATATCACATACTAATATAATAGTAATTTTCAGAACACTTTCATTTGATGATTAAAACAAATGGTGAGTATACAAATTTATGGTTTCCTCTGCACCTCACAGTCAGCCAGATCTTATATAAAAATACATTAAAAACATACGTATTATTCAATATATCCTAATGATTTTTCACATAATAGTAATTTTCAGAACACTCATTTGATGATAAAAAGCCCTATTTAATAAATCCTAATGATTTTTCAGATTTAGTAACTAACAGCCATTAATACTCAATAGCTCATAAAACGCCAAAGACTAGTTCTAATTTTATGGTTTCATACCTTACAGTCGAACGGTTATTTAAATTCTACATTCTAGTTTTTTGACAAAGAATATTATCTAATTGATTCTGTATATCAGACACTAATATAATAGTAATTTTCAGAACACTTTCATTTGATGATTAAAACAAATGGTGAGTATACAAATTTATGGTTCCCTCCGCACCTCACAGTCAGCCAGATCTTATATAAAAATACATTCAAAACATACGTATTATTCAGTACATCCTAATGATTTTTCACATAATAGTAATTTCCCGATCACTCATTTGATGATAAAAAACATTATTTAATAAATCCTAATGATTTTTCAGATTAAGTAACTAACAGCCATTAATACTCAATAGCTCATAAAACGCCAAAGACTAGTTCTAATTTTATGGTTTCATACCTTACAGTCGAACGGTTATTTAAATTCTACATTCTAGTTTTTTGACAAAGAATATTATCTAATTGATTATGTATATCACATACTAATATAATAGTAATTTTCAGAACACTTTCATTTGATGATTAAAACAAATGGTGAGTATACAAATTTATGGTTCCCTCCGCACCTCACAGTCAGCCAGATCTTATATAAAAATACATTAAAACATACGTATTATTCAATACATCCTAATGATTTTCCACATAATACTAATTTTCCGATCACTCATTTGATGATAAAAAACATTATTTAATAAATCCTAACGATTTTTCAGATTAAGTAACTAACAGCCATTAATAGTCAATAGCTCATAAAACGCCAAAGTTTAGTTTTAATTTTATGGTTTGATACCCTACAGTCGAACGGTTATTTAAATTCTACATTCTAGTTTTTTGACAAAGAATATTATCTAATTGATTCTGTATATCACACACTAATATAACAGTAATATTCCGAACACTTTCATTTGATGATTAAAACATCGGTGAGTATACAAACTTATGGTTCCCTCTGCACCTCAGTCAGCCAGATCTTATATAAAAATACATTAAAAACATACGTATTATTCAATATATCCTAATGATTTTTCACATAATAGTAATTTTCCGAACACTCATTTGATGATAAAAAGCCCTATTTAATAAATCCTAATGATTTTTCACATAATAGTAATTTTCCGAACACTCATTTGATGATAAAAAACCTTATTTAATAAATCCTGATGATTTTTCAGATTTAGTAACTAACAGCCATAAATAGTCAATAGCTCATAAAAAGCCAAAGATTAGTTTTAATTTTATCGTTTCATACCTTGTAGTCTAACGGTAATTTAAATTCTACATTCTAGTTTTTTGACAAAGAATATTATCGAATTGATTCTGTATATCACCCACTAATATAATAGTAATTTTCAGAACAATTTCAATTGATGATTAAAACAAATGGTGAGTATAGAAATTTATGGTTCCCTCTGCACCTCACAGTCAGTCAGATCTTATATAAAAATACATTAAAAACATACGTATTATTCAATATATCCTAATGATTTTTCACATAATAGTAATTTTCCGAACACTCATTTGATGATAAAAAGCCCTATTTAATAAATCCTAATGATTTTTCACATAATAGTAATTTTCCGAACACTCATTTGATGATAAAAAACACTATTTAATAAATCCTGATGATTTTTCAGATTTAGTAACTAACAGCCATAAATAGTCAATAGCTCATAAAACGCCAAAGATTAGTTTTAATTTTATGGTTTCATACCTTATAGTCTAACGGTAATTTAAATTCTACATTCTAGTTTTTTGACAAAGAATATTATCGAATTGATTCTGTATATCACCCACTAATATAATAGTAATTTTCAGAACAATTTCAATTGATGATTAAAACAAATGGTGAGTATAGAAATTTATGGTTCCCTCTGCACCTCACAGTCAGTCAGATCTTATATAAAAATACATTAAAAACATACGTATTATTCAATATACCCTAATGATTTTTCACATAATAGTAATTTTCCGAACACTCATTTGATGATAAAAAGCCCTATTTAATAAATCCTAATGATTTTTCACATAATAGTAATTTTCCGAACACTCATTTGATGATAAAAAACACTATTTAATAAATCCTGATGATTTTTCAGATTTAGTAACTAACAGCCATAAATAGTCAATAGCTCATAAAACGCCAAAGATTAGTTTTAATTTTATGGTTTCATACCTTATAGTCTAAGGGTAATTTAAATTCTACATTCTAGTTTTTTGACAAAGAATATTATCGAATTGATTCTGTATATCACCCACTAATATAATAGTAATTTTCAGAACAATTTCAATTGATGATTAAAACAAATGGTGAGTATAGAAATTTATGGTTCCCTCCGCACCTCACAGTCAGTCAGATCTTATATAAAAATACATTAAAAACATACGTATTATTCAATACATCCTAATGATTTTTCACATAATACTAATTTTCCGAACACTCATTTGATGATAAAAAACCTTATTTAATAAATCCTGATGATTTTTCAGATTTAGTAACTAACAGCCATAAATAGTCAATAGCTCATAAAAAGCCAAAGATTAGTTTTAATTTTATGGTTTCATACCTTATAGTCTAACGGTAATTTAAATTCTACATTCTAGTTTTTTGACAAAGAATATTATCTAATTGATTCTGTATGTCACACACTAATATAACAGTAATATTCCGAACACTTCCATTTGTAGATTAAAACATCGGTGAGTATACAAACTTATGGTTCCCTCTGCACCTCAGTCAGCCAGATCTTATATAAAAATACATTAAAAACATACGTATTATTCAATATATCCTAATGATTTTTCACATAATAGTAATTTTCCGAACACTCATTTGATGATAAAAAGCCCTATTTAATAAATCCTAATGATTTTTCAGATTTAGTAACTAACAGCCATTAATACTCAATAGCTCATAAAACGCCAAAGACTAGTTCTAATTTTATGGTTTCATACCTTACAGTCGAACGGTTATTTAAATTCTACATTCTAGTTTTTTGACAAAGAATATTATCTAATTGATTCTGTATATCACACACTAATATAATAGTAATTTTCAGAACACTTTCATTTGATGATTAAAACAAATGGTGAGTATACAAATTTATGGTTCCCTCCGCACCTCACAGTCAGCCAGATCTTATATAAAAATACATTCAAAACATACGTATTATTCAGTACATCCTAATGATTTTTCACATAATAGTAATTTCCCGATCACTCATTTGATGATAAAAAACATTATTTAATAAATCCTAATGATTTTTCAGATTAAGTAACTAACAGCCATTAATACTCAATAGCTCATAAAACGCCAAAGACTAGTTCTAATTTTATGGTTTCATACCTTACAGTCGAACGGTTATTTAAATTCAACATTCTAGTTTTTTGACAAAGAATATTATCTAATTGATTCTGTATATCACACACTAATATAACAGTAATATTCCGAACACTTTCATTTGATGATTAAAACATCGGTGAGTATACAAACTTATGGTTCCCTCTGCACCTCAGTCAGCCAGATCTTATATAAAAATACATTAAAAACATACGTATTATTCAATATATCCTAATGATTTTTCACATAATAGTAATTTTCCGAACACTCATTTGATGATAAAAAGCCCTATTTAATAAATCCTAATGATTTTTCACATAATAGTAATTTTCCGAACACTCATTTGATGATAAAAAACCTTATTTAATAAATCCTGATGATTTTTCAGATTTAGTAACTAACAGCCATAAATAGTCAATAGCTCATAAAAAGCCAAAGATTAGTTTTAATTTTATCGTTTCATACCTTGTAGTCTAACGGTAATTTAAATTCTACATTCTAGTTTTTTGACAAAGAATATTATCGAATTGATTCTGTATATCACCCACTAATATAATAGTAATTTTCAAAACAATTTCAATTGATGATTAAAACAAATGGTGAGTATAGAAATTTATGGTTCCCTCTGCACCTCACAGTCAGTCAGATCTTATATAAAAATACATTAAAAACATACGTATTATTCAATATATCCTAATGATTTTTCACATAATAGTAATTTTCCGAACACTCATTTGATGATAAAAAGCCCTATTTAATAAATCCTAATGATTTTTCAGATTTAGTAACTAACAGCCATAAATAGTCAATAGCTCATAAAACGCCAAAGATTAGTTTTAATTTTATGGTTTCATACCTTACAGTCAAACGGTATTTTAAATTCTACATTCTAGTTTTTTGACAAAGAATATTATCTAATTGATTCTGTATATCACATACTAATATAACAGTAATATTCCGAACACTTTCATTTGATGATTAAAACATCGGTGAGTATACAAACTTATGGTTCCCTCTGCACCTCAGTCAGCCAGATCTTATATAAAATTACATTAAAAACATACGTATTATTCAATATATCCTAATGATTTTTCACATAATAGTAATTTTCCGAACACTCATTTGATGATAAAAAGCCCTATTTAATAAATCCTAATGATTTTTCACATAATAGTAATTTTCCGAACACTCATTTGATGATAAAAAACCTTATTTAATAAATCCTAATGATTTTTCAGATTTAGTAACTAACAGCCATTAATAGTCAATAGCTCATAAAACGCCAAAGATTAGTTTTTATTTTATGGTTTGATACCCTACAGTCGAACGGTTATTTAAATTCTACATTCTAGTTTTTTGACAAAGAATATTATCTAATTGATTCTGTATATCACACACTAATATAACAGTAATATTCCGAACACTTTCATTTGATGATTAAAACATCGGTGAGTATACAAACTTATGGTTCCCTCTGCACCTCAGTCAGCCAGATCTTATATAAAAATACATTAAAAACATACGTATTATTCAATATATCCTAATAATTTTTCACATAATAGTAATTTTCCGAACACTCATTTGATGATAAAAAGCCCTATTTAATAAATCCTAATGATTTTTCACACAATAGTAATTTTCCGAACACTCATTTGATGATAAAAAACCTTATTTAATAAATCCTGATGATTTTTCAGATTTAGTAACTGACAGCCATAAATAGTCAATAGCTCATAAAACGCCAAAGATTAGTTTTAATTTTATGGTTTCATACCTTATAGTCTAACGGTAATTTAAATTCTACATTCTAGTTTTTTGACAAAGAATATTATATAATTGATTCTGTATATCACACATTAATATAATAGTAATTTTCAGAACACTTTCAATTGATGATTAAAACAAATGGTGAGTATACAAATTTATGGTTCGCTCTGCACCTCACAGTCAGCCAGATCTTATATAAAAATACATTCAAAACATACGTATTATTCAATACATCCTAATGATTTTTCACATAATAGTAATTTCCCGATCACTCATTTGATGATAAAAAACATTATTTAATAAATCCTAATGATTTTTCAGATTAAGTAACTAACAGCCATTAATACTCAATAGCTCATAAAACGCCAAAGACTAGTTCTAATTTTATGGTTTCATACCTTACAGTCGAACGGTTATTTAAATTCTACATTCTAGTTTTTTGACAAAGAATATTATCTAATTGATTCTGTATATCACATACTAATATAATAGTAATTTTCAGAACACTTTCATTTGATGATTAAAACAAATGGTGAGTATACAAATTTATGGTTCCCTCCGCACCTCACAGTCAGCCAGATCTTATATAAAAATACATTAAAACATACGTATTATTCAATATATCCTAATGATTTTTCACATAATAGTAATTTTCCGAACACTCATTTGATGATAAAAAGCCCTATTTAATAAATCCTAATGATTTTTCAGATTTAGTAACTAACAGCCATAAATAGTCAATAGCTCATAAAACGCCAAAGATTAGTTTTAATTTTATGGTTTCATACCTTACAGTCAAACGGTATTTTAAATTCTACATTCTAGTTTTTTGACAAAGAATATTATCTAATTGATTCTGTATATCACACACTAATATAACAGTAATATTCCGAACACTTTCATTTGATGATTAAAACATCGGTGAGTATACAAACTTATGGTTCCCTCTGCACCTCAGTCAGCCAGATCTTATATAAAAATACATTCAAAACATACGTATTATTCAATACATCCTAATGATTTTTCACATAATACTAATTTTCCGATCACTCATTTGATGATAAAAAACATTATTTAATAAATCCTAACGATTTTTCAGATTAAGTAACTAACAGCCATTAATAGTCAATAGCTCATAAAACGCCAAACATTAGTTTTAATTTTCTGGTTTGATACCATACAGTCGAACGGTTATTTAAATTCTACATTCTAGTTTTTTGACAAAGAATATTATCTAATTGATTCTGTATATCACACACTAATATAACAGTAATATTCCGAACACTTTCATTTGATGATTAAAACATCGGTGAGTATACAAACTTATGGTTCCCTCTGCACCTCAGTCAGCCAGATCTTATATAAAAATACATTAAAAACATACGTATTATTCAATACATCCTAATGATTTTTCACATAATAGTAATTTTCCGAACACTCATTTGATGATAAAAAACCTTATTTAATAAATCCTGATGATTTTTCAGATTTAGTAACTAACAGCCATAAATAGTCAATAGCTCATAAAACGCCAATGATTAGTTTTAATTTTATGGTTTCATACCTTATAGTCTAACGGTAATTTAAATTCTACATTCTAGTTTTTTGACAAAGAATATTATCGAATTGATTCTGTATATCACCCACTAATATAATAGTAATTTTCAGAACAATTTCAATTGATGATTAAAGCAAATGGTGAGTATAGAAATTTATGGTTCCCTCCGCACCTCACAGTCAGTCAGATCTTATATAAAAATACATTAAAAACATATGTATTATTCAATACATCCTAATGATTTTTCACATAATAGTGATTTTCCGAACACTCATTTGATGATAAAAAACCTTATTTAATAAATCCTGATGATTTTTCAGATTTAGTAACTAACAGCCATAAATAGTCAATAGCTCATAAAACGCTAAAGATTAGTTTTAATTTTATGGTTTCATACCTTATAGTCTAACGGTAATTTAAGTTCTACATTCTAGTTTTTTGACAAAGAATATTATCGAATTGATTCTGTATATCACCCACTAATATAATAGTTATTTTCAGAACAATTTCAATTGATGATTAAAACAAATGGTGAGTATAGAAATTTATCGTTCCCTCCGCACCTCACAGTCAGTCAGATCTTATATAAAAATACATTAAAAACATACGTATTATTCAATACATCCTAATGATTTTTCACATAATAGTGATTTTCCGAACACTCATTTGATGATAAAAAACCTTATTTAATAAATCCTGATGATTTTTCAGATTTAGTAACTAACAGCCATAAATAGTCAATAGCTCATAAAACGCTAAAAATTAGTTTTAATTTTATGGTTTCATACCTTACAGTCGAACGGTTATTTAAATTCTACATTCTAGTTTTTTGACAAAGAATATTATCTAATTGATTCTGTATATCACACACTAATATAACAGTAATATTCCGAACACTTTCATTTGATGATTAAAACATCGGTGAGTATAAAAACTTATGGTTCCCTCTGCACCTCAGTCAGCCAGATCTTATATAAAAATACATTAAAAACATACGTATTATTCAATATATCCTAATGATTTTTCACATAATAGTAATTTTCCGAACACTCATTTGATGATAAAAAGCCCTATTTAATAAATCCTAATGATTTTTCACATAATAGTAATTTTCCGAACACTCATTTGATGATAAAAAACCTTATTTAATAAATCCTGATGATTTTTCAGATTTAGTAACTAACAGCCATAAATAGTCAATAGCTCATGAAACGCCAAAGATTAGTTTTAATTTTATGGTTTCATACCTTACAGTCAAATGGTATTTTAAATTCTACATTCTAGTTTTTTGACAAAGAATATTATCTAATTGATTCTGTATATCACACACTAATATAATAGTAATTTTCCGAACATTTTCATTTGATGATTATAACAAATGGTGAGTATACAAATTTAGGGTTCCCTCCGCACCTCACAGTCAGCCAGATCCTATATAAAAATACATTAAAAACATACGTATTATTCAATATATCCTAATGATTTTTCACATAATAGTAATTTTCTGAACACTCATTTGATGATAAAAAACCTTATTTAATAAATCCTAACAATTTTTCAGATTTAGTAACTAACAGCCATAAATAGTCAATAGCTCATAAAACGCCAGAGATTAGTTTTAATTTTATGGTTTCATACCTTACAGTCGAACGGTTATTTAAATTCTACATTCTAGTTTTTTGACAAAGAATATTATCTAATTGATTCTGTATATCACATACTAATATAATAGTAATTTTCAGAACACTTTCATTTGATGATTAAAACAAATGGTGAGTATACAAATTTATGGTTCCCTCCGCACCTCACAGTCAGCCAGATCTTATATAAAAATACATTAAAACATACGTATTATTCAATATATCCTAATGATTTTTCACATAATAGTAATTTTCCGAACACTCATTTGATGATAAAAAGCCCTATTTAATAAATCCTAATGATTTTTCAGATTTAGTAACTAACAGCCATAAATAGTCAATAGCTCATAAAACGCCAAAGATTAGTTTTAATTTTATGGTTTCATACCTTACAGTCAAACGGTATTTTAAATTCTACATTCTAGTTTTTTGACAAAGAATATTATCTAATTGATTCTGTATATCACACACTAATATAACAGTAATATTCCGAACACTTTCATTTGATGATTAAAACATCGGTGAGTATACAAACTTATGGTTCCCTCTGCACCTCAGTCAGCCAGATCTTATATAAAAATACATTAAAAACATACGTATTATTCAATATATCCTAATGATTTTTCACATAATAGTAATTTTCCGAACACTCATTTGATGATAAAAAACCTTATTTAATAAATCCTGATGATTTTTCAGATTTAGTAACTAACAGCCATAAATAGTCAATAGCTCATAAAACGCCAAAGATTAGTTTTAATTTTATGGTTTCATACCTTATAGTCTAACGGTAATTTAAATTCTACATTCTAGTTTTTTGACAAAGAATATTATCGAATTGATTCTGTATATCACACACTAATATAATAGTAATTTTCAGGACAATTTCAATTGATGATTAAAACAAATGGTGAGTATAGAAATTTATGGTTCCCTCCGCACCTCACAGTCAGTCAGATCTTATATAAAAATACATTAAAAACATACGTATTATTCAATACATCCTAATGATTTTTTACATAATAATAATTTTCTGAACACTCATTTGATGATAAAAAACATTATTTAATAAATCCTAATGATTTTTCAGATTTAGTAACTAACAGCCATAAATAGTCAATAGCTCATAAAACGCTAAAGATTAGTTTTAATTTTATGGTTTCATACCTTACAGTCAAATGGTATTTTAAATTCTACATTCTAGTTTTTTGACAAAGAATATTATCTAATTGATTCTGTATATCACACATTAATATAATAGTAATTTTCAGAACACTTTCAATTGATGATTAAAACAAATGGTGAGTATACAAATTTATGGTTCCCTCTGCACCTCACAGTCAGCCAGATCTTATATAAAAATACATTCAAAACATACGTATTATTCAATACATCCTAATGATTTTTCACATAATACTAATTTTCCGATCACTCATTTGATGATAAAAAACATTATTTAATAAATCCTAACGATTTTTCAGATTAAGTAACTAACAGCCATTAATAGTCAATAGCTCATAAAACGCCAAACATTAGTTTTAATTTTCTGGTTTGATACCATACAGTCGAACGGTTATTTAAATTCTACATTCTAGTTTTTTGACAAAGAATATTATCTAATTGATTCTGTATATCACACACTAATATAACAGTAATATTCCGAACACTTTCATTTGATGATTAAAACATCGGTGAGTATACAAACTTATGGTTCCCTCTGCACCTCAGTCAGCCAGATCTTATATAAAAATACATTAAAAACATACGTATTATTCAATACATCCTAATGATTTTTCACATAATACTAATTTTCCGAACACTCATTTGATGATAAAAAGCCCTATTTAATAAATCCTAATGATTTTTCACATAATAGTAATTTTCCGAACACTCATTTGATGATAAAAAACCTTATTTAATAAATCCTGATGATTTTTCAGATTTAGTAACTAACAGCCATAAATAGTCAATAGCTCATAAAACGCCAAAGATTAGTTTTAATTTTATGGTTTCATACCTTATAGTCTAACGGTAATTTAAATTCTACATTCTAGTTTTTTGACAAAGAATATTATCGAATTGATTCTGTATATCACCCACTAATATAATAGTAATTTTCAGAACAATTTCAATTGATGATTAAAACAAATGGTGAGTATAGAAATTTATGGTTCCCTCTGCACCTCACAGTCAGTCAGATCTTATATAAAAATACATTAAAAACATACGTATTATTCAATATATCCTAATGATTTTTCACATAATAGTAATTTTCCGAACACTCATTTGATGATAAAAAGCCCTATTTAATAAATCCTAATGATTTTTCACATAATAGTAATTTTCCGAACACTCATTTGATGATAAAAAACACTATTTAATAAATCCTGATGATTTTTCAGATTTAGTAACTAACAGCCATAAATAGTCAATAGCTCATAAAACGCCAAAGATTAGTTTTAATTTTATGGTTTCATACCTTATAGTCTAACGGTAATTTAAATTCTACATTCTAGTTTTTTGACAAAGAATATTATCGAATTGATTCTGTATATCACCCACTAATATAATAGTAATTTTCAGAACAATTTCAATTGATGATTAAAACAAATGGTGAGTATAGAAATTTATGGTTCCCTCTGCACCTCACAGTCAGTCAGATCTTATATAAAAATACATTAAAAACATACGTATTATTCAATATATCCTAATGATTTTTCACATAATAGTAATTTTCCGAACACTCATTTGATGATAAAAAGCCCTATTTAATAAATCCTAATGATTTTTCACATAATAGTAATTTTCCGAACACTCATTTGATGATAAAAAACACTATTTAATAAATCCTGATGATTTTTCAGATTTAGTAACTAACAGCCATAAATAGTCAATAGCTCATAAAACGCCAAAGATTAGTTTTAATTTTATGGTTTCATACCTTATAGTCTAAGGGTAATTTAAATTCTACATTCTAGTTTTTTGACAAAGAATATTATCGAATTGATTCTGTATATCACCCACTAATATAATAGTAATTTTCAGAACAATTTCAATTGATGATTAAAACAAATGGTGAGTATAGAAATTTATGGTTCCCTCCGCACCTCACAGTCAGTCAGATCTTATATAAAAATACATTAAAAACATACGTATTATTCAATACATCCTAATGATTTTTCACATAATACTAATTTTCCGAACACTCATTTGATGATAAAAAACCTTATTTAATAAATCCTGATGATTTTTCAGATTTAGTAACTAACAGCCATAAATAGTCAATAGCTCATAAAAAGCCAAAGATTAGTTTTAATTTTATGGTTTCATACCTTATAGTCTAACGGTAATTTAAATTCTACATTCTAGTTTTTTGACAAAGAATATTATCTAATTGATTCTGTATGTCACACACTAATATAACAGTAATATTCCGAACACTTCCATTTGATGATTAAAACATCGGTGAGTATACAAACTTATGGTTCCCTCTGCACCTCAGTCAGCCAGATGTTATATAAAAATACATTAAAAACATACGTATTATTCAATATATCCTAATGATTTTTCACATAATAGTAATTTTCCGAACACTCATTTGATGATAAAAAGCCCTATTTAATAAATCCTAATGATTTTTCAGATTTAGTAACTAACAGCCATTAATACTCAATAGCTCATAAAACGCCAAAGACTAGTTCTAATTTTATGGTTTCATACCTTACAGTCGAACGGTTATTTAAATTCTACATTCTAGTTTTTTGACAAAGAATATTATCTAATTGATTCTGTATATCACACACTAATATAATAGTAATTTTCAGAACACTTTCATTTGATGATTAAAACAAATGGTGAGTATACAAATTTATGGTTCCCTCCGCACCTCACAGTCAGCCAGATCTTATATAAAAATACATTCAAAACATACGTATTATTCAGTACATCCTAATGATTTTTCACATAATAGTAATTTCCCGATCACTCATTTGATGATAAAAAACATTATTTAATAAATCCTAATGATTTTTCAGATTAAGTAACTAACAGCCATTAATACTCAATAGCTCATAAAACGCCAAAGACTAGTTCTAATTTTATGGTTTCATACCTTACAGTCGAACGGTTATTTAAATTCTACATTCTAGTTTTTTGACAAAGAATATTATCTAATTGATTCTGTATATCACATACTAATATAATAGTAATTTTCAGAACACTTTCATTTGATGATTAAAACAAATGGTGAGTATACAAATTTATGGTTCCCTCCGCACCTCACAGTCAGCCAGATCTTATATAAAAATACATTAAAACATACGTATTATTCAATACATCCTAATGATTTTCCACATAATACTAATTTTCCGATCACTCATTTGATGATAAAAAACATTATTTAATAAATCCTAACGATTTTTCAGATTAAGTAACTAACAGCCATTAATAGTCAATAGCTCATAAAACGCCAAAGTTTAGTTTTAATTTTATGGTTTGATACTCTACAGTCGAACGGTTATTTAAATTCTACATTCTAGTTTTTTGACAAAGAATATTATCTAATTGATTCTGTATATCACACACTAATATAACAGTAATATTCCGAACACTTTCATTTGATGATTAAAACATCGGTGAGTATACAAACTTATGGTTCCCTCTGCACCTCAGTCAGCCAGATCTTATATAAAAATACATTAAAAACATACGTATTATTCAATATATCCTAATGATTTTTCACATAATAGTAATTTTCCGAACACTCATTTGATGATAAAAAGCCCTATTTAATAAATCCTAATGATTTTTCACATAATAGTAATTTTCCGAACACTCATTTGATGATAAAAAACCTTATTTAATAAATCCTGATGATTTTTCAGATTTAGTAACTAACAGCCATAAATAGTCAATAGCTCATAAAAAGCCAAAGATTAGTTTTAATTTTATCGTTTCATACCTTGTAGTCTAACGGTAATTTAAATTCTACATTCTAGTTTTTTGACAAAGAATATTATCGAATTGATTCTGTATATCACCCACTAATATAATAGTAATTTTCAAAACAATTTCAATTGATGATTAAAACAAATGGTGAGTATAGAAATTTATGGTTCCCTCTGCACCTCACAGTCAGTCAGATCTTATATAAAAATACATTAAAAACATACGTATTATTCAATATATCCTAATGATTTTTCACATAATAGTAATTTTCCGAACACTCATTTGATGATAAAAAGCCCTATTTAATAAATCCTAATGATTTTTCAGATTTAGTAACTAACAGCCATAAATAGTCAATAGCTCATAAAACGCCAAAGATTAGTTTTAATTTTATGGTTTCATACCTTACAGTCAAACGGTATTTTAAATTCTACATTCTAGTCTTTTGACAAAGAATATTATCTAATTGATTCTGTATATCACATACTAATATAACAGTAATATTCCGAACACTTTCATTTGATGATTAAAACATCGGTGAGTATACAAACTTATGGTTCCCTCTGCACCTCAGTCAGCCAGATCTTATATAAAATTACATTAAAAACATACGTATTATTCAATATATCCTAATGATTTTTCACATAATAGTAATTTTCCGAACACTCATTTGATGATAAAAAGCCCTATTTAATAAATCCTAATGATTTTTCACATAATAGTAATTTTCCGAACACTCATTTGATGATAAAAAACCTTATTTAATAAATCCTAATGATTTTTCAGATTTAGTAACTAACAGCCATTAATAGTCAATAGCTCATAAAACGCCAAAGATTAGTTTTTATTTTATGGTTTGATACCCTACAGTCGAACGGTTATTTAAATTCTACATTCTAGTTTTTTGACAAAGAATATTATCTAATTGATTCTGTATATCACACACTAATATAACAGTAATATTCCGAACACTTTCATTTGATGATTAAAACATCGGTGAGTATACAAACTTATGGTTCCCTCTGCACCTCAGTCAGCCAGATCTTATATAAAAATACATTAAAAACATACGTATTATTCAATATATCCTAATAATTTTTCACATAATAGTAATTTTCCGAACACTCATTTGATGATAAAAAGCCCTATTTAATAAATCCTAATGATTTTTCACACAATAGTAATTTTCCGAACACTCATTTGATGATAAAAAACCTTATTTAATAAATCCTGATGATTTTTCAGATTTAGTAACTGACAGCCATAAATAGTCAATAGCTCATAAAACGCCAAAGATTAGTTTTAATTTTATGGTTTCATACCTTATAGTCTAACGGTAATTTAAATTCTACATTCTAGTTTTTTGACAAAGAATATTATATAATTGATTCTGTATATCACACATTAATATAATAGTAATTTTCAGAACACTTTCAATTGATGATTAAAACAAATGGTGAGTATACAAATTTATGGTTCGCTCTGCACCTCACAGTCAGCCAGATCTTATATAAAAATACATTCAAAACATACGTATTATTCAATACATCCTAATGATTTTTCACATAATAGTAATTTCCCGATCACTCATTTGATGATAAAAAACATTATTTAATAAATCCTAATGATTTTTCAGATTAAGTAACTAACAGCCATTAATACTCAATAGCTCATAAAACGCCAAAGACTAGTTCTAATTTTATGGTTTCATACCTTACAGTCGAACGGTTATTTAAATTCTACATTCTAGTTTTTTGACAAAGAATATTATCTAATTGATTCTGTATATCACATACTAATATAATAGTAATTTTCAGAACACTTTCATTTGATGATTAAAACAAATGGTGAGTATACAAATTTATGGTTCCCTCTGCACCTCACAGTCAGCCAGATCTTATATAAAAATACATTAAAACATACGTATTATTCAATATATCCTAATGATTTTTCACATAATAGTAATTTTCCGAACACTCATTTGATGATAAAAAGCCCTATTTAATAAATCCTAATGATTTTTCAGATTTAGTAACTAACAGCCATAAATAGTCAATAGCTCATAAAACGCCAAAGATTAGTTTTAATTTTATGGTTTCATACCTTACAGTCAAACGGTATTTTAAATTCTACATTCTAGTTTTTTGACAAAGAATATTATCTAATTGATTCTGTATATCACACACTAATATAACAGTAATATTCCGAACACTTTCATTTGATGATTAAAACATCGGTGAGTATACAAACTTATGGTTCCCTCTGCACCTCAGTCAGCCAGATCTTATATAAAAATACATTAAAAACATACGTATTATTCAATATATCCTAATGATTTTTCACATAATAGTAATTTTCCGAACACTCATTTGATGATAAAAAACCTTATTTAATAAATCCTGATGATTTTTCAGATTTAGTAACTAACAGCCATAAATAGTTAATAGCTCATAAAACGCCAAAGATTAGTTTTAATTTTATGGTTTCATACCTTATAGTCTAACGGTAATTTAAATTCTACATTCTAGTTTTTTGACAAAGAATATTATCGAATTGATTCTGTATATCACACACTAATATAATAGTAATTTTCAGGACAATTTCAATTGATGATTAAAACAAATGGTGAGTATAGAAATTTATGGTTCCCTCCGCACCTCACAGTCAGTCAGATCTTATATAAAAATACATTAAAAACATACGTATTATTCAATACATCCTAATGATTTTTTACATAATAATAATTTTCTGAACACTCATTTGATGATAAAAAACATTATTTAATAAATCCTAATGATTTTTCAGATTTAGTAACTAACAGCCATAAATAGTCAATAGCTCATAAAACGCTAAAGATTAGTTTTAATTTTATGGTTTCATACCTTACAGTCAAATGGTATTTTAAATTCTACATTCTAGTTTTTTGACAAAGAATATTATCTAATTGATTCTGTATATCACACATTAATATAATAGTAATTTTCAGAACACTTTCAATTGATGATTAAAACAAATGGTGAGTATACAAATTTATGGTTCCCTCTGCACCTCACAGTCAGCCAGATCTTATATAAAAATACATTCAAAACATACGTATTATTCAATACATCCTAATGATTTTTCACATAATACTAATTTTCCGATCACTCATTTGATGATAAAAAACATTATTTAATAAATCCTAACGATTTTTCAGATTAAGTAACTAACAGCCATTAATAGTCAATAGCTCATAAAACGCCAAACATTAGTTTTAATTTTCTGGTTTGATACCATACAGTCGAACGGTTATTTAAATTCTACATTCTAGTTTTTTGACAAAGAATATTATCTAATTGATTCTGTATATCACACACTAATATAACAGTAATATTCCGAACACTTTCATTTGATGATTAAAACATCGGTGAGTATACAAACTTATGGTTCCCTCTGCACCTCAGTCAGCCAGATCTTATATAAAAATACATTAAAAACATACGTATTATTCAATACATCCTAATGATTTTTCACATAATACTAATTTTCCGAACACTCATTTGATGATAAAAAGCCCTATTTAATAAATCCTAATGATTTTTCACATAATAGTAATTTTCCGAACACTCATTTGATGATAAAAAACCTTATTTAATAAATCCTGATGATTTTTCAGATTTAGTAACTAACAGCCATAAATAGTCAATAGCTCATAAAACGCCAAAGATTAGTTTTAATTTTATGGTTTCATACCTTATAGTCTAACGGTAATTTAAATTCTACATTCTAGTTTTTTGACAAAGAATATTATCGAATTGATTCTGTATATCACCCACTAATATAATAGTAATTTTCAGAACAATTTCAATTGATGATTAAAACAAATGGTGAGTATAGAAATTTATGGTTCCCTCTGCACCTCAGTCAGCCAGATCTTATATAAAAATACATTAAAAACATACGTATTATTCAATATATCCTAATGATTTTTCACATAATAGTAATTTTCCGAACACTCATTTGATGATAAAAAGCCCTATTTAATAAATCCTAATGATTTTTCAGATTTAGTAACTAACAGCCATAAATAGTCAATAGCTCATAAAACGCCAAAGATTAGTTTTAATTTTATGGTTTCATACCTTACAGTCAAACGGTATTTTAAATTCTACATTCTAGTTTTTTGACAAAGAATATTATCTAATTGATTCTGTATATCACACACTAATATAACAGTAATATTCCGAACACTTTCATTTGATGATTAAAACATCGGTGAGTATACAAACTTATGGTTCCCTCTGCACCTCAGTCAGCCAGATCTTATATAAAAATACATTAAAAACATACGTATTATTCAATATATCCTAATGATTTTTCACATAATAGTAATTTTCCGAACACTCATTTGATGATAAAAAACCTTATTTAATAAATCCTGATGATTTTTCAGATTTAGTAACTAACAGCCATAAATAGTTAATAGCTCATAAAACGCCAAAGATTAGTTTTAATTTTATGGTTTCATACCTTATAGTCTAACGGTAATTTAAATTCTACATTCTAGTTTTTTGACAAAGAATATTATCGAATTGATTCTGTATATCACACACTAATATAATAGTAATTTTCAGGACAATTTCAATTGATGATTAAAACAAATGGTGAGTATAGAAATTTATGGTTCCCTCCGCACCTCACAGTCAGTCAGATCTTATATAAAAATACATTAAAAACATACGTATTATTCAATACATCCTAATGATTTTTTACATAATAATAATTTACTGAACACTCATTTGATGATAAAAAACATTATTTAATAAATCCTAATGATTTTTCAGATTTAGTAACTAACAGCCATAAATAGTCAATAGCTCATAAAACGCTAAAGATTAGTTTTAATTTTATGGTTTCATACCTTACAGTCAAATGGTATTTTAAATTCTACATTCTAGTTTTTTGACAAAGAATATTATCTAATTGATTCTGTATATCACACATTAATATAATAGTAATTTTCAGAACACTTTCAATTGATGATTAAAACAAATGGTGAGTATACAAATTTATGGTTCCCTCTGCACCTCACAGTCAGCCAGATCTTATATAAAAATACATTCAAAACATACGTATTATTCAATACATCCTAATGATTTTTCACATAATACTAATTTTCCGATCACTCATTTGATGATAAAAAACATTATTTAATAAATCCTAACGATTTTTCAGATTAAGTAACTAACAGCCATTAATAGTCAATAGCTCATAAAACGCCAAACATTAGTTTTAATTTTCTGGTTTGATACCATACAGTCGAACGGTTATTTAAATTCTACATTCTAGTTTTTTGACAAAGAATATTATCTAATTGATTCTGTATATCACACACTAATATAACAGTAATATTCCGAACACTTTCATTTGATGATTAAAACATCGGTGAGTATACAAACTTATGGTTCCCTCTGCACCTCAGTCAGCCAGATCTTATATAAAAATACATTAAAAACATACGTATTATTCAATACATCCTAATGATTTTTCACATAATACTAATTTTCCGAACACTCATTTGATGATAAAAAGCCCTATTTAATAAATCCTAATGATTTTTCACATAATAGTAATTTTCCGAACACTCATTTGATGATAAAAAACCTTATTTAATAAATCCTGATGATTTTTCAGATTTAGTAACTAACAGCCATAAATAGTCAATAGCTCATAAAACGCCAAAGATTAGTTTTAATTTTATGGTTTCATACCTTATAGTCTAACGGTAATTTAAATTCTACATTCTAGTTTTTTGACAAAGAATATTATCGAATTGATTCTGTATATCACCCACTAATATAATAGTAATTTTCAGAACAATTTCAATTGATGATTAAAACAAATGGTGAGTATAGAAATTTATGGTTCCCTCTGCACCTCAGTCAGCCAGATCTTATATAAAAATACATTAAAAACATACGTATTATTCAATATATCCTAATGATTTTTCACATAATAGTAATTTTCCGAACACTCATTTGATGATAAAAAGCCCTATTTAATAAATCCTAATGATTTTTCACATAATAGTAATTTTCCGAACACTCATTTGATGATAAAAAACCTTATTTAATAAATCCTGATGATTTTTCAGATTTAGTAACTAACAGCCATAAATAGTCAATAGCTCATAAAACGCCAATGATTAGTTTTAATTTTATGGTTTCATACCTTATAGTCTAACGGTAATTTAAATTCTACATTCTAGTTTTTTGACAAAGAATATTATCGAATTGATTCTGTATATCACCCACTAATATAATAGTAATTTTCAGAACAATTTCAATTGATGATTAAAGCAAATGGTGAGTATAGAAATTTATGGTTCCCTCCGCACCTCACAGTCAGTCAGATCTTATATAAAAATACATTAAAAACATATGTATTATTCAATACATCCTAATGATTTTTCACATAATAGTGATTTTCCGAACACTCATTTGATGATAAAAAACCTTATTTAATAAATCCTGATGATTTTTCAGATTTAGTAACTAACAGCCATAAATAGTCAATAGCTCATAAAACGCTAAAGATTAGTTTTAATTTTATGGTTTCATACCTTATAGTCTAACGGTAATTTAAGTTCTACATTCTAGTTTTTTGACAAAGAATATTATCGAATTGATTCTGTATATCACCCACTAATATAATAGTTATTTTCAGAACAATTTCAATTGATGATTAAAACAAATGGTGAGTATAGAAATTTATCGTTCCCTCCGCACCTCACAGTCAGTCAGATCTTATATAAAAATACATTAAAAACATACGTATTATTCAATACATCCTAATGATTTTTCACATAATAGTGATTTTCCGAACACTCATTTGATGATAAAAAACCTTATTTAATAAATCCTGATGATTTTTCAGATTTAGTAACTAACAGCCATAAATAGTCAATAGCTCATAAAACGCTAAAAATTAGTTTTAATTTTATGGTTTCATACCTTACAGTCGAACGGTTATTTAAATTCTACATTCTAGTTTTTTGACAAAGAATATTATCTAATTGATTCTGTATATCACACACTAATATAACAGTAATATTCCGAACACTTTCATTTGATGATTAAAACATCGGTGAGTATACAAACTTATGGTTCCCTCTGCACCTCAGTCAGCCAGATCTTATATAAAAATACATTAAAAACATACGTATTATTCAATATATCCTAATGATTTTTCACATAATAGTAATTTTCCGAACACTCATTTGATGATAAAAAGCCCTATTTAATAAATCCTAATGATTTTTCACATAATAGTAATTTTCCGAACACTCATTTGATGATAAAAAACCTTATTTAATAAATCCTGATGATTTTTCAGATTTAGTAACTAACAGCCATTAATAGTCAATAGCTCATGAAACGCCAAAGATTAGTTTTAATTTTATGGTTTCATACCTTACAGTCAAATGGTATTTTAAATTCTACATTCTAGTTTTTTGACAAAGAATATTATCTAATTGATTCTGTATATCACACACTAATATAATAGTAATTTTCCGAACATTTTCATTTGATGATTATAACAAATGGTGAGTATACAAATTTAGGGTTCCCTCCGCACCTCACAGTCAGCCAGATCCTATATAAAAATACATTAAAAACATACGTATTATTCAATATATCCTAATGATTTTTCACATAATAGTAATTTTCTGAACACTCATTTGATGATAAAAAACCTTATTTAATAAATCCTAACAATTTTTCAGATTTAGTAACTAACAGCCATAAATAGTCAATAGCTCATAAAACGCCAGAGATTAGTTTTAATTTTATGGTTTCATACCTTACAGTCGAACGGTTATTTAAATTCTACATTCTAGTTTTTTGACAAAGAATATTATCTAATTGATTCTGTATATCACATACTAATATAATAGTAATTTTCAGAACACTTTCATTTGATGATTAAAACAAATGGTGAGTATACAAATTTATGGTTCCCTCCGCACCTCACAGTCAGCCAGATCTTATATAAAAATACATTAAAACATACGTATTATTCAATATATCCTAATGATTTTTCACATAATAGTAATTTTCCGAACACTCATTTGATGATAAAAAGCCCTATTTAATAAATCCTAATGATTTTTCAGATTTAGTAACTAACAGCCATAAATAGTCAATAGCTCATAAAACGCCAAAGATTAGTTTTAATTTTATGGTTTCATACCTTACAGTCAAACGGTATTTTAAATTCTACATTCTAGTTTTTTGACAAAGAATATTATCTAATTGATTCTGTATATCACACACTAATATAACAGTAATATTCCGAACACTTTCATTTGATGATTAAAACATCGGTGAGTATACAAACTTATGGTTCCCTCTGCACCTCAGTCAGCCAGATCTTATATAAAAATACATTAAAAACATACGTATTATTCAATATATCCTAATGATTTTTCACATAATAGTAATTTTCCGAACACTCATTTGATGATAAAAAACCTTATTTAATAAATCCTGATGATTTTTCAGATTTAGTAACTAACAGCCATAAATAGTCAATAGCTCATAAAACGCCAAAGATTAGTTTTAATTTTATGGTTTCATACCTTATAGTCTAACGGTAATTTAAATTCTACATTCTAGTTTTTTGACAAAGAATATTATCGAATTGATTCTGTATATCACACACTAATATAATAGTAATTTTCAGGACAATTTCAATTGATGATTAAAACAAATGGTGAGTATAGAAATTTATGGTTCCCTCCGCACCTCACAGTCAGTCAGATCTTATATAAAAATACATTAAAAACATACGTATTATTCAATACATCCTAATGATTTTTTACATAATAATAATTTTCTGAACACTCATTTGATGATAAAAAACATTATTTAATAAATCCTAATGATTTTTCAGATTTAGTAACTAACAGCCATAAATAGTCAATAGCTCATAAAACGCTAAAGATTAGTTTTAATTTTATGGTTTCATACCTTACAGTCAAATGGTATTTTAAATTCTACATTCTAGTTTTTTGACAAAGAATATTATCTAATTGATTCTGTATATCACACATTAATATAATAGTAATTTTCAGAACACTTTCAATTGATGATTAAAACAAATGGTGAGTATACAAATTTATGGTTCCCTCTGCACCTCAGTCAGCCAGATCTTATATAAAAATACATTCAAAACATACGTATTATTCAATACATCCTAATGATTTTTCACATAATACTAATTTTCCGATCACCCATTTGATGATAAAAAACATTATTTAATAAATCCTAACGATTTTTCAGATTAAGTAACTAACAGCCATTAATAGTCAATAGCTCATAAAACGCCAAACATTAGTTTTAATTTTCTGGTTTGATACCATACAGTCGAACGGTTATTTAAATTCTACATTCTAGTTTTTTGACAAAGAATATTATCTAATTGATTCTGTATATCACACACTAATATAACAGTAATATTCCGAACACTTTCATTTGATGATTAAAACATCGGTGAGTATACAAACTTATGGTTCCCTCTGCACCTCAGTCAGCCAGATCTTATATAAAAATACATTAAAAACATACGTATTATTCAATACATCCTAATGATTTTTCACATAATACTAATTTTCCGAACACTCATTTGATGATAAAAAGCCCTATTTAATAAATCCTAATGATTTTTCACATAATAGTAATTTTCCGAACACTCATTTGATGATAAAAAACCTTATTTAATAAATCCTGATGATTTTTCAGATTTAGTAACTAACAGCCATAAATAGTCAATAGCTCATAAAACGCCAAAGATTAGTTTTAATTTTATGGTTTCATACCTTATAGTCTAACGGTAATTTAAATTCTACATTCTAGTTTTTTGACAAAGAATATTATCGAATTGATTCTGTATATCACCCACTAATATAATAGTAATTTTCAGAACAATTTCAATTGATGATTAAAACAAATGGTGAGTATAGAAATTTATGGTTCCCTCTGCACCTCAGTCAGCCAGATCTTATATAAAAATACATTAAAAACATACGTATTATTCAATATATCCTAATGATTTTTCACATAATAGTAATTTTCCGAACACTCATTTGATGATAAAAAGCCCTATTTAATAAATCCTAATGATTTTTCACATAATAGTAATTTTCCGAACACTCATTTGATGATAAAAAACCTTATTTAATAAATCCTGATGATTTTTCAGATTTAGTAACTAACAGCCATAAATAGTCAATAGCTCATAAAACGCCAATGATTAGTTTTAATTTTATGGTTTCATACCTTATAGTCTAACGGTAATTTAAATTCTACATTCTAGTTTTTTGACAAAGAATATTATCGAATTGATTCTGTATATCACCCACTAATATAATAGTAATTTTCAGAACAATTTCAATTGATGATTAAAGCAAATGGTGAGTATAGAAATTTATGGTTCCCTCCGCACCTCACAGTCAGTCAGATCTTATATAAAAATACATTAAAAACATATGTATTATTCAATACATCCTAATGATTTTTCACATAATAGTGATTTTCCGAACACTCATTTGATGATAAAAAACCTTATTTAATAAATCCTGATGATTTTTCAGATTTAGTAACTAACAGCCATAAATAGTCAATAGCTCATAAAACGCTAAAGATTAGTTTTAATTTTATGGTTTCATACCTTATAGTCTAACGGTAATTTAAGTTCTACATTCTAGTTTTTTGACAAAGAATATTATCGAATTGATTCTGTATATCACCCACTAATATAATAGTTATTTTCAGAACAATTTCAATTGATGATTAAAACAAATGGTGAGTATAGAAATTTATCGTTCCCTCCGCACCTCACAGTCAGTCAGATCTTATATAAAAATACATTAAAAACATACGTATTATTCAATACATCCTAATGATTTTTCACATAATAGTGATTTTCCGAACACTCATTTGATGATAAAAAACCTTATTTAATAAATCCTGATGATTTTTCAGATTTAGTAACTAACAGCCATAAATAGTCAATAGCTCATAAAACGCTAAAAATTAGTTTTAATTTTATGGTTTCATACCTTACAGTCGAACGGTTATTTAAATTCTACATTCTAGTTTTTTGACAAAGAATATTATCTAATTGATTCTGTATATCACACACTAATATAACAGTAATATTCCGAACACTTTCATTTGATGATTAAAACATCGGTGAGTATACAAACTTATGGTTCCCTCTGCACCTCAGTCAGCCAGATCTTATATAAAAATACATTAAAAACATACGTATTATTCAATATATCCTAATGATTTTTCACATAATAGTAATTTTCCGAACACTCATTTGATGATAAAAAGCCCTATTTAATAAATCCTAATGATTTTTCACATAATAGTAATTTTCCGAACACTCATTTGATGATAAAAAACCTTATTTAATAAATCCTGATGATTTTTCAGATTTAGTAACTAACAGCCATAAATAGTCAATAGCTCATGAAACGCCAAAGATTAGTTTTAATTTTATGGTTTCATACCTTACAGTCAAATGGTATTTTAAATTCTACATTCTAGTTTTTTGACAAAGAATATTATCTAATTGATTCTATATATCACACACTAATATAATAGTAATTTTCCGAACATTTTCATTTGATGATTATAACAAATGGTGAGTATACAAATTTAGGGTTCCCTCCGCACCTCACAGTCAGCCAGATCCTATATAAAAATACATTAAAAACATACGTATTATTCAATATATCCTAATGATTTTTCACATAATAGTAATTTTCTGAACACTCATTTGATGATAAAAAACCTTATTTAATAAATCCTAACAATTTTTCAGATTTAGTAACTAACAGCCATAAATAGTCAATAGCTCATAAAACGCCAGAGATTAGTTTTAATTTTATGGTTTCATACCTTACAGTCGAACGGTTATTTAAATTCTACATTCTAGTTTTTTGACAAAGAATATTATCTAATTGATTCTGTATATCACATACTAATATAATAGTAATTTTCAGAACACTTTCATTTGATGATTAAAACAAATGGTGAGTATACAAATTTATGGTTCCCTCCGCACCTCACAGTCAGCCAGATCTTATATAAAAATACATTAAAACATACGTATTATTCAATATATCCTAATGATTTTTCACATAATAGTAATTTTCCGAACACTCATTTGATGATAAAAAGCCCTATTTAATAAATCCTAATGATTTTTCAGATTTAGTAACTAACAGCCATAAATAGTCAATAGCTCATAAAACGCCAAAGATTAGTTTTAATTTTATGGTTTCATACCTTACAGTCAAACGGTATTTTAAATTCTACATTCTAGTTTTTTGACAAAGAATATTATCTAATTGATTCTGTATATCACACACTAATATAACAGTAATATTCCGAACACTTTCATTTGATGATTAAAACATCGGTGAGTATACAAACTTATGGTTCCCTCTGCACCTCAGTCAGCCAGATCTTATATAAAAATACAATAAAAACATACGTATTATTCAATATATCCTAATGATTTTTCACATAATAGTAATTTTCCGAACACTCATTTGATGATAAAAAACCTTATTTAATAAATCCTGATGATTTTTCAGATTTAGTAACTAACAGCCATAAATAGTCAATAGCTCATAAAACGCCAAAGATTAGTTTTAATTTTATGGTTTCATACCTTATAGTCTAACGGTAATTTAAATTCTACATTCTAGTTTTTTGACAAAGAATATTATCGAATTGATTCTGTATATCACACACTAATATAATAGTAATTTTCAGGACAATTTCAATTGATGATTAAAACAAATGGTGAGTATAGAAATTTATGGTTCCCTCCGCACCTCACAGTCAGTCAGATCTTATATAAAAATACATTAAAAACATACGTATTATTCAATACATCCTAATGATTTTTTACATAATAATAATTTTCTGAACACTCATTTGATGATAAAAAACATTATTTAATAAATCCTAATGATTTTTCAGATTTAGTAACTAACAGCCATAAATTGTCAATAGCTCATAAAACGCTAAAGATTAGTTTTAATTTTATGGTTTCATACCTTACAGTCAAATGGTATTTTAAATTCTACATTCTAGTTTTTTGACAAAGAATATTATCTAATTGATTCTGTATATCACACATTAATATAATAGTAATTTTCAGAACACTTTCAATTGATGATTAAAACAAATGGTGAGTATACAAATTTATGGTTCCCTCTGCACCTCACAGTCAGCCAGATCTTATATAAAAATACATTCAAAACATACGTATTATTCAATACATCCTAATGATTTTTCACATAATACTAATTTTCCGATCACTCATTTGATGATAAAAAACATTATTTAATAAATCCTAACGATTTTTCAGATTAAGTAACTAACAGCCATTAATAGTCAATAGCTCATAAAACGCCAAACATTAGTTTTAATTTTCTGGTTTGATACCATACAGTCGAACGGTTATTTAAATTCTACATTCTAGTTTTTTGACAAAGAATATTATCTAATTGATTCTGTATATCACACACTAATATAACAGTAATATTCCGAACACTTTCATTTGATGATTAAAACATCGGTGAGTATACAAACTTATGGTTCCCTCTGCACCTCAGTCAGCCAGATCTTATATAAAAATACATTAAAAACATACGTATTATTCAATACATCCTAATGATTTTTCACATAATACTAATTTTCCGAACACTCATTTGATGATAAAAAGCCCTATTTAATAAATCCTAATGATTTTTCACATAATAGTAATTTTCCGAACACTCATTTGATGATAAAAAACCTTATTTAATAAATCCTGATGATTTTTCAGATTTAGTAACTAACAGCCATAAATAGTCAATAGCTCATAAAACGCTAAAGATTAGTTTTAATTTTATGGTTTCATACCTTACAGTCAAATGGTATTTTAAATTCTACATTCTAGTTTTTTGACAAAGAATATTATCTAATTGATTCTGTATATCACACATTAATATAATAGTAATTTTCAGAACACTTTCAATTGATGATTAAAACAAATGGTGAGTATACAAATTTATGGTTCCCTCTGCACCTCACAGTCAGCCAGATCTTATATAAAAATACATTCAAAACATACGTATTATTCAATACATCCTAATGATTTTTCACATAATACTAATTTTCCGATCACTCATTTGATGATAAAAAACATTATTTAATAAATCCTAACGATTTTTCAGATTAAGTAACTAACAGCCATTAATAGTCAATAGCTCATAAAACGCCAAACATTAGTTTTAATTTTCTGGTTTGATACCATACAGTCGAACGGTTATTTAAATTCTACATTCTAGTTTTTTGACAAAGAATATTATCTAATTGATTCTGTATATCACACATTAATATAATAGTAATTTTCAGAACACTTTCAATTGATGATTAAAACAAATGGTGAGTATACAAATTTATGGTTCCCTCTGCACCTCACAGTCAGCCAGATCTTATATAAAAATACATTCAAAACATACGTATTATTCAATACATCCTAATGATTTTTCACATAATACTAATTTTCCGATCACTCATTTGATGATAAAAAACATTATTTAATAAATCCTAACGATTTTTCAGATTAAGTAACTAACAGCCATTAATAGTCAATAGCTCATAAAACGCCAAACATTAGTTTTAATTTTCTGGTTTGATACCATACAGTCGAACGGTTATTTAAATTCTACATTCTAGTTTTTTGACAAAGAATATTATCTAATTGATTCTGTATATCACACACTAATATAACAGTAATATTCCGAACACTTTCATTTGATGATTAAAACATCGGTGAGTATACAAACTTATGGTTCCCTCTGCACCTCAGTCAGCCAGATCTTATATAAAATACATTAAAAACATACGTATTATTCAATACATCCTAATGATTTTTCACATAATACTAATTTTCCGAACACTCATTTGATGATAAAAAGCCCTATTTAATAAATCCTAATGATTTTTCACATAATAGTAATTTTCCGAACACTCATTTGATGATAAAAAACCTTATTTAATAAATCCTGATGATTTTTCAGATTTAGTAACTAACAGCCATAAATAGTCAATAGCTCATAAAACGCCAAAGATTAGTTTTAATTTTATGGTTTCATACCTTATAGTCTAACGGTAATTTAAATTCTACATTCTAGTTTTTTGACAAAGAATATTATCGAATTGATTCTGTATATCACCCACTAATATAATAGTAATTTTCAGAACAATTTCAATTGATGATTAAAACAAATGGTGAGTATAGAAATTTATGGTTCCCTCCGCACCTCACAGTCAGTCAGATCTTATATAAAAATACATTAAAAACATACGTATTATTCAATACATCCTAATGATTTTTCACATAATACTAATTTTCCGAACACCCATTTGATGATAAAAAACCTTATTTAATAAATCCTGATGATTTTTCAGATTTAGTAACTAACAGCCATAAATAGTCAATAGCTCATAAAAAGCCAAAGATTAGTTTTAATTTTATGGTTTCATACCTTATAGTCTAACGGTAATTTAAATTCTACATTCTAGTTTTTTGACAAAGAATATTATCTAATTGATTCTGTATGTCACACACTAATATAACAGTAATATTCCAAACACTTCCATTTGATGATTAAAACATCGGTGAGTATACAAACTTATGGTTCCCTCTGCACCTCAGTCAGCCAGATCTTATATAAAAATACATTAAAAACATACGTATTATTCAATATATCCTAATGATTTTTCACATAATAGTAATTTTCCGAACACTCATTTGATGATAAAAAGCCCTATTTAATAAATCCTAATGATTTTTCACATAATAGTAATTTTCCGAACACTCATTTGATGATAAAAAACCTTATTTAATAAATCCTGATGATTTTTCAGATTTAGTAACTAACAGCCATAAATAGTCAATAGCTCATAAAACGCCAATGATTAGTTTTAATTTTATGGTTTCATACCTTATAGTCTAACGGTAATTTAAATTCTACATTCTAGTTTTTTGACAAAGAATATTATCGAATTGATTCTGTATATCACCCACTAATATAATAGTAATTTTCAGAACAATTTCAATTGATGATTAAAACAAATGGTGAGTATAGAAATTTATGGTTCCCTCCGCACCTCACAGTCAGTCAGATCTTATATAAAAATACATTAAAAACATACGTATTATTCAATACATCCTAATGATTTTTCACATAATACTAATTTTCCGAACACTCATTTGATGATAAAAAACCTTATTTAATAAATCCTGATGATTTTTCAGATTTAGTAACTAACAGCCATAAATAGTCAATAGCTCATAAAAAGCCAAAGATTAGTTTTAATTTTATGGTTTCATACCTTATAGTCTAACGGTAATTTAAATTCTACATTCTAGTTTTTTGACAAAGAATATTATCTAATTGATTCTGTATGTCACACACTAATATAACAGTAATATTCCGAACACTTCCATTTGATGATTAAAACATCGGTGAGTATACAAACTTATGGTTCCCTCTGCACCTCAGTCAGCCAGATCTTATATAAAAATACATTAAAAACATACGTATTATTCAATATATCCTAATGATTTTTCACATAATAGTAATTTTCCGAACACTCATTTGATGATAAAAAGCCCTATTTAATAAATCCTAATGATTTTTCACATAATAGTAATTTTCCGAACACTCATTTGATGATAAAAAACCTTATTTAATAAATCCTGATGATTTTTCAGATTTAGTAACTAACAGCCATAAATAGTCAATAGCTCATAAAACGCCAATGATTAGTTTTAATTTTATGGTTTCATACCTTATAGTCTAACGGTAATTTAAATTCTACATTCTAGTTTTTTGACAAAGAATATTATCGAATTGATTCTGTATATCACCCACTAATATAATAGTAATTTTCAGAACAATTTCAATTGATGATTAAAGCAAATGGTGAGTATAGAAATTTATGGTTCCCTCCGCACCTCACAGTCAGTCAGATCTTATATAAAAATACATTAAAAACATATGTATTATTCAATACATCCTAATGATTTTTCACATAATAGTGATTTTCCGAACACTCATTTGATGATAAAAAACCTTATTTAATAAATCCTGATGATTTTTCAGATTTAGTAACTAACAGCCATAAATAGTCAATAGCTCATAAAACGCTAAAGATTAGTTTTAATTTTATGGTTTCATACCTTATAGTCTAACGGTAATTTAAGTTCTACATTCTAGTTTTTTGACAAAGAATATTATCGAATTGATTCTGTATATCACCCACTAATATAATAGTTATTTTCAGAACAATTTCAATTGATGATTAAAACAAATGGTGAGTATAGAAATTTATCGTTCCCTCCGCACCTCACAGTCAGTCAGATCTTATATAAAAATACATTAAAAACATACGTATTATTCAATACATCCTAATGATTTTTCACATAATAGTGATTTTCCGAACACTCATTTGATGATAAAAAACCTTATTTAATAAATCCTGATGATTTTTCAGATTTAGTAACTAACAGCCATAAATAGTCAATAGCTCATAAAACGCTAAAAATTAGTTTTAATTTTATGGTTTCATACCTTACAGTCGAACGGTTATTTAAATTCTACATTCTAGTTTTTTGACAAAGAATATTATCTAATTGATTCTGTATATCACACACTAATATAACAGTAATATTCCGAACACTTTCATTTGATGATTAAAACATCGGTGAGTATACAAACTTATGGTTCCCTCTGCACCTCAGTCAGCCAGATCTTATATAAAAATACATTAAAAACATACGTATTATTCAATATATCCTAATGATTTTTCACATAATAGTAATTTTCCGAACACTCATTTGATGATAAAAAGCCCTATTTAATAAATCCTAATGATTTTTCACATAATAGTAATTTTCCGAACACTCATTTGATGATAAAAAACCTTATTTAATAAATCCTGATGATTTTTCAGATTTAGTAACTAACAGCCATAAATAGTCAATAGCTCATGAAACGCCAAAGATTAGTTTTAATTTTATGGTTTCATACCTTACAGTCAAATGGTATTTTAAATTCTACATTCTAGTTTTTTGACAAAGAATATTATCTAATTGATTCTGTATATCACACACTAATATAATAGTAATTTTCCGAACATTTTCATTTGATGATTATAACAAATGGTGAGTATACAAATTTAGGGTTCCCTCCGCACCTCACAGTCAGCCAGATCCTATATAAAAATACATTAAAAACATACGTATTATTCAATATATCCTAATGATTTTTCACATAATAGTAATTTTCTGAACACTCATTTGATGATAAAAAACCTTATTTAATAAATCCTAACAATTTTTCAGATTTAGTAACTAACAGCCATAAATAGTCAATAGCTCATAAAACGCCAGAGATTAGTTTTAATTTTATGGTTTGATACCTTACAGTCGAACGGTTATTTAAATTCTACATTCTAGTTTTTTGACAAAGAATATTATCTAATTGATTCTGTATATCACACATTAATATAATAGTAATTTTCAGAACACTTTCAATTGATGATTAAAACATATGGTGAGTATACAAATTTATGGTTCCCTCTGCACCTCACAGTCAGCCTGATCCTATATAAAAATACATTAAAAACATACGTATTATTCAATATATCCTAATGATTTTTTACATAATAATAATTTTCTGAACACTCATTTGATGATAAAAAACATTATTTAATAAATCCTAACAATTTTTCAGATTTAGTAACTAACAGCCATAAATAGTCAATAGCTCATGAAACGCCAAAGATTAGTTTTAATTTTATGGTTTCATACCTTACAGTCAAATGGTATTTTAAATTCTACATTCTAGTTTTTTGACAAAGAATATTATCTAATTGATTCTGTATATCACACACTAATATAATAGTAATTTTCCGAACATTTTCATTTGATGATTAAAACAAATGGTGAGTATACAAATTTATGGTTCCCTCCGCACCTCACAGTCAGCCAGATCCTATATAAAAATACATTAAAAACATACGTATTATTCAATATATCCTAATGATTTTTCACATAATAGTAATTTTCTGAACACTCATTTGATGATAAAAAACCTTATTTAATAAATCCTAACAGTTTTTCAGATTTAGTAACTAACAGCCATAAATAGTCAATAGCTCATAAAACGCCAGAGATTAGTTTTAATTTTATGGTTTGATACCTTACAGTCGAACGGTTATTTAAATTCTACATTCTAGTTTTTTGACAAAGAATATTATCTAATTGATTCTGTATATCACACACTAATATAATAGTAATTTTCCGAACACTTTCATTTGATGATTAAAACAAATGGTGAGTATACAAATTGATGGTTCCCTCCGCACCTCAGTCAGCCTGATCCTGTATAAAAATACATTAAAAACATACGTATTATTCAATATATCCTAATGGTTTTTCACATAATAGTAATTTTCTGAACATTCATTATATTTAGATTTAGTAACTAACAGCCATAAATAGTCAATAACTCATGAAACGCCAAAGATTAGTTTTAATTTTATGGTTTCATACCTTACAGTCAAACGGTATTTTAAATCCTACATTCTAGTTTTTTGACAAGGAATATTATCTAATTGATTCTGTATATCACACACTAATATAAAAGTAATTTTCAGAACACTTTCAATTGATAGTTAAAACAAATGGTGAATACACAAATTTATGGTTCCCTCTGCACCTCACAGTCAGCCAGATCTTATATAAAAATACATTAAAAACATACGTATTATTCAATATATCCTAATGATTTTCACATAATAGTAATTTTCCGAACACTCATTTGATGATAAAAAACCCTATTTAATAAATCCTAATGATTTTTCAGATTTAGTAACTAACAGCCATAAATAGTCTATAGCTCATAAAACGCCAAAGATTAGTTTTAATTTTATGGTTTCATACCTTACAGTCAAACGGTATTTTAAATTCTACATTCTAGTTTTTTGACAAAGAATATTATCTAATTGATTCTGTATATCACACACTAATATTATAGTAATTTTCAGAACACTTTCATTTGATGATTAAAACAAATGGTGAGTATACAAATTTATGGTTCCCTCCGCACCTCACAGTCAGCCAGATCTTATATAAAAATACGTTCAAATCATACGTATTATTCAATATATCCTAATGATTTTTCACATAATAGTAATTTTCCGAACACTCATTTGATAATAAAAAACACTATTTAATAAATCCTAATGATTTTTCAGATTTAGTAACGAACAGCCATAAATAGTCAATAGCTCATGAAACGCCAAAGATTAGTTTTAATTTTATGGTTTCATACCTTACAGTCAAATGGTATTTTAAATTCTACATTCTAGTTTTTTGACAAAGAATATTATCTAATTGATTCTGTATATCACACACTAACATAATAGTAATTTTCCGAACACTTTCATTTGATGATTAAAACAATGGTGAGTATACAAATTTATGGTTCCCTCTGCACCTCACAGTCAGCCAGATCTTATATAAAAATACATTAAAAACATACGTATTATTCAATATATCCTAATGATTTTTCACATAATAGTAATTTTCCGAACACTCATTTCATGATAAAAAACCTTATTTAATAAATCCTGAAGATTTTTCAGATTTAGTAACTAACAGCCATAAATAGTCAATAGCTCATAAAACGCCAAAGATTAGTTTTAATTTTATGGTTTCATACCTTACAGTCCAACGGTATTTTAAATTCTACATTCTAGTTTTTTGACAAAGAATATTATCTAATTGATTCTGTATATCACACACTAATATAATAGTAATTTTCCGAACATTTTCATTTGATGATTAAAACAAATGGTAAGTATACAAATTTATGGTTCCCTCCGCACCTCACAGTCAGCCAGATCCTATATAAAAATACATTAAAAACATACGTATTATTCAATATATCCTAATGATTTTTCACATATTAGTAATTTTCTGAACACTCATTTGATGATAAAAAACCTTATTTAATAAATCCTAATGATTTTTCAGATTTAGTAACTAACAGCCATAAATAGTCAATAGCTCATAAAACGCCAATGATTAGTTTTAATTTTATGGTTTGATACCTTAGAGTCGAACGGTTATTTAAATTCTACATTCTAGTTTTTTGACAAAGAATATTATCTAATTGATTCTGTATATCACACACTAATATAATAGTAATTTTCCGAACACTTTCATTTGATGATTAAAACAATGGTGAGTATACAAATTTATGGTTCCCTCCGCACCTCACAGTCAGCCAGATCCTATATAAAAATACATTAAAAACATACGTATTATTCAATATATCCTAATGATTTTTCACATATTAGTAATTTTCTGAACACTCATTTGATGATAAAAACCTTATTTAATAAATCCTAACAATTTTTCAGATTTAGTAACTAACAGCCATAAATAGCCAATAGCTCATAAAACGCCAGAGATTAGTTTTAATTTTATGGTTTGATACCTTACAGTCGAACGGTTATTTAAATTCTACATTCTAGTTTTTTGACAAAGAATATTATCTAATTGATTCTGTATAATCACACACTAATATAATAGTAATTTTCAGAACACTTTCAATTGATGATTTAAACCAATGGTGAGTATACAAATTTATGGTTCCCTCCGCACCTCACAGTCAGCCAGATCTTATATAAAAATACGTTCAAATCAGACGTATTATTCAATATATCCTAATGATCAAACACATCCTAATGATTTTTCACATAATAGTAATTTTCCGAACACTCATTTGATGATAAAAAATATTATTTTTAATAAATCCTACGATAGAATATACGATAGACGCAGTGCACAGAAGTAAACTGAAATTTGCTTCACCAAAGTTGTATAAACCTTTGTTTTGCTCAGGTGCTATGTTAGGAAATAAATATGACTGTAATAACATGAAATTGGCCATAATTGTAAATGCACTTGTCTTCAATGAAAAAATAATTGGAGATGAAAGTAACGAAATAATAACTCAATCTAACAGCTTCACCACAAGGTAATTATTTAAATGGCGGTGTACGAGCAAGATAATAATTTAAGTGGGCTTATAACAGCGATGAAATGAAAGTAAAATGCAAATCTAGTTAATTTTTTTTTTAAATACACATGATAAGAGAAAACAGTTACAAAGTACATGATTGTCAATAAACTTCTTAGCTTTACATGGTACAGCAGTTAATTCACAAAATCACTAACACAGAGCGGTTCAAAAAATAAAAGTCGTGCTTACATTAAAACTAAATCATCTAAAGAAACAGTCTTTCTGGTGCATAAGAAAATCAGCACAAAGAAATATATAGCGGAAAAGGTCATATAATTTACACGAAAGTAGAAAATCTATCTTTGTGATGACTTTAATTTATCTAGATTCTTTAAATATGCAATGTAGTTCATCTATATGAAACATTTAGTATTAATATATCATTTGGAGTTCTGAGAAAAGATGTATATTTGACTTACAACATAGACACAAAATAGACCATAAAAATAAATCTATTAATCGAAAATGTTGAATCTGCACTGACCGAATATGAATAATTCTCATAATGTTTCAATTGTTTTGGGATTAACATAGTTTAGTATCCATTAGTAGTATTATTTGTCCATGTTTTAGTTAGAAGACAACTAGTCGGTGTGTTGGAATAGCATGTAGGTTTGTGTTTACTATCCATGGTTTCATACCACGGATAATCATTAGCCTATATGGAATACTAATCGTCGAATCTCAATATTATTATAGAATACTCAATATTTACTACTACATTTTCTGAAATACATGCTCAGTCACAACTAAAGTGCTAGACAGATTTTCATAAAACTTGTATAAAATTAGTTCATGATTTGAATTATAACACATAAGTTACTTTTTAAGGTGAGAAATAATATAATTCCTGTAGGATGAAACTACATTTTTACTCGATAAAAAAATCATTTCGTGTCAATAATAAACGTGAAGTGTGTATTAAATCTAGCGCACACGTATCTCTAGAGCCCAAAACAGGCACAGAAGTGCAACATCCTTTTTTTAGTATTGCGAAAATTCTATTAGATCAGAGATAAAGCCCTTCATCACAAATCCCTATTAGTAAACCCATGGACAAATAGTTGCCATAGAATTTTTGCTAGAATAAAATTAAACTACGAGAGATGATGCTAGTAAAAATTCTAAATAAAAGAGAATAATATTCTAATGTAGAAGCGTTAAAGCAGGTAGTGCTAATCTGACTTACGTGTCGTCACATTTTCACACAGGACGCCAGTCGAAGAAGCACGTACCAATCGACGTACAATCCACGGCATGAACAGCCATCATGGGACGTCCACCCGTGCCCAGATGTGCGCTCGTACACATACACACACTCGACATGCCCTAACAGGGAGAAAGGAATTATTTATTTTTTAGTTCCTAAATCATGCTTTTCCCTGGGATAGTATTTCGGTAAAATACAGCAAAGCACAAATATGAATTAAAAATATAAAATTAACCAAATATTTATTACTTTTTATATATTATTATTAATATTTATTACTATAATATCTACATCTTACTAGGTGTTAAAAAAATTAAGTGACTGCCTTTTTGATTGACTGCTTTTTTGTTTGTAAACTTAAGATCAGTGGAAAATATTTCAAATTTTAGTTTTTACACCGACGATCGAAACTTACAGATGAACGCCATTTTAGCAAAATATATTGCGATCCGTATACGAAAACGGGGGAAATTTTTTTTTTTTCATAATGTCAATTGTCTTAAAAGTTTATCAGAACAGCAGCATCATACTTTTGAAAACTTGAATGCGAACTGTCTTCTCAATTACGCCACTATGTTTTAAATGATAATACGTTACATAACATACCTGAAAATGTAACTTAATGCCGTTATTAAATAATAAACTCATTTCATCTTCCTTTTTTTTAGTCGTAGAGATAATTTGACACGAACTATTTCTTTTCTTTTAAAATTAGAAAAATTAAATCTAATTGTTGTGTTCTATGGGGTGTTTTGACAGCTGTAATTTTCTTAGATTTTTAGGTTAGAAATTACGTCTTTAAATGAAAAAACAATTTCGAAATAAACATATTTTGTTATAAAAATCCGCTAGTTCGAGATAGGCCATTAGAGAGAATCGACAAAGAAACCTAATGGCCACATACAATCTCAAGATATACATGTCAAAAAATGTTTGTTTTCACTATTTAAATAAATGTAAACTGTCTTATGTAATCACATAAAAATCATATGATTATGTGTAGTTATTTTTGTTGCTGTTTTTGTATTCTACTTAATCTATCATATATGTTACCCACACCATGTAATAAAGAAATTTAATTACTTTACACCAATTGAAATATAATGATCAAATAAACAAAGTTAAATCTAAGAATGTTATCTATACATTCTAAGAAACTAAAATCTAATACAAAGTACTCAAATATACAATAAATCCAATTATTTTCTAAATAATCCTTTATTAATTGACTACATATATTAAATCTACACACGAACAAATTACTAGGTCGTAATAAATTATTTTTAGCTTTTCATTCAATATAACGATGTTGTATATTAGTATTATTAATATAAATCTTACTTTTACAATCTAAACAATACCATGATTTTTTTTAAAATCCATAATATTTTTGAAAAAATCTTCTAGACAATTGGATAATTTAGAATGAACGGTTATATCTGAAATTAGTAAAGCTTTTATAGAATTTTGAAATTATATACAAGATGGATTAATATTTCTAAAACGATGAGAACGAACTTTACCAAATATATTATTTTCAAGATGATTTTGATTCAAATTTCTTGGAGAAAGAAGATTATGTTCTTTGATTTCAAAATTTCCACAAATTAATAAAACTTTTCAATGTTTCAATCCAATTTTTTAGACTTAGGCAAAACTTATTTCATATCATTTAAGCGTTTAATAGAGTCTAACCAAAATGTTACTATAGTCTTAAGTTTCCTCGACAATATTGTTGCGAGCCATTAAAACCATCAAATAATTTATCTAAAAAGGCTACTATACTTGCAGTGTCTCCTGTAGTTTCACCAACAGTCTTAGAGTTAGTATCCGGTCTTCCAGCTGTAGAGACCAAGACTAATTGCATAGTAATATTTTTAAATCTAGTGAACCAAAATCACATTTACGTATGGAGATAAACCTCCTCTAAACTGAATTGAAATTGCACATTATTTTTTACAACATAATCGAAATTAAAATACAATGATAAAAGTACATGTCATAAAACTTGAAGGAAGAGAAAATCATATGACTATTACCGTGTGGTGCTTGCAACAATAGCATACAACGAACCGTATTCACTAGGCATTTGTACACAATAACTCACTTTCATAGGATACACACTCTGTTGCACAATCTTTTTCATAAACATCTATAATATCTCTCCATTTGGCATTCTTTCGATACCTATCAAATAAAATATCGTATTTCGGCATATTATTTCTCAAACTTTTTACAAGACGCGGTGGATCATATATTATAAACAAATCTTTGACTGAAACCCCAACTACATATTCTTCACATTTCAACACTCCTAACGTACTCAGTCTGTAAATAATTTACAGTTGAACTATTTGTGGCACCTGATTGCATACTAAAGCTAATGGATATAAATTACATTCTTTTTTTTAGTTTTCATTACTTCTTTTAAAATAACACTCAAACGATAAGATGGAGCTTTCATGACTCACAAACACCTTTTAACATGAATACTAACGCATGATCAGTAAAGTTTTGTTCGCGTTCATCCTGCTCAAAATCCACAATGCCAACAATTTTTTTCTGAACAACTAAAATGGATACCGGAAGATTAAGCCACCTCATCAATAATAATAGAACAATATTTTCTACGATCACTTCAGTTAATAGTTTCATTTTTAAAAAGTTACGATCTTATTATTATTTAAACCGGCACCAAATATACCAAATTTTAAAAGCTATTGACGGTATTGTGAATAATTTTTGGAGCAATTTATAACATTTCGAACTATTCTTGTATATTGCGAAACAATGTAATTTTTCATCCATACTAAATCTGTGGCCTTTCTTTTTCACATTCTTATTTAATAACTGCATTCTAACAAATATCCTACGACTTTCGCTTAAACCTTCCAATGACACATTGAAAAAAGCATTATATCTCTCTTTTCCTCCACTTTTCCCACCTATTTTTCTTTTTTGATTTCTTCTTGCACCTCGAACTGCAAATAAAAAAAAAATGATTATTCGACATAGAAGAATATAAAAATAAATGTTTTTTGGTTTGAAATAAATGCTCCATCATAATTATTTATCACACCTCGGAAAGTGAAAAATGTTTTCCAAATTTCCTATCCCTTATCTATCTATATTCTTGTACTGATAGTTAAAGTATAACTTACATTAAAATTACTATAAGGTCAATATATTTATTTTTTGACGACATTCAAAAGTATTTCAGGTCATATGTTGCAAGTACCTACTAGAGAGATTCAGGGGCTAGTGTTGCTTCCTTGTTGAGCGGGGTCGGGGGCTAGGGCTGATTATTTCTTCACATGCCGCACCTTCTTCAATCCTCTTTATCTAAAGTGAAAATTAATAATACAATTATTGCAAATATGTTACTGTACGTTTAAAACTCAGTTTATTGAAATGTGAAATATAATTTCGATGATAATGACAGTTTTAATAAAAGTAACATTAATAAAATATAATAAATACAGTTCAATGAGAAGAATGTGTAATATTTACCGGCAACAGATGGAAAAATGGTAGGCACAGCTATCATATTTAAAAATTTACACGTGGCAGATGAATTTTGACCCCAGTCGACGTGCAGATATCGTTGTTCCACCAAATTCTTCGACATTCGGCATCAAGGGGGAATCCTATTTTCGATTAAATGTAATGTAACATTTACGTGTAATTAAAATGAGGGAACATATGCACTTTACAGCCAGGAACATTTCGACAAATTTTTTTGAAATCATATGAAAGTATACACATTAAAATCTACATATCTAGAAATAAATTCTGCAGCTGATGTTTATTTAATACAAAAAAAAAACATTTTCAAAAAAAATACTCAAACTCAAATACTCAACAGAAATATGTCACAATGAATTTATAATTAGATATTACACATTTGACACACACACAAAGGAAATAGAAATTAATGAAATTAAATCACTTAAAATAAACTTTTAAAATTACATTAAAACAATGTAATTTTTAACAGTATGCTGTCAATCTTTAATTTGTTTTTTTTTTTATTTATGACTTTCAATTTTTGTATTTGCCATTACTGTAAAAATATAATTATGGTAATTAATTTTTAACATATAAACTTATAATGTACTACGTATTAAAAAAAATACAAATGATATGTGTATATATATATATATATATATATATATATATATATATATATATATATATATATATATATATAACTAAAATAATTTTCGGCCATGGCTAATGTATTAAAAAAATTGTTTAAAGAATAACTTCCATAAAAAATTTATATTCACTAAAAAATATTTGTTATAAATGTTTCGAAAGTATAAGCAAAATCCCAGCCAGGGCTGGGCTTAATTTAAATAATCCACAATAAATATTGTAATATTTATTGATTATTTACTTTAAATTGTAATAAATATTGTTCACCGTTTAAGCAAAATGTAATTTTGACAGTGTTGACATTTTAAAAAAAATATTCAATTTTGATAATTATTTTTTGTCATAAGTACTTAATAATTCATAATAAAACATCCTTTTAATTGTGTAATAAGTGGTTAGTGATAAAAGAATAAGTGAAATAACTGGATAAAATGGTTAAAATCTGTTCCATCGCAAACTAAATCGTCAGGCAGAAAATTTTTCAAATTGTTTTTTTTTTATAATAAATAATAATCAGCTTCAGAATTTCTTCCAGATATATAGTTTTTAATGTGTATACTTTCATGATTTTAAAAAAAATGTCGAAATATTCCTGGTTGTATAGTGCATTTAAGCCGAAATGTAATATTAATAATTTAAAATTATTTAAGAAATAAGTTTCAACTTACGAAGAAAATCATGAAAAGGTTTATAACCATTTATGACCATAACATGACCGATCTACGGTCATATTTCTAATAATTACAAATAAATCTAATACAAAACAGCAATAAAATTAATATTTAAAATATAGTAATAATATAAATTTCAAATAAATATTGTAATTAAACATAAAGCTATTTTTGAAAAACTGTTACTAAGAAACGTCGCTTGAAAGTGGAACCGTTTTTGTACCATTGAGTACCAGCTTGTTCTATATTCCATAACAATATTTATGCTTTACTATAGAATTTTGTTTAAATCGATAAATATACATTAAGTGTGCGAAAGAGACTGGGCTTTCGCGTTTCACTTGAAATATTTGTATGAAATAAACCTCACTCTGGAATACACTCCGTGTTAAACAGTGAGTTCGCTTGGTCGATGCCAAAGAAGGCCGTATTACCCGATTGAGCGTCACCGATCCGAACGAACGTCAATAAGCTTTCACTTCAATTTATTTTTTATTATTAATGGAAGTTGCGTTTAAAATCTACAATTTTTTAAAACGTTTTGTGACCGGAAAACGAGAAATGACGTTTTAAGACCCATTATAAAACAATGAAAACAGGTGAACGCTGGAGAACCTGTACTAAACCGACAGTCAATAACTTCCCTTCACGCCGCATACGCAGTACTACATGGATAATGTACTAAATAGATGGAACACTGTATATGGCATTTTTAACACTTTTAGAAAGATATAGCATGTTACATCTCATTTACGACCTGCCCATACTGCCCTATATTCACTTTTGTTACGGTTCAATTGAAAATCATCTTATATATTGTAATTACAATTATTTATTTTTAGTTACAAGATATATATATATATATATATATATATATATATATATATATATATATATATATATATATATATATTTGCTCTTTCTTTTAATTTTGGACTGATCTACATTTCCATAATATACAAGCAACTACATATTGAGTTTTATTAATGGAAATTCAACGATAAAACTCACGATGGTTCTAATAAACAATGAAGCCATTCAGTTTAATGAAATTATAAGGATGAACTAAAGAGACACGCAGCATGATCTAAATTATGAACATAGCAACAAAGATAAAAACAAATGACGACTACAAAAATCTACCTACGAGTAAAGAAATGTATGGAGAAGTAATGTGTATAATCTATCAAGTCGAGAAGTGTACATATAATACATCACCACCTATCTGAAGATGAAAGATAATTTTATTAATAACGCGATCCAGTTTTTTAAATTAAAGGTAATTCATTTTTTTTTGAATGTGCTATATAAATGATTATGCCAAATGAATCACTTAGTTATCAGTCCTAAACCTGGAGCATAAATATTTATCGTGGTACGAAGAAATATTAAAAAGCATTTTGTTAGAAATGTCTCATTCAGAAATGATACGAATTCCCACCAATTTTAGCTGTAAAGATAAAGGATTAAAAATTGATTGCACGTTGTAAGTATATAGCGATTTGTGATATACGGACACAACGGAATTACGCCACTCACTCATCGAGTATTTTGTTACCGATATTTTTTAATACTCGTACTTGTCATACTCAGTATCTCAAAATACTCGTATCGCCCAAGTCTATGCGACACCGAAGCCGCCTTATGTGTGAACGGCACAGATGTTAGTGTCAGACGTTTGTGTTGCAATTAGTGTCGTCGTATATACTATATGGGTTTTTAGTAGACAAACCATTAGTCTCGACTGTATGAACGCTACTTATATTTATAACAGTGTATCTTACCTTAGTACCTTGCAAATAATTAAATCACTAATTTTGGTCTCGAAACTCACTAGATTTTGGAGATTTTGTAACGAAATTTTTCCCTAGAAATCACTAAATTAATGAAAAGAAAAAAATGGTTGGTGAAATAAAAATATATTTCAAGAAGTAAAACTTAACTTTTGAATTAAGGGCATAAGTAACTGACTTTAAACTCAAATAACTAACTTTAAAACAAATAAGTAACTAACTTTAAACTCAATATCAAATACTTCAGCCGGTATTTCTTCTTCATCTTGGTTAGACAATCGACATGGACTTGCAGACGCAGATGGGCGAGATAAATCGTAATTTTTTTCTGATTTAAAAGAATATTTATTATTTTTTACCTACAGCGACCAATGTTCAGAATTAGTACATATTAATATTTTGTTTGTGATTTCTTCAGTAAAGAAGAGTTCAAAGACCTCTGTAGTATATTCCGAGCCGGACCTTTACTTCCAGGTGAAATTTTACATAGTAATGAAATTAGATTTCACTTGCCACATAATAATTCACTTGCCACATGCTAATTAAGAACTCAAAACTACAGAAATAACAATCTTACGTGTAATAATTTCTACAATTCTAATAAGCCATTACTAATTGCAGACAGTTTAAATATACATTCCCTAGGCGCAATTTGTGGGAGGATGAAAATATTATTGTAATTATAGGACTAAAAGATTAAATATTATCTTCTACAAAGTTCACAGAGCACGCGTTGAGGAATATAGAATATTTAAGTGGTATTAGAATTTTGAGTTTTCATTTTGATAGTCTGTCTTGCCTTTTGTCACTGAACGAGATGTAAATTAGAAAATCTAATTAATAAGAGAAATTCAATGCCTATGATAATATATATGTTTTATATTGAGTAAAATGGAAAATTGCTAAAATAACTGGGAAATGCGAAGCATGAGAAAATATTTTTTAAATGTAAATTTAAATCAGACATTCATGTTGTTTTAAGGAATAATGGAATATATTATTCTATAATAGTATTATTTTTATTACAACATTTGAGTATGCAATGAAATTAATAACTGTTCAGGAAAATTGACGCACCAAAATTATTTAATTTCACATTTAAAAATATTTTTGTCAGGATTGTAACTGGCTTGATTGTAAGGAATAGAAACATTTGGTAAGATTTCATTTTCTCAACATTACTAAAAAACTTAAAATTCTTCACTGACCTTCTTTAAATCATCTTTTTGAAATCTGTGACAATGTGAGAAATATACAAAAAGTTTTAAGACAAAAATTTTTAAATATCACAGTTGTTTCTTGTATTTTTGCATTTTATTCTATACAAAATATTTTGGTGTCTGCAAGATTCATATTTGTTTATTACATGTTATTGTATCTATGTTTATAGATATTTGATATGTAGAATATAACAAGTGCCTATTTTTATATGGTAATTATTGGGGATTACTTTTAAACTTCTATTATCATATATTTGATTAGATTTTAATTATCGGACAGTTTCTATTTTACCCAAATGGCAGATCGAAACTTTCAATGTTTTCCACTTAATAATTGCGAGTAATTAAAACCTTTCCGATCCAAATATGTAGTTACTGAATAAACGGTTCTTCTTGTTGTATGGGAGAGGGGGAGGGGAGAGTTTAGATGTACAGTAATAAAATATAATTGTATTAACAAGTGGTAGTAAAGTAATTGTCATATTTAAAATAGTTTTAAAGGCCCATGTCCTTAATAGAAAAATAGTATTTCCTTATACTTGTAGTATAATTAAAAATAATTTGGTTTTTATTCGTGAGAGTAGTTATAGCATATAATAAAACGATTTTTAAATTGAAGCGTCTCCCGTGTCGTAGCTATATTTAATTTTTTTGTATACCTTGAGAATTACATACGATAACATAACAATCATGAACATAGGATCCAAACAGATAAATCCCGAGTGTCGCTAACGTTACATCCCTTTCTTAAAGCGTGCAAAAGAAAATGTATATAGTGTGATCTGTTACGTTAGTAAATTATATTTATTATCTATGGACGCGAGAGCCCAAGACGAAACTAGCTGAGCTAGAACATCTTTGACTATGGAAACTAAAGAACATGCCATTATTTCCTATATAAGGTATTCATTATATAAATATAATGCATTCTTCAGTAGTAATAACAAAATACTTTATGTCCCTTTTTTTCTTAAGCAAAGCCGGTTCGTCACGAAGATCAGCGCAAAATGTGTCAATAATCACAAGAAAATATGTTTTCGTTAACAAATTCATTACTCAAAGTATTATTTTTTTATTTCTCTTCAGTTTGCTACAATTGTTCAACCGCTTCATCGTGGTTGCAACAGTGTGAATCCTTTATGACGATTGAAAGTAAATTTATTGACTTGTGTTGTCTTTATCTTATATGATTGTAATATATTTTTGTATTTAAATACAATTTATAACTTGAATACTGTTAAGCGATTAATTCTTTATTATCGTGAATAGGTTATATATTTGTAACATATAATGTTAATGTGTGTGATAAGTAAAATAAATAAATATATATCAACATAAAGGAGGCCGGCAAAAAGGGGCATGTTATTGCAGAAATAGAATATAAATTTTAGTAAACTGGTATATGTTTCTTCGATTATGTTGCTTATCATGTTGACCTTGGATTTCAAGTAGATGTTGCATATTTAGACAATCGGAAAGCTTTCGATCGTATAGATAACGATATATAATTAAATCGCCTTGGAGAGGCAGGGTTCTTCCTTCCACTTTTACGATTTTTCTCTTTTTATCTTACGGATAGAAAGCAACATGTACGAGTGGCCAACTTTACATCCGTGACTTCGTACCATCGGGAGTGAGCCAGGGTTCGAATCTCGAGCCTCTACTTTTCACTACTCTGGTCAACGAAATTGGTTGCGCGGTGAAAACTGCGCATTGTTTGCTATTCGAGGACGACATGAAACTGTTTACTGTAGTCTTGACGTGTGTGTGCGTGTGTGTGCTTGAGTGTGCGTCCTTGACGCAACAGATGGTGAACAGTTTCGGCATAACATCAGCGCCATCGTTAAATGGAAGCGTAGCAAGCGGATTATGGCTTAACACAAACATATGTTGAATAGTGAGTTACAGCCGAGCATACGGTTAAAGACGAAAATCGCATTTGTACGCGTCGTGTGTATGTCGTTGATTTGGGAGTCAGATTCGATTGGCGATTGAACTTTAGCAGGCACATGGCGGATTTAGTAAAAAAATAATTTCGAGAAATAGGATTCGTTTTAAATAATTCAAAAGATTTTCAAACTATGTCAACAATTCATCTGCTATACATTGCATAAGTGCAGAGCCGATTAGAATCCGGCTTCATTATTTGGAGCCTACATAAAGTTAAATACAGCCTGATCATTGAGTGTGTAGAAAATGTTCTTTTAATATCTGCATATGAGGAACTATGGCTACTTCCTCTTTCTATTTTCTACCGATTTCTTCTTCGGTTTATTAGGTTTCCATTCCTTGCAACTCAGAAGAGATGTTGCGCTTATGAAATATATCTTTCAGCTATTAAAAGGATACATTCTATGCCCGTATTACGGAGCCTTTCATTCTCCGTACCTGACAATTTCCTGCGTTCACGCAATTTCACTGCTATGCCATCCTCTAGAATCGAACTATACTGGAATTCTCCAGTTTCCCGTGATATTCAATTGCTCAATCACCTGATCGCGGTCGCACCGGTGTGTGATTTGTTTATGATAAGTGAAAGTAAATTTGTCGTTATATTTTATAGTTCTTATGTATTTTGTTTTTATGTATTCTGTTGTATGTATTATATATTTTAATATATACCTTTTTTGGTATTAATTTGTTAAGCTATTACTTACTTATCATTTTATAAATGTATTGAAATAAATAAATAAATTTATAGAATAGAAAAAAGTAATAATCCGTTGATAGGCAATCATGTCAGAGCAAAAATGGAATGTAATCTGTAGCCATAGCATAAAACAAAATGAGTTGTTTCCTAAACGTCCATGCATTATATTTTTAATATATATATATACACATATATAATATATCGTGTTTTTTCTCATTTAGATGTTTAAGATCCCTGACTACGTTTTTCGACCATACGTCAAAACTACATTGCCGTTGTTGCTGTCTGTCATACTGTCATTGCCGTTGTTGCTGTCATTGGACCTCCCATGATATGCAATATTTGAAAAAGTTCGATGAAGGCAACTAATGTTTTTTATAACGATTCACGATTCACGACTATTGAATTTCAATCTTAAACTCCAGTCCAATAAGCGCAAGTTTTTCACAAGATCATCGCCTAATTAAGTTATATAATAACTGAAAACGGTATAAAACACTTTCAGTAAGCAAATAACCATGGTCAAATTGGCCTGTCAATGTATACAAACCCAACCTACACCGTTTGATACATCTGCACATGTGGGCTTCAATTTTTGTTATAATGATAACATCTTAAGTTCAAATTGGCCTGTCAATGTATACAAACCCAACCTACACCGTTTGATACATCTGCACATGTGGGCTTCAATTTTTGTTATAATGATAACATCTTAAGTTCCAATGATGTGCGATATTATCATCTTTAGTGTTCTTATAACATAATATTTTTATTGTTCATGTAGATCAAATAAACATGTAAAACACGAGTAGAACTCGCACTATGAAGGTTTCGTACACACACATATTTTTGAACAGCAGAGAAGAATATCGGATCTTTTGTTTTGTAATCGATAATTTATACATTTTAATTAAATGTAGAATGTACCTCCCATTAACGACGAAAAGATATAGACCAAAATAATAAGGTGCATTAATGTATTTTTTTCAGTACATGCAAGTTATGCATAATTTTTTCTTTTTTTCCTTTACATAATGATTATTTTATAAATTTATTAATCTTGATTTCTATGTGAATCTTGGAAATACAAAAATATAATCCCAACACCAAAACGCTCTACAAATCAGTCAGAATCCTGAGATTTTGAGAATCGGGACGCCTATGATGAAAATTTGGCGACATTATCTTCTGCCCTTAAAATATTTTTTTAATCTTTAAGGTATAAACATCTTTGTTCTTCAATGTACGTCTGTTTTTTTTCAACTTTATTGGTTTCTGGTTTAAAATTCTTGAACCTTGCTCACCGAACGTTTTCTCCATATCTTAAAGAAAGCCAAAAACAAACTTAGTAGGGGAGAGTCGGCTATATCGTACCGCCGTTTAAATCGTACCACTTCTAAATTTCCCACAAAATAAGTAATTATTTTAATGCTGGTAACACTAAACTGAGCTCCAGTGCCGCCAACTACCAATCAGCCAGTTGCAAATGGCGTCTGTAGGAAAGTGAGTGTATGAGCGAAAAAAAATATTTTTTGTGATAGTTGATGTAAATTATCGTGGTGATTCGTAAGGATATAACTAATGATAAAGATAAGCTAAGACTATATGGAATACATTATTTGATTACAAATCTAAGTTCCATTATTCTTATTTTTGGTTGGCGTGTCTTAGTTTTGAGGTTATATTGTAATACTTTTTTTTTTAAATTATTGTGTTCATTAAATCGTACCATTTGCAGTCCGGTAAATCGTACTGGTACGATTTACCGAACTCAGCTTAGTCGCCTTGTCTAAAATTGTATATGAGACGTTGAAAATGAAAAGTTTTTTTTATTGTTTTAGATGACGGATCCTAATGCCAAAAGGAAATACTATCAGTGGAGTCAAGAAAGGGTTCTTGTGGCATACGAAAAAAGAGGAATGGGGTTAAACAAAATTTCAAAAACTTATTCCAAAACTCACAATTTTGCGACACGTTAAGAAAAGAAATAATATTGCGGTTCACGATACAATTCAAAAAGGTAGACCTGCCATTTTTGATTTTGATATTGAAAATAAGTTAGCTCAACACATTCTAGAACTAGAAAGACACATGTTTGGTCTAACGATAAATAACATTCGTCATCTTGCATACGAAATTGCGGAAATCCACAATATTTCGAACAACTTTAACAAAGAGAAGCGCACAGTTGGTAAAGGATGGTTCTACAAATTTATGAAAAGACACCCAGAGCTTAGTGTTATACAACCAGAGAACACATCACTAAATAGAATAAAAGGATTTAACAAAGAAAATGTTTTAAATTTTTTTGATTTGTTAGAAAATATTGTTGATGAAAATAACATAGCACCCACTATCATATTCAATGTGGATGAAAGTGGATTTTCCACCGTTCAAAAAAAAGCTCAAAAAATTGTTGGGTTAAAGGGAAAAAAGCAAATCGGTGCGACCACTAGTGGAGAACGAGGTGTGAATACCACTGATGTATGCTGCGCTAGCGTATCAGGCCAGTTTGTTCCACCAATGCTTATATTTAAAAGAATGAGACAAAATCCTGAACTGGCAGATGTTGCTCCTTTTGGCAGTATCGTTACTGTGTCTGAAAGTGGTTACATCAATACAACTCTTTTCGTCGAATGATTGAAGCACTTTATAAAAAACTGTAAAGCCCTCACTGGAGAACAAAGTTCTTCTGCTTCCCCATGGGCATTCGAAAAATATTGAATTTGGCGAAAGCTCACGGAATAATTGTTACAAATTCCAGGCCATACTACAAATCGACTCCAACCCCTCGACGTTTCCTTTTTCAAACCGCTAAGTACTTATTATATCCAAAGTACAGAAAAATGGTTAAGGACAAATCCTGGGCGGCAAGTAATGCAATATCAAGTGGCTAGATTGTTTGGTGAAGCTTATGAAAGGGCAGCAGTAATTGGCAATATTGTGAATGGGTTTAAGACAAGCCGAATTTAAAAATTTATTTATTCAGTTCTTGCGAAGAATGGTGGCGCCAACAGTGCACTTCTTACGAAAGGAGAGGCATTTTTATATGTGGTAATTGCATTAACAAGGGTTAAAATGTTCCTGTTACGTAGTCTTTAAGAAATTTGACTGGTCTCACGTTACTGGCTTAATAATTAATTTTTGTAGAAAATACTTCATTAATATTTAATTGTCAAAGTAGACTATTACATGGTTTATAATAACTTTGATTTATCTCAAATTATATACCTAAATTACCTGGTAATTGTGATAACTTTGATTGATTTTCAGACTGACATTGATGAAACAGAACTTCATTTCATGAGTATTTATTTGTTTTAAAACTAGGTCTAATCTGACAATGTCTAGAAATTTTCAATTGGGTAGAAGATATTTAAAATATATTTAATCGATCTTACTTTATTTCTAGATTTAAATTATTTAATAATTAGGATTGTTTCAATTTATTTCCAAAGACTAATTATAAATACAATACACAAGATTTTCAAATTTTTTTACAAATAAACAATTTATTCTTAAAATCGTTGCAATATAAGGAGGTTAATTTTGCTATTCTAAGCAATACGTTTACTTACCCCGAACGCATCTACATATCCCGAACGCATCTGCTTACCCTAAAGGGATGCGTACAGTTACCCGAAATTCGGATTAAGTGAACGCATTCCGACTTCCTGTTATTAATCGTTAATTACATAAAAATATTACAGCTTGTGTTATAGTTTCTATTGCCTTTTATTATGAATAAATGTTCTATCTAACAAAGTACTTTTATGTCCGTACCTCTTATATTTTAATTATGATGAGGCTTTAAAGACTAAAGTGCGCATACTTGAAAAATACAGAATACTGTAAAAGATTTTTTATCATATAATATGAGAGATTAAATTTATTCAAATAAATTTATGATCATACGCTTTCCTTATATTTAGTTATCTAGATAAATAAAAAATCACGTTTTATTTAATAATTTTGAAAACTTCTATTTGCTTAAATAAATGAAAAAAACCTTTAACGTTAATACGCTAAGCACATTTTTGTAGTCATTTTAATATATATTCCCCAATTAATATTCGTTGATTTAATGAACGTATAAAGATGATAGTTATTACATCTGTTCAAAAAAAAACATGATCATCATTTATGTTTCGGTTTAGTTAAGTTCTGTGCTGTACAAAAGTGCGATATTTCGATGTTAGTTGGTGTTTCCCTAGGTCAAATGAAAGTTTATGTTTGTTAAAAAATACTGAGGGTAGTTTGCAATTTTTACGTAATAAATTTATAGCTTGCACTTTAAACTCACTTGTTCTCCTTACATCCCTGAAATTATTAAAATTGCTGTAATTATGCAAAAGTGTAATCGTGGAGCTCCATTTAACGAAGACGAAGCAGCAAACGACTGCGGACTAGCAAACATATATTCGGGCGACACAATAAATAAATGTTTCTAACACAGTGACACCTTTATAGATTAACGATTTCCCATAATTATGAATGTTTTAATCAATCTGAATTATTTATTATAATTGTTTTGTTCAATCTCAATTATTTATTTATAATACGTTTGTGTTTATATTTCTATATCCAATAACGAGCACAAGAAAGGAGAGGGAAATTTGTTTGCTTCCTCTAAAGAGAAGGGCAAAGTTTTCACAACGGTTCAATTTCTTAAGGCGATTCTCAAATGTTGTATTGAGATTCGGGTAAGGGGGTCAAATTTGCCTCACGTGTAGAAGCCTGAATAGTGGCGATGTACCTACCTGCTTGTAATTAATACAGTTTCTTTAGCAACGAAAATACCATATTTTAAGAAAGTAAATGAAACAAAGTAGAAAAATAACTGGAAGTTAAGAATAAAAGTATTATTTTACTTTCATCTGCGAGATTTTTTTTAAATATTGACAAAAGCTACGTCGACTACATGTATATGCAGAGGATCGTAAACCTATATTTAGGAATACGTTGATATTTTCTCGCGATGTTACGTTCATATTTTCTTGCGAATTGCAAAATTAAGAAAACCCTATTTTTAATATATACTTACCTCAATAAATAATAGTAAAATAACAAAAGAGTAGATAGCATGTAAGAATTAATTGTATTTTAGTAGCAAAGTTCTTCGAATTGTAGTTAACGGAATAAAAGTATAACGATATTATGATAAAAACTTCTTTCTCTTTTAAATTGCTGGACGAGCAGATGTTCCGCTTTTTTAATATGTGACAAGGGAGATAGTTTTGTGGAAACCATTATGAAATATATTATCGAAATATTTTATCAATACAAAAAGAATAAAAATATATTTATCAAATTGAATAACAACATTGCAAAATCAAATTTAATTTATGTTTATGTTTACTAAAGAATAAGATAATAAAATAAAATGAATTTTTAAAATGCAATTACAGTATTATTATATTACATATTTAAAATGCAATTACAGTATTATTATATTTATATTATATGCAATATGTATATATATGCAATTACAGTAGTTATTTTGACGCATTAGGTTTAAACCTACATATTAACTTCCAAATTGACATAAACATTAAATAATATATATGTAAATTATTTCTACGCGTTTTGGCTCGATTTCGGTTATTATGTTTTAATGACTCAATTCCTCCTAATGCCATATTCGTTGTAACATCGAGTAATTATTTTGCAAATTTAAGTTGGTAACTATTAATTATATTAGCTTCAGAATTTAGATGAGAATAATGTAAATATGAGTAAAAACTATTTCTAGGAGTTTTAGCTCGATTCCTTTCATTCTATTTAATGACACGGGCGCAATTCCCCACCGATCGCTTACTATTAAACCATTAATGATATCACCTTAAAAATTCATAGATTAACACGCTCTGCGCTGAAGTTGGCATTTGGGAAAGCACACCAAGTTGACTTGTTAATGTCTGTCGTTCGTTTATTGTATTTCGAAATTATTAACTTTGCTTTATCTTTAACTACATTATTTTGAGATGAGTAAGATGTTGAGTTTTATGCACGAGAATCTTTAAAACAATTATTGTTATTCGTCTTTGTTTTATTTTGGGTAAAAATAGTTTGCCCAAAATAAATGTGACTAACGAATATCAGATACAGCAGAACAGTAAATTAAGGAGAAGATATAAATGTAATTTATTATTTTCAGGTAAGATTTTATTTTACACCAAAATTTAGAATGATTTAAAATTTAATTAAACCTTAAAATAATTTACACGATATTATATATATATATATATAGAGCCATTATGTATATATATGTGTACATATATAATAATGAATAAATGCCATTTATAACGGTGTTTTTTTTTGGATATAGAATTTTTAAAAATTCAGGTAAAAATTATGATAATGGCCATGATATTGGCCTTATTGAAAAGATAATTGTATGCCATCTGTGTTTAAATATAATTTCAGGCATGTAGTCGCTACGAGTGGCTTAAATGAAGCGCAATCTGGAAGTCCACTTCTCAATCACTTTTTCGAGGAATAATTTTTTTACCCAGTCGGATGTAGAGTGCAGAAAATCCATGTACTATTATTGTGACGCTATCATGTTCACAAAAAGTCACACTGTTTGGTGTGCTTTATGGACTGGAATAATTGACCTATGTTTCTTTAATATATATGTTGGCGAAAACGTCACAGTTAAGGGAGAGCGCCTTAGATCTACTATTACTGATTTTTCCTCCTATTGAATAGCATTAATATTGGAAAGCTTTAGTTTCAAGAAATTGGTACAATATGCCATACAGTGCGCAACACAATCAATTTATTGTAGAAGAAGTTCACATCAAGAAACATGAGCATGTAATTTCACATAATGTCCTTGTGAATTGCCCTCGACGATCGTGTGAGATCATACCTATGGATTATTTTGTATGGGGATATGTTAAGTTGCTAGTATATGCCGATATACCACAGAAGTTGGACCACTAGAAAGACAACATTCGTTGCGTTATTGCCAATATACAACTCCAACAACTCGAAAAAGTGGTTGAGAATTGGACTTCTAAATTGCGCTTCACTCAAGCCAGCCGCGGCGGCGGCATACCCTTTAAATGAAGCTCATGTCATGATTTTTAGATTTTTTTTCCTTTCAAAGTTGTATACTTTTCTATATATATATATATATATATATATATATATATATATATATATATAGAGCCGTAATCACTATACATGTTCGGACTTCTTTCGCTGTTTTCACATCTTGAATATGGATGTAATCGATTGGATCAAATACCATGATTCTTTTGGCGAAAGAAGAAGTCACGCGTGAGAAATCGTTTCAATTTGCTGACACGTGACCAAATAGTTATTATTCAAACGTCCGTATTGTTATTTATTCAATTAGATTAAATGCTCTGTGTCCATAACCTGTTGAAGTAAATAAATTTATGAAGTATCTTAATAATTTTATTGAAGTACACCACTGAGTAAATGATTACCACAGAAAACAACATCAACTTACATATTCAATTAACTTATGAACGCGGCAATTTTATATATTTATTTCAACATTTTTAATAATTTTGCGGGGCAGTCAAATCGTATTATAGCCTGAATTTATAGTCTTCAGAAATGTTAATTTTAAGTGATTCAATATTACCCATTGTTATTTTATGAAATACATACGTGAATAAATTTATAGTTGACAAGAGAATCAAATTTTAACAAACTAAATATTCTCATATGTTTTATGAGTATTGCTGTACCATTATTTGCACGCAGGTATGCACGCACTATTTATATTTTTACGTTTTAATTTTTCCTGTTACGACGCATAATTGTATATTGTCTAGTGATTAAAATACATTTTTAGGTACAAAATATGTAGCCAAACACACTCACCCTATCAGTTCCCAACTAAACTTACCTAATAAGTAAAACCGTTTACTTACTCTAGAAAACACATTTGCAAATTTTGCTATAAATTTGCTAATTTAAATTGATGTGTTTACTGAGAATTAATTAATATAGTATTGAACAAATGCAATTAAAGTTATCAGCACAAATGTATTATTAATAATCACGTTCAAATGGTGTAAACTAATCTGTTTCTAACCTTGATTAATTTATGCCTACGACGTACGTAGCTACGTTCGAGCAGAAATTATTACCTGGCAAATTTCCCTCCACATTGAATAATAAAAACAAAGTTACCTAACCGCCATGTTGTACAAAAAATATCCCCAGGAAGTTATGAAAGCTAGGAGTTATGAGGTTTAATTATGTACTTGTCTGTGATTTTTTTATCAAATATATCATAAGTTTAGGTGCATAGTTGATTAACGTGCTTAAGCTTGGTTATTTATTAGCAAAGGATCAGTATGCCATTGGTTGTATTGCATATCAATAAAAAGCGTAATTATTTCGTGGTGCATAAATAGAGTATCTTGTTTCGATTGTGCTGAAAGTTTGTTGGTGTTGACACATTCCCTGCCGGTACATCACATATAACACTTGATAATTCGTACCACTTTTATAGTATTTCCACAATGCGACCAACCGTATCCTAGAACGGAAAGATATTTATTCTTTCATTAGACTACTGATATTCATATGATAAATCCATATGATAAATATTAGTAGCCTATTTTAAGACATAATCAATGATACGTCAACTATGATCCGCAGAGAAAGGATTAAAATAAATAAATTATATTATTTATAATATATATATATATATATATATATATATATATATATATTTACAAATATATATAAAAGTTTATTCTAAACTTTAACTTTATACCTCCAAAAGAGATAAAATAGTGCTGTGGACTTGTAAATATATTAGCATACATAAATTTGCAGCTAAGAAAACTGATTTTTGAGTACGTTTAACGCTCTGTTCTAACTCATGCATATTTACGTGAATACATTTTTGACCTTTCGTGTACAAATATGTTGGTTGTATTTTTTTTTTTAATTTATTATAAAAGTCTAATTTTTCTATGTTCAATGTTGTGTGCATCCATAATGTGATAATTAATTTTGAAAACATTTTTTCAGTGTTCATTTTATTTAATTCTTTACACTATTTGCAAAATTGTGTAGTCTGCGTAGTCTTAATTAAAAAAACAACTATTAAAGTATTATACAAATGCTCTAACAGTTATTTTAAGTCAACACTATTATTAGTATTCAATTTATGCAATATTGTTATCGAAATAATTCATATGAACGATTTATTCAGTCAGACCTTACTGCGATTCATTGAAATCCGTTGATGTGAGATAAGCTGCGTAATAAGGTCAAAATTGAGACAAATGAATGGGTTTTTTACCTCCATGTCATGTAAAAGTACAAAAGCTTTTATTTATATACTATTTCTTACTAAATTTTGGGTAAGAATTGTATTAACATATTAATATCTACCTAGTATTATCATTTCGTCTCATGAAAGTAACATTTCTCGGAATTAACGTGGTTATATCTTCGTAATTTTCTCTTCGTTTTTTTTCTAATTGTCCGTCTTTTAATTTTTTTCTCAATAAAATTTAATTTTTAATTTTATAAAGACCGAAGAAACTATTTATAATCTCAAAAAAAATTTTCAATTTTTTTCATGACAATGAATTTTCCTACATGTCGGATGTCACTAGATGAGAGGGATAATTCACTAACATTAAGATTATAAAAGGTCAAATGCTTATGCATGTTAATATATTAAAGGCTAAACGTAAAGCAAAAATTCATTGCTAATGTTATTGGCATTTGGCTTATTTAAATATATATAATATATATTTACGCAATGAAAGTGAATGTGATGGTTTAGTAAAAATCAGTACGAATAGCGATAATTGCTTAATTCATTTCGGTTTTATACATAACAATTTTTACGTTATTCATGCATAAATGTTATTGTATCAATTAAGCTATTGAGAAAATTTAAACCCGTGTATTGTAAATCAATTCAGGAAATTCCACACAAAGGTTTTTAAAAGTTTAAATTTTTTCATTTTTGATTCAACTATGAGGCCACGCCTCGAATACTAAAATACACCCTTAAACTCAATGTTTCATATCAAGTCATATAAAAATAAAGAAGAAAGGAAAAAAATAAACGAGGAATTGTTTATTATGTTGATTAACAAGTTTAAAATATTAAAATTAATGTCCAATACTTTATACCATGATTTATGAATGACTACTGAATTATAAAAATACAAATATGCACTTAATTACGAATCTTTGTGGCGTTACTCTTCATCAGCAGTTGCCTCCTCCTCTCAGTGGCAGCTAATTTAGTTATGAAATACAAATTAAACATTGACAATACCAAACATTGTATAAATTTTAATATTACACTTTACATCCAAATTATCACAGTCACAAATATACTATTCATATTCAAACAAAAATAGTCCTGTTTTCTGACAGCAATATTGTCCCCGCTAACTCCGTATTGTTCTTGTCAGTAATTTTGATATCAACTATATTCATTGTAAAGTACATTGGATGAATTGAATACAAGGTTATTGCAGTCAATTTTATCCTTTTTTCGTCGCACCAAGGTCCGTGGTCGCAGCGTGACTAGGAGATCGGCCATAGCTGATCTGATTAGAATCAAGTTCTTTGAAGACGACTATGTTGATACAATTGGCTATGGATAATTAAATGCAGATTATTAGTGTGAGATAGCCATGGGACTTTAGGTACTCTTTCTATAGATTGCAGACGCTGGGAACATGGAATGATAGTATTTAGTTTTATACTTTCATCTTGGTTCATGTTGTTGAAGTACATTACAGACTTGGTCCGTGTGTTCCGGTAGGAATTTGGTGCTTTCTTTGTAGAAGAGATTAAAAAATTTAATTTAATTATATTCAAAGTTACGAAAAAAAAATTATATTTAAATTGTCGGATATTGTTTGAAAGGATTTGTTATAAGGGCTTCAAAAATGTTTTTTTTTCACAATTGTAGATACATCGGAGATATACTGATAAATAGGCAAAAGAAGTAGATTCTCCTCGCTTGGTTTTGTAAGTAATCAGCTAAAATTTATAGAAGCCCATGCAAAGTTTCTAGGAAATCTATATCAATTATTATAATATAATATATTTTTTAAAGATGCATCATATATTACGCCTATGAACGCTATAGCAGGCAATATATTTATATTGTGACAAATTAATATTTATAAATATTTTAATAGCAATACTATGAACCCATAAACCTTCATAAGTGTAATGCCATTGCGAGTTATACTGGCGTTACAGGTACAGGTTTTAATGAACGATAAAAAAAATACGTTTTCATAATCCTAAAGATGTAAATAGCACACTTCTCCAAACTGTGCGTTTCTATTAAAAAATGACGTTTCAAACATTATAAGGATGATATGTATGCAGATCAATCAGACTCTGACCCTTTCTGAGATTTTTGTATAATAAGCATAATTAGTTTCTTATTAGATAAATATTATTGGGCTAATAGACACAGATGAAACGTGATGGGCTGATAGACATAAACACGTGCGTGCATGCGTACGAGCGCGCGTGAGCGTGTACGTTCGTGCGTTCGCGCGTGCGTGCGCTCGTGATTGTATTAAAAATTAACAACATGTAAATTTTACGGATTTTTTAAATTTTTATTCACAATATTTATTTATTCATAGCGCGATTTACTTTGCAGCTATGTACATTAAATATCAATAGAAGAAGACTGTAACTTGGTCATTGCAAGTGAATGCAGAAATGTCATTGATATAAATATTATTTAAGAAAGATAGAAAAAAACATCAAACAACAACCACGACTGAGTTAGTGAATGGTTCTAAAACCAAATGCAAACAGAATAGAAACCATTTATTTGGTCATTGTTGGAGAAAACCATATTATGTTTTGACGATAAATAAAAAAAACGATATTACTACCACTTTAATGATAAACTAATTTTGTGGGTCAACTAGTTTTAAATTTGTGCAGGTTTTCGCACCTTTTAAAAACACTGCAAAATTATTTTTCAAGACATTCTAAACTGTTTTAAAAATTATAGTTTTGGAAAATTTCCTACATTATTTTGTAAATTTTAATTATTTTTAATATTTTGGTAAAATAAATAATTTAGAGGTTTGATTATCTCTAAAATTGTTTATTCGATACATTATCTCTTGGACCAAAATGTGTTATTTTTTTCATGCTCCATATAATAGCCAGGAAACTAAGCTAAATAAAACCAAAATTCACTTCCTTGTTTTCATGTGATACAAATTTAAAGAAACGAACGTTTTCTGGAAATGTTTATTTGTTTGTTACTGCAATACTTCTTTTCGTCATTTAATTAGTATTGAACTTACATGTTTGACAGAATATTTGTATAACATTATCTGAAATTCAATAGCAAAGTCACGAGTGCATTCGTCAATTGTGAGCGGAATAGTTAGAATAAAGTCTAAAAATCCCAATTGGGCTAAAAAAGCAAAGGTATTAAATAATTTTTTAACGATGCCAAGATTAAGCAAAGATTTTGGGTGACATCACATTGAAAATAATAAATAGCTACGCATGGATTTAATTTTATTTATGAGGAAAAAATGTGCTTCATTTTAGTTTATTTATTGAAAAATTAACGTGTGAAAAATTTCGAATTGAATTAGTACTTCGTTTGCTGTTCCAAACGAAGTACCTATTACATCAGATTATAATAAAATTATTATAATTAATAAAATTTAATATAGGCTCTAACCCCCAAACATTAGTAAAAATAGTTTTTTCCAATAAAATATTTATCTACTTTAAGGTATCTACTTGATACTAATGGCGAACTTATTGCAACGAGAGCAATCTCCTAGTTTAAATTTGGCTTTACAGTCAACCATAAACTAGGAGAATAAAAATAAAACTAAATAAGACCATAGTTAAAAATTAAGAATTTCTTAACAAAAACATATTTAATTTTAATAAGTCAATATTTATGAATTTGTGAGAACTGTTTACCATGTGAATTCATGTATATGTTTTTTGAAAACTACTAAATTATCCTACACATATCTTTACTATATTTGGTACTTTAATGTCACGATGACTTGACATAATATTTGTAAGAACACTATTGAATGTTATTATTAAATAATATCTTATTAAATGTTACTTTTAGCATTGGATTTTTTTTAAATGGCGATGCAAATAAAAAAAATTAGTGACAAAATATTCAAATTTATGATAAGGGTAATGTTGGAATATATATCACATTTATAAATATCATATTAAACATGATACATTAATGTATACGAATATTTCACGTAATTATTAAAAGTTAGAAAATACATCACATGATTAATAAAAACGTTTGTCTAAAGAGAAAATGCCTTCATTACAAATGTGAACTTTGTATACAGAGTATATTCTGAGCGTGAGAGAGAGATAGCATATAATGTATATGTGTATGAAAGTACGTATTCTTTATTTAACCATATATATATATATATATATATATATATATATAAACATATATATGTAAATAAATATATGTGTGTGTGTGTGTGTGTGCGTGTGCGTGTGCGTGTGCGTGTGCGTTTGCGTGCGCGTGCGCGTGCGCGTGCGCGTGCGCGTGCGCCTGTGCGTGTGCGTGTGCGTGTGCGTGTGCGTGTGTGTGTGCGTGTGTGTGTGCGTGCGTGTGCGTGTGCGCGCGTGTGTGTGTGTGTGTGTGATGTGTGTGTGTGTGTGTGTGTGAGGGTCCCATAAGTAAACCACTGAAGAATTATACTAATATTCGTAGTGTCTCGTGCAATCACTGACCCCGCTTCCTTTTTGTTCGTGTTTATTCAGCCCACGGTCGGAAATACGCGAAGTGCCTCACGCTGCATAATGCAAATTCGCGGTCTTTTTTCCCGACCGCAAACAATACTTTGTTTGGGCGCTCAGTATATTTCTCATTCGGCCGTACTCGTCTTATTGCCGAGTATACTCGAAGCGCGTCATGCTGAAACAATTTGACCTCCATACAAGATTTCAAGGAATATTTTGTATAATTAACATTATTAACATTAGTAAACGATGTGTGAATTAAGGGATCTAAAAAAGAAACCAAAAAGTAACTTTAATACTGAAATATTAAAAATATGATTAAAAATAAATTATAAGAATCTATTGAACAAATTTATATATTCACTAGCTGACCCGGCGAACTTCGTACCGCCTCAGAATCAATAAATGTTTGAACTTATTAGCTGAATTAAATTCAGTTTTTTATTAAGTTAAAATGAATATTCAAAATGAGTTAAGTTCAATAAATTTACAAATCAAAATGAAAACTATTTTAATTAAATTGAAATAACATTAAAATCACGACTTTGTAGTCATCACTTGGCATGCGATCCAACGCAGTTATGAACAACCGAAACAATGTATAATATTCATGAAGTAGTTGCTGCAAATCTTGAAGAACTTCTCTTTTTATTGCCGATTCGATATTTTGACATCGATCAAGTTGTTCCTCCATGCTGCCCATGAAGTAAATTTAGATGAATTTATGCTGTGCATGTTCAAGCACATATTACATACAGTTTATCTTGTTCTTGAGTCGGGCCATACCTATGCGGCGCTCTTCCCATGCAATTTCTTGTTCGTATGCAGTGGATTGATTCGCAATATTCCTAAGTCGAATTGCATTACGGTTTCGTTGTGAAAGATTCGACTCTCAGCTTTATAAATAACACTAAAATTAATCACACAAAAATTAATCATTTAAATTACATAATGAAGCAATTATCGATGCCCGCACAATCACAAATATCATAACCTCACAAAGTGAACATCTTCATAAAACTTAATTATTTGAAATCACTCTTCGCTTATGAATTTCAGAAAAAATTGTTTAATGAGAATTAATTGAATCGAATTCAAATAAAATAACGGTCGAAAACTGAATAAGAGTTATTAAAAACTAATTATCATTTTTGTTCGGGTCTGTCATTTATGACGTACTTTTTTCTTTTTCTTTCATTTAATATTTTTGTATATACGATAAAGGAATAACATAAATACCAACTAAATGGTATTTTTCAGCCAGTAAGAATATCACAACAAACATGAAAAAATATATTTTTGTTCTGTACAAAATGGCAAATGGAAACATTTTTGAAAATATTTCACATATGTTTTCCACAGGTAACGAATTTCTTTGAAAGTTATTTAAAAATAATTGCCGTCTAAATATTTTCATTATAATTTCTTCATTCTAGAAGAACGAATTCGTATATGAAAAGCTTCACATTTAAATGTGGGGAAAATTTATATTTACCAAATCTATATATCATTAATTCGTCTGCTGTACACTTCATTGGTGTAGATCCAATTAGAATCCGACTCCATTATTTGGAGTCCACACGCAGCCTAGTAGAGTTATAGGATTGAACGTATGCAAAAGGAGTTCCTTCGATATCTGTATAAGAAACAGTATGGTTACTTCCCCTTTCTATTTCCAACCGATTTCCTCTTGGGTATGCTTGAGATAAATTCCTCGCTAGAGTCCTTGCACCTCGGAAGAGATGCAATAATGAAATTCACCTGTTGCAATAATAAAATTCACCTTCCAGATATTAAAAAGAACAATTTAGTGCCCTGTATTATTGAGTAAACTTTCAGTCTTCGTACCTGACTATTTCCTGCTTTCACGCAATCATCGCTTGTTTGTTATACCACCCCCTAGAACCGAATTATATCGGAACTCTTCAATTCCCCACAGTGTTCATCTGCTCAACCACCTGGACACGGTCATACCAGAGTGTGATTTATTTATGTTGAGTGAAAGTAAATTTGTCGCATTGTGTCGTCGTTATTTTTTTAGTTCTCATATATACAAAATGTATATTAATTTTTAATCATAAATATACAGAACATCAAAAATTTTAGCTCCCTTAATTTTGTTTTCATGCTTATTCGTAATAATAAATAAATATTTATTTTATTTAACCATTTCCACACAGATATTTCTTAACAGAAATGGTATTATTTATTTTCTAAGAAGCCTCGAGCTTCTTCCAATTAAAATTAAGTTATGAAGAGTATTAAAAAAAACACTGCGTATTTATTAGTAAAAACTATACACTTTCGACCAATATGCAGAATTATATAAAGTCGACAGAAATTATTCTGAGACATCCAATTATCCAACCTTTCGCGTTTGCAAAATTAGTGGAATTACCATTAATACAAAAAAAAGTAAAGAAAGGCAGTTTGTACTGCAATTGGGCAGTAGAAACAGTGACAAAGATTTCTCAGAAAGTGTGCCCGTACGTAGGAAGAAAGAAAGTGACGATGTTTCCAGATAAAAAATAACATACTCCTAGTAAAATAACATAATATTAGTTGCTATTCCACTGTTTAGTTAGATATATACAGTGAATACAGTGTTAAGTTAGTTTACATTCAACCTCAATAAATGTCCCAAGGAATAATATGAATTCCAACACTTATATAAACTTGTGTCTATGTGTACTGAACTAAGCTGGATCATTATTGATATATTTTATGTTTTAAAATGTTACATTTAAATAGAATATATAAGTAACATTATAATGAAGTGATGGATTATCTACGAGTAACTTTTTCTTACTAGTTAAACAACTGTATTGGTAGGTCATGCGAAAATATATCTTTGTTTGCCTACTTCTATTCAGAAACTGGTACCTCTTTAATCTTTACTGATCTTCTTAAAAACGACTACTAGCCATATTGAAATGAAAGTTACCAAAGCAACAATTTAATAAAATTACGTAAAATCAAATAGGATTATAAAAGTGCTTTAAACACATAATTTGCATTTAATAGCAAAAATCTACCAAAAAATACTAATTACTTCTGCTAATAGAACTGTGCCTATCTACGTGAGCCTTAAACAAAAAACGTATAGTTTTCAACTATATTATATTCTCATTACGTTATTTATTTTAGTAATAATTGTAGCAATTTAAAATACTGCAAACACAGTTTGTTAAGATAAGGTGACTATTAATGTTTCTCGTTATTTAAGTACGGATAACATTGAGAGGCTTTCGTGGAACCATGTTATATAATGCAGATTTTTATCAACTCATTTCGTTAGTTAAAATCGCTGACGTATTCTGTTCGTGACACATATGAGTAGTTTATATTATGTTGATCTCTAATAAGAAAGCTTTTTGAATGAGTTTTTCCTGATTTTTTTCCTTTCAGCTCGGGGTGTTAAAATCTTTATTCTCAACTTAATTTGTTTTACATTACTTATATTTTGTGTTTATTATTACAAAGGAAATATTCCATTTTATACGTTTTACATAGTTTTCATTAATCATTTATTTAATTTTTTTTTTGAAAATTCAGTTTGAAAATTCGTAGACTGAGAAAAAAATTGCAATATTTAGACAAAAGTTGGGTTGTTATAGGTTGGACATCGATTCATGCTGTAAATTTCAGCATAGTTGTATACTAACATTTTGTTATGGCGTATAATTTGAAAATATATTGGTAACTGTTGCTTTACCAACAATATAACTTGTTTACAAATCTTTTTTCTCGACTAAAATGTTTTACCACGTAGGCGGCTTTTGTGCTGCCATTTCTTTTTGCAATGTTACCCAGTAAATTTTTAGATACTTATTATTTATTTTCTTTTTGCTTATATTCAACAAGTAAGTGTAATACAATTGCCAAGACTGTAGATTAGTGATATGGGAAAAACCCCTTTTTTATTATGGAAATTAGTTATATTCTGGTTTGTTTTTTTGTTGATAAGAAAATAAAATCTTTTGAATAAATATTATTAAATTAATAATATGATAAAATATAAACTATATGTTAAATACATTTTTAAGAATCTGTGTGATACGAAATTCAAAAGACGCAGCACGATTTACAATCCGTATATATTTGTAAACATTCGAATTGTGAATTTAAACAACACTCATGTAATATGAACCCGCAAAGACAACATCAATTGAAATGACAGTCTCCAAAACTATTTAGTTTTTAGCTGACTTTTTAACGATGGCATAAATTAGAGATTGTTGTTATTTCAGTACAATAAAAACATATCACATTAAAAAGAGTTCATGTTCACTGAGTCATGTTCTAAATTGTTTCCCTACTAGGTTATATGCAGCTAAAGGATACAGACACGGATACAAATAATACGACGTACATAATATACCCATTACGATAGTTGCAGCCTTATGACGCCATACATTTTTTTATCCAGTCTAAGGTCCAGTCAATGAAATGAATACGGGTTTTGATCATAATTAATTTAGAGCTTTCACTTCGTTGCATATGCTTTATTTCATAGTTATTATCTGCTTACGGTTTGCTGTCAAGTTACTTATTTTATTGAAAAAAGAAAATTTCTAGTCTAGTTTCGATTATCCGAGAAATTTAAGTTGTGTTATTTTTCTTTCCAAAATTTTAATAAACTGACTTAGTGAAATACAAGTTTAGAATTTAAGCAATAAATCAATTAAGATACTTTAAATTGGTAAGCTAAACAGAAAGTATTTTCAAAATTATACAATATTATTTCGCATGTTCCCTGAACAACCTGTGTGCCATAGCTTCTTATCAATATGAATTTAGGAAATCAAAATAAGGTAAATTTTGGGAAATCGCATGAATCATATAAGAAAGGTAAATTTTAGGAAATTGCGTATATCATAGAGTAAATTTAAAATCCGCTCCAATTCGAAAAGTTGCAGCTATAGTTAAATATATAAGTGAAATTTTCAGAATTATATTTATACCAAATGTTTGGTAATAAAATTAATTCTAATACTAGCTAATTATGATATTATTTATTTCCTACAACCATAGCTATATTTAATGGAAATAATTTAATATTTCATATTTTAGACAAGAATACATTTTGTATTAATACGATGTATTTTCTTAATTTTGCAATACATAACATATATATTTTCAGTTACGTAATATTTAAGAATGACATATTACAAATCTATTGGCTGTATATTTCTATTTCCGTCACAAAAATTCAAACAAATTTTAGCATGTATTAGGTCAGCTAATGAAAAAATTAGCGTTAAACAATATGACCATATTTCAGTTTATTGTAAGTAATAATATGCACCATCATTTATTTGGCATTACCCATCTCCACTTATTTAATAAGGTATGCATAGCATCGAAACAGAAACTGGACATTTTAAATTGAAAAATAGTCATTAAACTATCGATCATGTTTCTCATTATCCAAGTTTTTTTTCACGCTAACTTCATGATTTAAATATACAAGAGTCGAGCGGTGACACGTCTGGCCTACGACGGGTAATTTTATAATAGCGATTTGCTCAACTTTTTAATAAAATTACTCGCGCTTTCGGGTATGATTCATACACACAACCAAAATCTTATCTGCAGTGATATATGGTGACAAGATAAAAGTTGTATATCAGTATGATGAATGAGTTGATTTAATTTAACATAGGATACCCGAACGCTGCAATGATTGGCTGCCTAACTCGTGTAAACACTTCTCTACTGTATCGTGAGAACATTCAAATGAAGTAGACAAAGCTGCATTTGAAATAGTGAATGTTCTTCTATTAGCCGTCTTGTATTATTCGTTAACAATAAAATCAACAAACTGGCCAGACCTGGGTCTATCCCTTAATATGCAATTACCACTGTGGAATGGCTGAAAACGCCATCTTGTATTTTCAATTAGCGTCATTCATCAATAATTTCAGAGGGAGCATTGGAAGCTACTTCGGTGTATGCAATGTATGGACTCTGCTGCAGAAGGCCAGATTTACAACAGAAAGATAGAAAAATGCAGTAACCCACATTTATAAAAGTCACATTAACTGTTAACTCATCAATAGTAAAACGATAAGGTACAATGCAGACGATCGACTATTGTATATGGAAATTGGGGGTCGACAACCCATTGGATAAGGTAGGTGGCTGAATTTCCATTTCCATGTTTTATTTTTTCGTTAGCACCTTTATAAGACCTTTGTGGAATGTGTGCGTAAAAAGCAAATATCTTGTTTTCTATTTTTTTCAATTAATGTCGGTTATCTGCAATGCTCGTAAATGACATCGAAGAAAACGATATGTCCTTTACGTACCATATACTACCATGATAATAGAATGTTTCAGAATTTTTAAAAAAATTGTAGTCAACCCTAATATTATTTCAAAATAAGGCTGAAAAAAAATATGTTGCTAATTATTATGCTATTTTTATTTTTATTTAGTTGCTTATGTTGATTAGGACTGAGGAATACTTGCTAAATCCGATTATTAAAAAAATGGTGAAAGACAGGCTCGAAGCACGTTTTTCACATTTTTAACATTATTTAAATTAAATTTTACGCGAATATAAAACTTTAATACTTTTGCTTTAAAGTAATTGGTAATATTATTGAAGTAAATAAAATTATTTATTTGGGCCATTTTTTCTCGAGCAAAACTTAATCATCAACTGTATACACAGTAAATTTTAAACGGTTCTTTAATAATATATTTTATTCAATGAACTTTAAATGACATACATGGCGTATTCGCCATTTGTCATATTCAATTAGTTGTGGAGAAATGTAACTTATATCTAAAAAAACAATATAAATATGCATGAAGTTATGGCAAAATAAAGAAGGAAGGCAAAAAACTGGTAGCATTAGATAATATTTGTTTAAAAACTGGTAGCATTAGATAATATTTGTTTAAAAACTGGTAGCATTAGATAATATTTGTTTAAAAACTGGTAGCATTAGATAATATTTGTTTAAAAACTGGTAGCATTAGATAATATTTGTTTAAAAACTGGTAGCATTAGATAATATTTGTTTAAAAACTGGTAGCATTAGATAATATTTGTTTAAAAGAAGAAGAAAGTAAACATAACACTCCAGATTCTATAAGTTTATTTAATCCTAGCGTATAAATATATTTTCAGATTTTTGTCTTCAAACTAACTACATTCAATTTAGCTTCAACAACGTTTTATTGTAATTCAAACTCATTTTTCATTCAAAAAATTTTTCATAAGTTTTTATCTTCACATCATATTAACTTCGTGGGGCATATTTTTTAATCTTCTTTATCACATTGCTCCAATTTTTCCACCTCAAAAGTTGAATAGAGAGATAAGAATTAGAAACTTGATCAACATAAACTATTCTACCGTCGCATATTTCTAGAAATATGAAAATAAATTAGGTAAATCTATAGAAATTTAGCATTGGCACGCACAGCATGTTAATTGCATAAATTGCCTCGACAGAAGACCACAAAGATAAATTAGAATAGCAATATGCTTATTGATTTTCAAATTTCATCAAAATTGATATTTCATTTTAACATTCATTTCATGTTCCATACGTGATAACAATCGTATTAAAATTTTTCTCAAGCCATTAACGCTCGTACTAATTACATTAGTTAGTCAGGGGGTGGATGGAAATTAATTAATTACTTAACGCGTAATAATAATCCAGTATTATTACACACCACAGTTTATACACTGAACATTATGTTGTCAGTGATTCACTAATGATTTATTTATAGATTTGCCCACAGTTCTTAGGTAAATTTACGTTCATAACCATTGAGCGTATATTGTTTAAAAAAAATTATTAAAATTCATATCCGGTTTTCACACAAAAATAGTTGTTTCCTAGGGTTTCAATCAGGTATAAATTTTTATTTTTGCGGTGAAGCCTTTCTCCAGAAGTAATGTTTTTTATTATCAAAATAACCTAACATAATTCGTCTAATAAAATCTAACCATAATCCAACCTAACACAAAAAAATACAACTCAACCTAACATAAACTTACCGAATATATAAACCTATTAGTTAGATTATGTTACCGAATCTAACGTAACCTAACCATACTTACTCCAACATAACTCAATCCATCTTATCCAACCCAATCTAAGTTATTCTAAGATAATTTAACCTAAACTAACCGAACCTAAACTAAACTAATCCTTTATTACTAAATACAGCCCAACTTAACTTAATCCAAAATAACAAAAACGAACCAACCTAACAAAAATAATAAAACTCAAACAAATCTACCCCAATTTAAGCTAATATTACCCAATTTACCAACTGAACCTAACCTAACCTAACACAATATAACATAACCAAAACTAACTAAATCTAAGTTTACCGAATACAATGAAACCCAGTCTTACCTAACCTAACCCAATATAACACAACCCTAACTCAACATAATATAACATAATCTGACCAAACCTAACCAAAACCGGCTTAACTCAACTAATTTAACCTCACCTTAGATAACGTAATGGTTATTTTATATCTAGTATGTTTTTACATGATACTGTTAAGAAAGGGATCAACTGTTTAGAAGGAACCACCATTTTAATAATATTCGATTAAAAATATTGCCCAATTGCGTTCAAAAAATTTGGGTAAGAACAAGGCCTAGACAAATTTATGCATAGTACGTAAACCGTATGGAAATAGAGTTTTGCAAAAGTTAAATACGAGAAACTTAAACATTTCCAACACAACCTCGTTATACGGGAACCAACATAAAATATTTTCGTGCATAGAAAATGATTTGCTATACATTACAGTCAAATCTGAAGTCGTCGGAGTATTTAAAAGGAAATTAGGTCACATTTATCAGGCTTCAACTGAGATTGTCTTAGAGCTTTTCATTATTTATATTATGTCATCCCGCTTTACAGATTTTCATCACGCTCGCATGGTATAAATTATTTGAGCCCAAAAGCTGGCTTTGTTATTAATTTTATATATCGTGGTGTTTATATGCTTCTAGCCTTGACTTTCCTATAGCGTCTGGAATTTAACAATTAACCTATCAAATTCCCATAAAATTAAGTTTCGGTTTTAAAAATGTTAAATACGAATTAAATTACTACAATATTATGACCAACAATATCTCTAAAATTTATTCATCTGAATTCACAATCCTAAGAGCTCGAAACAAATTTATGTTTCTTGTATGATATTTTTTTCAAATTATAAAAATTACTTTTAATAATATTTTTGTCCCTTTATTATTTTGATTTTCCATTCTGTACTTTTATATATAATATTAAAATGAATTTTTAGCCATTGTAAATAATAAAGTAAGGAATTATACTAAAACATGTAAAATGAGTAACAATTGAAAATTATTGTCTAATTTGTTATTATAGTCCGGTCAATTTAGACAATTGAAATAGCGAAAATTCCCATAAAGCTAAATTTTTGTAGAGACCTGGGGTTGACCATTATAAATGAAGTGTCAAAAGTCCCCATCGATCCCATGTGTGCTAAAAAAGTTATTCGGGGTCAAAGGTCAACATTTTAGGTTTTTTGGATTTTTATTGAAAACGGTAAATTTTATCGAAAAAGTACCTCAGACCAAAGTTGTAGAGCTTAAAATTTTCTATAAAAATTGTTCTTATAATTTTTTCTCTCAGACTTACCATTTTCCAGATATTGCGCTTGTCGGATTCACGCTCTACATAATCTGCACCCATGTGCCACACCGCCTATGAGGTAGTGTACACGGCGCTTATTTTTTAAAGTAGTTTCCCCGGTAGGTCTATTTCACGAATCTTTATGACGTTATTGTTAATAACTAGTGGTCGCCCAGTGGTCGAAATTCGACCATAATAAATTTAAATTATAAGTTATTTAATATAAATTATTAAAATATAATGCTCAAACATTATTAAGGTTCTATTTTCAAAGACTATACTATAACCAACGCTGTTATTTTCCTATTTAAAATAATAAATTATATGGAATTCAAAAATGAGAAAAATAAAGAATACCTATTTAAAAAAAAAAATATTGAAACAGAACATGCTGTAAGATGATGCGAAATAAAAAGAATATGCGGAAAAAAATGCTCGCCATTGAATATCATTTTTTATGGCATATTGCTATAATATAATTAACGATTTAAAACTTCTCTGAAAACAATGTTTTTGTAAAAACTCTTTCATCGTTTGCTAAACGTCCTTGACCGTTATATTCGGAAATATAAAACTTTAAACCATCGAATGAACGGACTCTACTTGTTGCGACATACAATTGCACATGTGTGAAAACTGACCGATTCAATAAAATTCCAACCTTTTGGAATGTTTATCCTTGAGACTTATTTATTGTCATCGCAAATGCAGGTATTATAGGAAATTGCGTTCTTTGAAAGTTAAACGGTAAAATAGTTCCAGCGTACGTTACATTTATACGTGGAATCAAAATTCTCTTATTGCGTGCGGTTCCAGTTAAAACTTCGCAATCTATTGAATTTCGATGCATAAATTTGATGCGCATTCTTGTTCCATTGACTAACGCGTCCTTAGTATTTAAGTTTCTGATCAATAAAACTATGCAATTAACTTTCAATACTAACTTATGCGGTGGTAAACCACTAATAGACAAAGAATTTAAAAACTCTACCGGATAGTTATTGATGTCATTGTCAATATCACATATTATTTTATCATAGCTATGATATGTTCGCTGTTCACCAGGAATTTGATTAAGTATATCAGTATTAATCAAAGTACAATCGTCATTTATAGGTGCTAAAATAACAGAGTTCAATATATTTTCTGAGAGAATGTTATTGGAAATATTTCCATATACCTCATCAATAATATTGTTTTTATCTCCTATTAATTGATGAGGTATTTCAATAACATTTTTACTAAATTGAGGGAATTGTGGGGCCTCATCATTACCAATTTTTTTCAAGAATTCTACAAATTCTATTTCATTTGGTAAAGCTCTCATATTTCGAGTAAATGTAACTTTATGAAAATTAGGAAATTCATGCCAACTTGTAACACAATTTTCAATTAAAGTTCCACGTGATCCATGTGGGATTACTGGTACGATTTACCAAAAATCACCGCACAGAAGTATAGTTTTTCCTCCAAACACTCTATGTTTATCGTTTTCTTGCAAAGGACACATAGAAACTTCATCAATAATTATCAATGATGATGAATTTATGAAACTACCGTAGCTACTATTTGCAGTAATATTTGCTACAGAATTTTGTAAAATGGGTATAGGCAATTTAAACACATTGTGTAAAGTCCTACCTCCAAGTAATAAAGTTGAAGCTATGCCACTGAACCCAGTTCGAATACAACGAAGATTAAGCGAATTTAATTTGTGAATTAATGCTGTTTGAGTAAATGTTTTGCCACAACCAGCGTGAGCGGTTAAACAAGAAACATTGGATCCAGTATCATGATACAAAATGTCACGAATAATTTGATCAATGAGATTAAGCTGTTCAATATTTGCAATTTCATAATACTCACAAAACAGCACCTCTTGTTCTATTACATCAATAGTTTTTCTTCTTCTATTTTCTGCGAGTATGTGGGAACTGGTAAACCAAGAATTTGATAGGGCAAATTATGAACATTCAAAATATCATCAATTTCTAATAGAGCTCTATTAAAGGATATTTCTTCGTTGTAAAGTCTTAGAAAACCTTCACTAAGATATACTTTAAATTCATTCCGTAACGCTAATGCATTGGCTGGCACATTTATTGCACAAATGTAACCAAATACATTCCGCATTTGTTTTGGTGAATGTAATTCTTTTGATTTATTTAAACATTCCCGACATTCATTATCATTTGAAGCTATTCCGCGAGCATGGCATGCTTCAACAAAAGAAGGGTATAAAAATTCATTGTATGTTCTAACATCCTCGAATGATTTCGGACCACAGACATGTAATAAAAGCAATCGTAAGTGAAAAAGTTTGATATCTTTTGGTGACACTACATATATCCTTGTAATGATTTTATCACCTCCACGGCTTCTCTTATTCCATTTATTTCGGGAATCTTCCCACACATAATGCATAGGAATTTCAGTATATTTATACTCTCGTACTGATGGATCTGATCGATTCAACTCAAAAAATGCTAATAATTTTGTTTGTCTTTCATTATCAATTACTTGACGTTCTTGCCTTTCTCGGAAGTATACATTCTGTCGACGTGGTAAATGAATATCAAGTCTGATTATAGTATGTGACTTGAAATGCATTGGTAATTCATAGATGCGCCATATGGCTTCTAATGATCCGATATAATGACCAATTAAAAAATTGGTAACTTCATTAATTTCTATATTTTGACCTTGTTCATTTCCACCAGACTCTAGTTCAACAGATGCACTGTCATAGCCTTTATACACATATTTATAAATGTATTTGACACTTTTAACTGTAGTACATACTTCAACATTTATATGGCAATTAAATTTAGCAACTAAATATGGATTGTATGGTACAACATACCGATTGTCAAGGCAACTACCACGGACTTCTGCCTCAATGCCATTATCACGTCTTCTGTATAATGGATACCCATTTAACGATTCACATGTAGTTTCATTAAATCGTTTTGGATACTCTTTTATACATTTTCCATCTCTCATACATACAGAATTAGGACTAAGTACTCCGCATGGACCATGCATCATATGTTTTACAACATATTTATGTAATGTGTTATCAATATCTATACCATTAACCATTTTATCTTGGTCATTTAAAGTGAGTTACATGGGAGCATGAGGCAATCCTCTTTTTTGAAATTCAATTGTATAAATGAGTGCTTCAACTTTACCAAAGATATTATTTTGTTTCAGGCCCTCTATGAATGCTTTCAACTTTGACTTGAATACACGCAATAATATCAGGTCGAAAATTAGTAGCTTCATCTACACCAATGTTGTTAACTATTTCTGGTCAACTTGGATTGCAAGTCATTGTAATAAATAACGACGGTTTTCCGAAATGTTGTACAATTGATATTGCATCTAAATAATTCTGATACATATTTCTTGGAGTTCCATTGAATGAAGATGGTAAAATTACTCTACGACCAACATTCCTGGTATTCATGTTCAATTCTAAGTAGTCTGTTAAATTGTTGTAAACTTCAGACCTAACAATTGTTTGATTTTGTCGAATGAAATGTAATCGTGAGCCCTCTATTCTCACATACATATCAACTATCCACTGCAGAAACAATTTTTGCGAATGGTGTAACATGCTGAAATCATCTCTAATTGCAAGTCGATAGGCTGCATACTGAAGCATGGTTAATTTATTTCTGGGTGCTCTTGAATTAGATGTAGTTGGTGCATTATGTGCAATATTGACATGCCACCCAGTATCACCGTTGGAAAAAGTAGTGGGTACGCTAAAGGATCTAATGATGAATCCAGAACTGAGATATTTTTAATTACACCATTAACTTTTGAAAAAGAAATCATATTTTGTTCAAAAGGTGGCTCACCATTAACCGTACTAAATATTACGGCTACATCAGTTTGAACTGCATCATTGAAGTGGCGTAGATCCAAAATATGATTTGCTTTAATGAGCATACAAATATCTTTATTTTGATTCTCGACTCTCTGACAACGATCTTTCATTGCAATGAATGACCGCACAAAAAGATTACTGCGTTCCAATTGCATAGAAATTTCTCGCATTATGGTGTTGTTACACGTTTGATTAAAACGTTTCTGTAATCTATAATTGATAGCAGTGTCAACATCATAAAAATATAATTGCGCATAACATGGTGAGCGACCATATGCAGCAGTCATTGGACCTGATCTGTGATAAAAAAACATCATATATTTTGAAATGATACACTCCACTTGTAACTGTCTCGGAAACTTTGGCTTCTGAGCTATCCATAGCAAAACATGAATTATATTTCCGAATATTATCAAAATAATTTTTCGACTTATTTTTTGTTAAAGATTCATCAGAAGTAAGTCCATCATACAAATATTTGAAATATTCATTTTGACTTAATGGTGGTAAAATTGCTTTACCTTTATGACGACACGAAGTGAATGCAGTTCTGTCGCCTAAAGTCACTTCAGATTCAAAATGTTTCGCATTGCAAAACTTGCATTGTAAATCCATTAATCCACAATCATAACTATGAAAAAGTCCTGGAATTACATTTAGTGCACATTTATATGTAACTCTAAAAAATTACTTCTTCATTTGTAAACTATTAATATTATTTAAATTTGCGTTTGGTCTATTAATATGTGTATGCGAAACGAACTATGAATATGACATTATCATAATTATGATTATTTTTGAGATTCAGTAAGACTATGGACAAATAATATTAATCTCAGTTTGACCATAGACTTCAACCATAAACAAAATAGTACATATGTGTGTGTGTCAAACGCATGTATTTCTAATAAAAATCTAAATATCTCCTTCTATGTAAAAATATTAGCTTTCAGTACTCTTCTCCATATAAACTTTAACTGTGCCAAATTTCATACCCCTCGGGACGCGTAATTTTCGTAAAAAGGAGTATAAAGGTTTTGCTTCGCATATTAATATTTTGGTTATTATTAACCTTTAAATTATGACTATTATTAACCTTTAGAAAATTTAAAATATTTTATTAAATCTTAATAACTCTAATTTCAGATAAAAGGTCAAATTTTTTACTACTATATATGGGAAAATAACAAGGTTAACGCACAATAACTTAGAAACTGTCTGGCAGATAAACTACAATGGAAAGCCAGCGGAAAAAGAAAACTATACACTACTTATATGTCAATTGTATGTATATACATGTGTGTGTCAAATGCATGGTAGTGTGTGTAATGTTTTATTTATTGATTTAATGTACTTTATAAGCATTATTATTGAAAAATATTAGCGTTCTGTACTTCTCCTACATATAAACTATAAGTATGCCAAATTTCATACTCCTCCGTCCGAGCAATTTTCGTAAAAAGGGGTCCAAAGTTTTTGCTTCACGTATTAATATATAGATAATAGAAGGAATATTAATATGAGGTAAAAAAAACGAGCAATATAAGATTTAACACTTATGAAGTATATATTCAATACAATACAGTATATATAGTGCAATACAATAAGTATATAATATCATTTTAATTTTTTTTTGATACTTTAATCTGCTTCATACTCTTCATAGCTAACTTCAACAACCATGTTTTCTTCGATTTTTTCTTCTTCTTCTTCGTCTTTTTCTTCTTCTTCCTCTTGCTGAATGTTTAAAAATTGTGTAATGTCTTGGTAATTGTCAACAGAACAAATAAATGTTAATTTTCCTGGCTTCTCTGTAATAATAATTCTACTACCATACTTTAACTTCAATCGTATTTTTATAATTGTTTTCTAAATCTACATTTTGGCAAACATTCTTTAATTCATCCAACGTAAACTGGCAGTCATCGCTACTTTCAATGAAATTGAAAATGTCCTCCATTGCAGAGTTTATATCCTCACTTTGAGGACGACCAGTTTTACTGCCAGTATTAGGTTTCAGGAACGATATATAACAACTGCCATGGTATTTAGTATCAGCAGCGACTAAATCATACTCAAAATTAAGATGTGCAAGGACAGTTTTTGATAGATCATCAGAACGATCTTTAGCTACTTTTAAAAGGGATTCTTTGAATGTAAGTGTAGAAACTTTATGAATTTTTCGGCGATAATTCAGCGCTTTCTTCTTCTCAGCCTCTTCATCCGCTTCTTCGCCACAAAATATGCAATGTTTTTTAAAACAAAAGGTGGATTCAGATTCACTTAATCGCGCTCTAGTACGAGGTGGACTTACCTTTGAAGTACTGGCCTGTTGATCTTCACGTTGTCTTTTTGCTGCAGAGATAGAACTTTTCCGGGTATATGATTTACGGCAATCCACATGAATAACAACGGACTTCTGGCTTCGTAAATAATCAGCAAAATCATCATTTCTCGCGACACTTGCATCGATTAAAGTTTGCAGTCCACGACTAACCACAACAGTTTCACCTTCAGTCAAAAGTTTATTACAAATAAAACAAAATTGTGACATTTTTTTAATATTGATCAACACAAACAACAGTAAGCGCTTGAAATAGACACGTTTATTCACTCGAACTGTACGTCTAACACTAAAAGAAGCAGGTACGTGAACGACGCCATACGGACAATAGAATAGGCAGATGTTATTCAAGGCCATGCCAGTAGAGGGGATTCTGGAAGACTGGCTGTCTTTTGAGAGTATATTTCCTTAGAATAGTATAATGTATACATGAAAGAGACACAAGTAGGCATTTTTGTTTGTTTAAGTACCTGAATATGTATATACGTGGCATATGGGTGCAGATTATGTAGAACGTGATTCTTACAAGCGCAATATCTGGAAAATGGTTGGTCTAAGAGAAAAAATCAAAAGAACTATTTTTATAGAAAATTTTAAGCTCTACAATTTTAGTTGAAAGTACTTTTTCGATAAAATTTACCGTTTCCGAGAAAAATCCAAAAAACTTAAAATTTTGACCTTTGACCCCGAATAACTTTTTTAGCACACATGGGATCGATGGGGACTTTTGACACTTTATTTTTAATGGTCAACCCAAGGTCTCTACAAAAATTTAGCTTTATGGGAATTTTTGTTGTTTGATCACTATTTTTATGTCTAAATTGACCGGACTATTATGATCTAAACTGAAATAAATACTCTCGTTGTGCGTCTAAGTTTTAATGAAGCAAGCATGAGACATGAAAAAGAAAGTTTGTATGTCTAAACAAAATTTCTTATGAAAGATACATCGGAATTATTCAAGACTGTCTTGTGAAGTATTAATATTTTCATATCATATTGTAGAAGAATTGTAATGGCAATATTGTTCTGGCCTAACATATGCGGTTGAAAACCTAATGTAAAATTGGAATTTTTAAAGGAAATATAATTGTTTACGTTTAATCTAGAATTTTACTCCAGGAATAATATTTTCATCTTAGCATTAACCTTTATCGGCATAAAAATAACTTATATCTTAGCTTGGATACTAATAATGTTATTCAAAAGGACCCTTGACTTTGTTGAAGTAGCATAATAAATAATGTTCTATGTTAATTCGAACGTAAAACCGAATCACTTTAATAATCTCAACAATTTCTGTTCTCTGGTTTTAAGCACGAACACTTACTGCCAAAGTATTTACTGTCCGAAGTCTTGCTGCCCGATTACTAATAATTGAATTTCTAGTCTCTCAGGAAAAAATTAAAAAAAAAGACCTGTAAGATTTGAATTTGTACTTTAAGTATTAATTCAGTGAAAACCTATTCAAATGGGTTTACTACTTTTTACACGATGCTCAAACAAGCAGACGGATAAACAAAAATAGACAGACAAACACAATATTACTAAGGTAATATTCAAAAACTCAAACTAGTGGACAACAATTCTAAAAAAATGAGTTTAGGGTTGATAAGCCTGAATAGCGTATTCCCGTAATCTTCAATTTACACGTCCACGTCGTCCCGTATTGATAAAGACGTTTTATGATAATCGTAAGCTTATTAGTCTTAATATATAAAAGATCAAGACGTTCAGAAACTCATCAAATAAACTACTGTTATATATCTGGGATGAATAAAATATGTAAAATGTTTTTCTAAGATTTCCAAAAAGTGGTGACATGAAAAAGACTAACGGATAAAACAATTAGATAGAATCCATTTAATTTCTTAAATACCAGCTGCGCTCCGCAGTTTAACTCGCGTGAAATTGAGAATTGGAAAAGTTATTTGAACGTTTTCTCTCATATATTTCTCTTGGCTATATCCTATTACTACAACAAATTTCATTAAAAGCTGTCCAGTAGGTTTAGCGTGATTTGCGAAGAAATTAACATACAGACAGGCAAACAAAAATTCTAAAAATATGTTTCCTGGCTTCTATTATATGCTATATCAATCATTTTGTATAATGTGTTTTATGTACAGAATTCATTCCCTTGTAAAAAATTCCGTACTAACTTAATAATTATACCACACTCTACCTAAAATTAACACTCAACAATATTTAAATACATGGTGTGTACTTATAAATTACCTAAAAATTAATTGTTCAAAATAAAAAAGCAGTAAAACCGAATTTTCATTTTTAAACTAGTGTTTTAAAATTACTTTCAGGACATTACTTTTACACATGCAAACATACCTAAATACTTTTTACCCCTTAAATAAATAAAAATCTTTGAAGTACCTACAGAAACCGCTATCAATGGTCCGTAAAACTTATTTACATTTAAGCGTACATAATATTTCTATTAAACTAATCGCAATATTATAATATTTTTCGTCTCAAAAATACTTTAGTTTTATTATATATAAATTTTACTGTTACATATTTACCTATTTTTATTCAATATTTAAACATATTAGATGAGAAATATTAGTTCCTATACGATGCTGTTTTAACAAAATAAATTTTAAAACTTAAGTCTTGATTGGCGACACAAAAAAAAAATCAGTTTGCCATTAGAGGAATGGGACTCATCTCAAGTTTTAAATAGTTTTAAATGTGATTTCTGGTTTAGGGTTAAGGATCAATATTTTATGTATAAATTTCAAGTTCCTTTATTATTTCGTTTAGAAGTTGGAAATCTTTCATGGAGGGACATAGAGACCAAGAGCGTTCCCGCGACAATAGAGTTCCGCTCGGATCCTTTGGGTACAGAACCTTAAAAAATCAAATGATAATCAATCAAGAAAAATCAGTGAGAACACATCGCGCGGTAAGCGCATTCGTTCTCCGGACCACCCTCCGCATCGCGCTTTCCCTTTTACTTAAGCACACTTAACCGATGTCACACAATGTTACACGAAGTTAATGTAACGAGCTCAGCTACCTGAACGTGGAACATGTCGTGAGGCACACATTTCTGCAGGGACGTGCAAGGTTGTAAATAATTTTGTAATGATTTTAATTTTTTTTTGCCAATGGTGTCAAACTATTTCCTTTCTGTAGAATTTTCAGGTGTTGCAACAGAAGCATAACAGAGTTTTTAATCAGAATGCTACAAGAAAATAACGCTCTTACTTGCGTGTTTATGAATTTTAACGAAAGTTTTATTTGTGGTGCTGATGTACTCGTACTTATACCTGACTATATTTATGCGGTACGCCGATTTTACACTATTGCTTCAACTTCATATTACAATTTAAGGGGGAATGCAACTAGCCAATATATTCCGAAATTTCATGTTATCCGTTATTCGTCATAAATGCCTATATATGGTTGTATTATCTTTTTTTACATTTTTTTGCCACGTTCTTTATATCGACATGAATTGATATAGTCCCTAAAACATGGTTTCCGAAACCTGTTAATGCGTATCCAACATGGTCTCGGTTCGGTCTTTTTTATTTCACAAAAGTCCAGCCAAAAGCTGTTGACACGTGATATGAAACATCAGTTAGTTTTTGTTGACATTTGGCCATGGTTAATCTGTTTTATTTTTATGAATTGGTGAGCTTGTTACCATGCGATCATCGTATTATTCACGTTTATTCCATCACGCCAAACCCTTAGTAAACGTTGTAATAAGTTACATTGTGATAAGTATATAAAGTATCTTATATTTTTTTCATGAATAATAAAATTAGTGTAGTATTATTTATATTACTATAATGGAACACTTCTATTATAAATAGAGGATTTTAAGTATTAGGTAGACACAATGTGTTTTTATAATATTTACGTATGTTATTAAGTGTAGTAATTACAATTTCCTTTTCTCAAGTATATTTCTCTAGATAATTTTTGCGGAACTTAGGGTATCAGACACAATGACCTTATAGAACCAAAAGACAAAAGTAAAAAGCGTTAAGAGAATCTTCTACTATCATAATATAATTAATGTCAACGTTGGAAAAAATTAAACATTGCTTTCAAATGAAGAATCAAGGCAGATTTCTCCGACAAAACAAACCTAGTGAATTATTTTAATGTAATATACGAATTTTGCGCATTGAACATTGAACTATAATTGACTAATTTGGTGAAACTGAAAATCTTTAATCATAATTACTGGAGTGAAAGTAAATATACTCATAACGAATCAGAAAAAAAAAATTCCGTGAAATTATGCTGCAATTGGTTTTTAAGTTACGTTTGGCTTCCTGTTTTTATTGCTTATTCCCATTTTGGTAAGAGATGATGTAATAGTAAAGAAATATCAACATATGGTCAAAGAAAATTATTAGTATATTTCTTTTCAACCAATAAAATTCCTTCGGCGTGTCTATGGCGTTACCACAACTTGACATTCATAATATAACATGCGTTAAGAACTTTGTGACTCCAATTCATTGTAATCTGTGACCTAAGGTAATAAGCAAAAAAAATGCGAATGAGTTTATGGCTTAATTTGGAATTATATATGTTATGGAAATAATTGTTTCAATTTTAATCAAATCTAGAACTTTTTATTTATATTCACTTACTTTTTAGTTACATCACGTTTTAAAATATATATTTTATAACTTGATGAATTGGTTTGGGAATAAACACACACAACATACCGCAGTTTAAATAAGTTCAATTTACAAAATCTGGCATTCAACCAATATTTTTTAAATAGTGATATTCGCCTCCATGTTATTTGCTTGCTTTAGACTTTATTCCAAATAATATATATAAACAGCTGGTATCTATTTAACACTTAATAAATTGCCATAATGAAATGTTGCTAAAAAAACACGCCCCCTTTTCTCATTTTTTTTCGTTGGTTTAATAATAAACGTATATTAGTCGATAAAGTGAAATCTTTGATAATTTAGAAACAAAAACCCTGCCTATTGCTTACTCGATTTTAAGAGTTAGGCTATTCTACCGACTGGTAAAATAGACTGTTTAAAAATTCTAAGAATTATGGTTAATTAAATTATATACGTACTCACGTGCCGTATAAACCATTCAAAACTGCCGCTTTAATTTACCTGTTTCACTTTATAACCTAACTTCCTCACTGACTAGCCCGGCTCAAATATTCCCTACATGCTTCGTGTGCTTTCTATGCACGCCTTGCATAGTTGACTGCACTTCCTCGACGAAACTCGCGGAGTTATGAATTGTAGTTCCGCCGAGGACGATTCTCACCCCGGGGTAAGTCTGGTTGAGGTTATGGACGCAGAGGGCTTCCTCGTAAGTGGTGCCGCTGACCATAAACATTTCTTAACCATAACCATTTAATTTATTTAATTCGTAACGTTTTTGTTACGTAGACATATTTCTCATAATACAAGATTATTTTATTTAAAGTTAAGCAGGCTATTAAATAGGCCAAATGACGATTCGTTTGGATAAAAAATATCAAAATTTCGGCCAATGAAACAGAAATTCCAGTTTTGTGAAAAAGGCAAATATTTGTAAAGAACGTATGTCCAAAATGTTTTTGCACCCTAGTTGTTTTTGCACGTGTTCTTTAAATTTTTTAACGTTATCATTTTTTAAAGTGCATTTGTGTATTTACATATGTTCATATTTATGGTCTGTGTACATATATATTTGTAAATAGCCATGTTAATGCTGCGTTTAACTTTAATTTTGTTTTATTCAAAGTGTGGTATGTTCAAACAAGTATGTATGTTCTTGTGTTTATATACAATTTACTTTACTTGCAACCTATTTATATTCTTTATAATTTAAGCAATAATTTTTTAGATTTTCACGATAACCAAATTTCATAACCATTTCATTGAGACGTTACCCACAATAAAACAGAAACATACCCGAAACTAACAATATTTCTAAAAAAAATAATATTAAATTAAATAAATTTTAACATAAAAATCATTGAACAGAAATTTACCAATTGGTTTTATATTCACAAAGAAATACAATTAGAATTCGATATAATAATACTAATAAAACACGGGCTTCGAAACAACCCGCTACCACACTTTCTCGAAAGTTACAATTGTTTTGCAATAAGTAATCATAGAAATCAACCCGAAGGTGTTTCAGTCTTCATAAAGCCTTATTACTGTTTGTGATAGAGTTCTGTTAGTTCAAATTTGTTTATAATATACTTTTGGCAAAAGAATGAAACTTTCAAGTGCATTAAATTGTAACAAAGATAAATAAAAATTAAACCAAAATTGTATTATATAAATTGTGTTATAAAACTAACAGGATTTTATACAATTTTAAGAAATTCAGTTTATTTTTAGGAAAAACTTGGCTATTTAATTTATTCTACAATAATAATTGTGCAATCGCATTTGTGTGTGTCGATAACAATTCGGTTGGTTAGAATGCATAGCAATAAAATAAAATAAATAAGAATCTGAAGAAGGACAGTAAAGTTTTATGTCAAGGTAAATCCAGTTAATGTAAATATATTTAAATTCAAAGACAGTAAATAAAAACAAATCTTTAGATAGGTCAGTATACTTCAAAATAATGAATGTAGAAAAATTTAACCGTCTCCAAAACTTTGTTCGTTTTTTGCATGACGAATGCAATTAATATCCAATTTGGAAATGAAAAAAGTACAGAAGTAAAAGAAATATATAATTGAGTTATAATAATACCATTTAAACATTTTAGATTTGTAACAGTATTGTGATGTAACTTGTGTCTGGCAATAACTGTGCCAGCGTCGTGATTAACCTCGCATCTTGCGTATTGCACGGTTACAAATTTCATGTGACGTGACAAGAAAATTATTAGGAGTTACAATTATGTAAAGTCTTAAGTTGTTAAGCATAAGCAAAACTGTTTTAAAACATAACTAATTTAAAAGTCACCTGTAGAAAAAATGGTCATCATACTCGGTCAAATATGTTATCTATTACTATCGGATAAATATGTTATCCATTACTTAGTTCCTTCATTAATATGGTACTAGATTATCTCTTTGTTTTGGAGTTTATATATAATTTATATTTTGTGTTTTTAATTCGCAAACGATAATACTTAAGTTTTCAATTCGAGCTTCGTTTCTGGTTCGCATAAGATTTACATCGAATGACATTTGGTATCCAGACACATTTTTTACTATCATACATAAAAGTAGACCAAGCTGATGGCCTAGATTTCAGAGATTCATATTTCATATTAAATTTCTTTATTTACTCGATTATATTCTAAAGTTATTGAAATATTTGGGAAAATTATATTTATCAAGTTAAATAATTCTAAGTCATCATATTTTTCCAATTTTATATTTTACTACATTTTATATACAGCTTCTATCACGTGAATTATCTCGTGATTAACTTCTTATTTTTAGAGAAACTAATTTTTTCTATGTTTAGTTTTTGATTCCTAGTACAATTCAGGAATTAAAATCTACATATATTCTAAGTTTAAATTGAGTTTTGATGTCAATTTCAGAGATTTTCCGATCTTTCACATACGTTAATTTCAACTTTTTTGAATATTGAATATATTTGGCGTTAATTTTGTAGAAATTCATTATTCACAATTAAATGAAACTACGTGATCTAGTACTATTTCTACTTTCTTTAATTTCTTTACCACGACCTACTTTTTTGTTTCCTATAGCTCAAGTAATAATATTTCCTATAGCACTCTGATACCTAATTTTGCATTCTTAAAAACATATTTCATCGATTTCACAGAATTACGCAGTATGCTAGCGTTTAATGTTATTAATAGGACAGGATTGTAAATAATCATCCAATAGTTATGAAGATCTGCTTCATTTATGTTTGCAATGAAGCTGTATTTATCGTTTCTTTTGTTGAGAGCCTAAAATGTATTATGCTATAAATGTTTCATGCAGGGCGATTCATGATCGACTCATGGAAGCTCCGCTTAGGGTATATGATATTACAATTTACTATTTTAATTAGAGATAAATTGGAACCTCTATTTCAGTTCTTTAAAAATGGATTTTGGAAAATCCCTTTTTTATGGGGGATACTTCTTACTAGTGAAATTTAGCTTATCAATTTTCCGTCATAAATTTTAAATTTCCTTTTCACCTTTCAGGAATTGATTCCGAATGAATCTATGAAATACATGTTTAACTTTTTAACAAACTTAAAAAAAGCAGGAAGTTCTCAATTTGTCGGAATGTTTTTTTTAATGTATGTTCAGCGATTATAATACTTTACTGAGTTTACCGTAAAAATATATAGTAGTTCCGTAAAAATATGATTATGATCTGATTGTGAGGTCCAAAAATGAACAATGGAACTCCGTAACGAGTGGCAGTAAACCTATTACGATTCAAGATATTCGCTACTAGTAGTTGTTTCATTACGAAAAACAACGTCAATTACAATGTCAGGTTCTGGAGATGAACAATGAAATTCCTCAAAGGATGTTAGTAAATCAACCGTGATTAAAAATATGTATAACCAGTAATTTTTACTTTGCAAAGTAACCACACCGTCGACCAGACCAAGGTCTGATGTTGAGTTCTGGAGATGAAGAATGGAACTCTTTAACGGATGGCAATAAATTACACGTGACTCAGAATTCTTGCTACTGGTAGAAGTTATTTTGCAAACTAACTACATCATCGACCATATTAAAGTCTGATAATGCGTTCTCTAGATGAACAATGGAACTTCTTGAAGAGCGGTAGTAAATTAAACGTGATTCTATATATTTGCTACTGATAGTTTTTACTTTGCAAAGTAATTACAACATTGACCATGTCAGAGTCTGATGAAGCGTTCTAGAGATGAACAATAGCCCTCTTTAACGAATGGTAGTAAATTAAATTTGAAAGGAATTTAGAATTCTGAACGAGGTTGGGAAGACGGGTAAAGCGCAAAAATTATTTTTAAAATATGATACCCTCTGATCTATTGGAGAATGAGACTGTAAAATTTGGTCAAAATTTCCTTCTGCCAACGCTTACAAAAACCCTTTGAAATTCACGTATATGCGGTTCAAAGTTTAATGCGTAATATAAAAACGAAACAGAAACCTTAAATAATGATTACGTTTTATATTTTACGAGTGTTCGTTGTTCGATTGCAATAATACCGGTTTTTTAGCATCTTCCTTTACATATTTAAAAAAGTCACCACATGAATGAGCGCAGATAATGATTCGTGAATCCTATAACATCAAAAATAATACTTAAAGCTATTTTGTAACTTTTATACATAGAATGAATCATGTGTACGAATGAAAATTTTGTAATTATAATTCTGTTTCCGAATTTGAAAATATTTTGGAAAATTAATAAGATTGGTTTAAACGTTATTATATGAATGAATAGTAATAAATAGCCTGCAGAATTATCAAGACCTCCAGAAAACTGGATCAACACAATCAATGCTTGGGTAGTTCGAATAACATAACTGTCATACCTGTAAAACAAGTGAAACGGTCACATATCAAGTACCGATTGTATAATTACAGTGCAACTGAAAAGCATAATGTGATCCAGTTAATATATTAGCATATTTAACATATAATTGACCAGTAAAACTTAATTGATTAAATAATTCATATAATTGACCAGTAAACTTAATGATTTACAACCATGTCCTTTTTTAAAATGTACTTTTCATAAAATTTACCTTACGTCTTACACAAATCAATAAATATTCTTTGTCAATCATGCAATTATTGAATACTTTATTTCATTGATCTTGGTCTATTTGTTGTAGAATACCAATCAAAGTTTATCAAGCCTTGAGTAGTCCGGATAAAGAAATAAAAATTGACAAATGTTAGTGCTCAACTCGCACAGTGAAATTATCTTATATTTTTACCAAATACAATACTAAACGTTTAGGGCTTGAATGTGTTTCTAAAACTAGTTATTAATAATATTTGTTATTTATAAGTTACTTAGCGTACAAGCAAGCGCGTTAAAATTACAGCGGTAAATTTCACTTAACTTAATATCCGAAATACAAAATGTTCATCGAAAATAACTCAAATGAGGTGAAACTTCAAAACCCTTTTGTTCCTTGTAGTCAATTTCTCGACGAATATCCGCGCAATAATTAATAATGCGTGGCATTGGGTCTGACAGCGGTAACGTAATTCCAACGTTATTAACATCGACTGTTTCGTCAAAGTTAATAATAATCTACTCCTAACGAATCTTATTAATATACTTCTGGACTAGAATAAAAATAATTCGTATAAAGTGCCTGAATTAGCTATGAAGTATCGATGAAGATATCGTGGTTCTCTTGTCTTAACTGTGATTTTTGAAATTTATCATTTTATTTATATAGATTTTTTTAAGAAGGACACCAAACAAAATTAATGTACTTATCGATGTGGTCGGTTCATAAGAGAATGAACAGTTCTTGCCTGGCTGTCAAACTATTGGAATTTCTGTTACGTGCATCTTTTTAATTAATGAAAACGGACGCATGCCATATAAAAATTTATAATCCAACATAAAATGTAATAAGATCAGAATAACATTTCTTAAGAAAAGAAATGCTGCTTTGCAAATTTTAATATAAGGATTTTTTAACATATAAGATAGCTTTTATACCATAAAACTAAGTCTTTACCAGAGAGCGTTTTTCTTATTTTACTTAACTATATATTTATCAAATTAGAAATTACTTGCAATATCTGTGTAGTCACTATGGTTACAAACCAAATTTTAGGCGGAGTGGTTACTACGGGTAACAGTTAGTCGGTACATATTTATTTCTGAAAGCATAAATTACATAATAATACTTTGATGTTTGTATTTGTGAAACATTTCTTTTGTTACCTCACTTAAAATTAAGGTGTTATAATTGCTTAAAAGGTTTTTTGTATTTTGTAATCAAGTTCTTCTCAATACTTAAATAAGAAAGATTCATCTTCTTTTCTACTCTGTAAATGATTTTCTAAAAAAAATTATCACATAGTTTCCATGTTATCTATCATATGAGCCAATTACGATCACAAAAATAATTTAATATATTCATAATTTTTCACTTTGGCGTTAAGTACTCGCAGAGACATCGTGAAAAACTTTTGAATATCATTTCTAAAATAATTTTTCAATAAATATTATTCCTTCTTGTGTTTTAACTTTGTTTCTGTTAATAGTAGGAAATTAGTGAAATATCTTCATTTGCTACGGTAAGCAGTAGTTTCCAACCTATCGTTGATTTAAAAATATCGGTACCGATTAGGAAGAAATGTGAATATGAAATTTTAATTTATTTCTTTCTATTACACAATCATTTTTAAATTTACATCCTTTTTCAATTTTAGTAAGAGTCGCGTATATTTGACCAACTATTAATGGCTTTTAATCTTTATCCTCTCCTATATATGAAAACTTTAGGAGGTATATGTAAATAAATGTAAGATTTTCTTTATATTAAGTGATGGTAACAGTATACATCAGCTAATTTTTACATGAAAGTAACGTGGTATCAGCACACAGCAGTGTTAAAATACAAACTTTATTTACCCTAAAATGTTTGTCTACCGTTAGGCTGAGTATTAAATGTTCGCTATCCCACGGAATATTCTCATATAATTATTTTACGTACCAATTTACCATGATTTAATCCCTCTTCGGCGTTTTCATATTATGAATAGCTTAAAGTATTCTTTGTTATCGTAATTGACTTATGTCATAGATAAAACGGAATCTCTCTCAGGAAATCATTTTTGGAGTAGAAAAGAAGATGAATCTTTCTTACTTAAGTATTGAAAAAACTTGATTAAAAGATACAAAAAAACATTTTATCCAATTATAATACGTCAATTTTAAGTTAGGTAACAAAAACATATTTAAAAATATTGCTATCGATTACGAGGAAACTAATGAAAATGTGAAATTTTAATACAGTTTTTCTCTTTTTGTAATACTTTTTCAATTTAGTTCGCGTATATTTTATCCACTGATAATAGGTTTTAATCTTTTTCCTTCCCAAGTCATGAAACATTTGGTAGATATATTTAAATAAATGTAAGATTCATTTTATATTAACTGACGGTAACAGCATACGTCAGCTAATTTTCATATGGAACCAACGTAAAATCAGCAGATAGCAAAGTGTTAAAATACAAAATTTTATTCATATTAGAGTGTTTGTCTACCGTTAGACTGAGTATAGAACGTTCGGTGTCCCACGCAATATTCCTATATAGTTTTTTTATATACCAATTTACCATGATTTTTTTCCCTCTTTAGCGTTTTAATATAACCTCATACAACCTCTACTTTTAGTCTTATGTACTAAATAATATTAATCTGTACGTACATATGAAAGATTACATGAAAAATTAGAGTTTATATAAATAAATTATAGTTTAGAAGACTTCAAAGTTTATTGTCAAACACCCACTGTAAGTTTTAGAAGTGCGCCACCGTTTATTAAATTGATTGACAAAACAATCTTGAGTAACTCTTTGCATGTAAGGTATTGCATAGGCCGGAAACTACTGCCCCCAAATCAAGACATTTGCTTAATTGCCTTCTGTTAACAGAAACTAACAAGAATATATAAATCAAAATATTTCAAAGAAGTTTCAAAATACATGTAATTATAAATAAAAACCAAAACATTTCAAAGATTTTAAAGCTTAAACTTTTTTTTATATTGATACCCAATTTTTAACCAATTTTTATCCGAAAAAATATTTGTTTTAAATTATGTAAAAGTTTCTATTGAAATAAAGTAATGGATACTTAACGGCAAGAAGAAAAGTTATGAATTTATTGAAGTATTTTCAACTGACTGTAATTAATTGATTTATACGATAAATGACACGGTGTCTTTAAATAACATTCTTTTTTAGAAAATCGTTTGTGTCCTACAATGTGAAAGACAATAGATCTTTCTTACTTAGGTATTGAAAAAAATTTGTTTATAAGCCACCAAAACCTTTTACGAAATTATAGTACAAAACATCGATATTGTTTAGGAGATAACTGGATAAAAGAACAAACATTCATTTCAAAAACGTTATTTCATTACACAACAACGAGCCAAGTTAACCGTTTAGTTATAAAGTTTATTCAATTAAGTAATAGTTAATTACGTTCTCATCTTTAAATCATTCTTATTGCCGGTTTGAATTAAATCCATACTTCGATCGTCAAGATAGTAAATATCAAGTTGAACATAATAGTAAACAATATCAGATGGGATAATACATGAGACACGTCTTATTACAAACACCTTTTAAAGTTTTAATGAACGTTATGATTCTTACAAAATGTTGAAAAGAAATCCGATTAAACAAATACTTGCAAAACATTCTTTCGTCTTCAGGACACACTCAGAATATTTAAACAAGTCACTTCTCAACGATTTATGTAAATCGTGTTAAATCTCCACTTGATGTTGACATAAAATTAAATTTAAAATAAGTGCCGTTAGAGAGCTTTGAAGAAAACATCTTGAAATTGACTCAGATAATCCTTAAAGCTATAAAATATTTAACCAAATTACCTTGAAAATCGGCTGCGAAAATTTAATAGTCAGAGTGTAATGAAATTCAGGTTTGACAGAAGTGAAGTCGTGCGGTGAATAAGTAATAGCAGATACGTGGAGGCGGGTATAAATGGAGAAATTAAAGCTTACGTAATCAATTTCGGTTACGTTACGTGTGTTTACTCAATTTAATTTAGTTCTGGGGTGTAACTAACATTGGTATACACAATGTAATTTCATATATACACATTTAATAAAATTGTTAGAGTGAAAATTTGGTACATGGAGGGTTTTTAAAAATTGTAATGTAATTAGCGCAAAGAATAATAGAAAAAAAAGCAGGAAAACCTTTTTTTAGAATTTTTGTCTATCTGCCTGTATGGTTGTCATTCATGCCAAATCTACAGGACGGATTTTAATGAAATTCGGTATGGTAATAGTTTATAACCAAGAGCAAAATATAAGAAAAACAAAATTTTTTTCTTATTCCGAATTTCACGTGAGTGAAACCGTGGGTTACAGCTAGTATAGATTAAGGATATACATATAAAGAGAATATTATAAAACAATGGAAAATATTATCCCTCTGCATTAGTGTGATTAATATATAAATTGCTATTAGGTATAACGTGTTTTAATTTAACGTTGTAAATCCACTACGTACTTAGGAGTGGTGAAATTTTTTTTCAATATTACCCACAAAATATTTGTGTTATTAATATTAACCTATTATTACTACAGTAGTGTTCAACTTGAAAATGGCACGTTCTTATACATGTCCACAGTTTAAAAGGGTTTTGTTACAAAACAAAAAAAACCAACATTATCAAAAAGGACATCTCGTCCTATAATTTACTTGCAATGACGAAGTTAGAAAAGAGTTAAAGAAGAATCAATAACAAACCATAATGAGTAAAAACTCGTTAATGTACACTCGATCTGGGATTTAGTAACGTCGTGTTCGTACAAGCAATAGTCTAATGAGAATTTCAAAGAAAAAATCTTGACCATAAACCACAATTAATGTTTTCTGCAGGATTTTTCGCCATTGCTTCTTCATCATTTTAATCATTTCATTCAAATTTAATGCATCGACATTCTGCTCCGATTGAGCATCCAATCTTTACACTTGAGCAAATATTTATCAAACTGCCATATTGTATTGTGATACAGAAAAGCTATAACTCTTAAAATTTAATGCAATAAGTTACATCCATTTGATTATATACTATATTTTACAACAGTTTTCGAAAATAAACTATAACCTACCTCTTAAGGAAATTTGATCAAAAATAAAAATGAAAACTTGCAAAAGTTCAGACGGACATATTGCTCGCGTAAAAGTTAAGTTGATCCCACCTGGCGGGAGTCAATACATGCGAGACTACGACGTTATGTATATTTTTTTCTCATAATATAATATTTCTTCTGATGTGTCACTACAATTATATATCACGAACGCTATTGTCCTAATAATATCTATCATGTATCAACATATACCATGTGAATTGAAGCATATGTCCCTATTACAATAGCGACATCGGTTATTATATATGTTACGATTGCCAAGTGCTTCATTTTAATGATTTTTAACCCCAAAAACATTTTTCAACATTTGAAATAATTTCACCAAATCTGCTTATTTTTAATTTACATTTTTCTACGTTTATATTTCTGAATAGTCTTATGTCTATCACATTTATTTCGATCAATTATTCACTTACAGACGAAATTTTTGATACGCAAATGAAACAAATTTTTAAATGCATAATAAAAAACCTGTCAAGTAGAAGTGGAATTCGTACCGTGAGAGTTCCGCATATATTTAGGAACTTATAAATACTTAATATTAAATAGTATTTCTATTAAACTATTTATGACATATAATTTAAAAGATATAATATAGCTATTAAGCTATTTACAATATTTGAATAATCTCAACGAATCCAATTACTGTTTTCATCTATATTTTTTATGTTTGTATTTCTCAATAGCCTTATTTCTGTCACGTTTATTTTGACAAAATACTTTTAGACAAAATGCGTATAATTTTAATTGAATTTTCGTCACTTCATCAATTTTTTCGCCTGTTGTTGACGCGCTCACAAAATGTCCTCTGAGAATATTTTGTACCACCGATAAACGTTGCTTTGATCCAAGCTAGCTTTACCATATGCCACAGTCAACATTCGGAATGCGTCCGCGTACTTACTTTTGTTTTTTTTTTACAAAATTTGATACAGATTCTTTGATCCATTTTTTGGAATAGGCAAAAATCGAAGACGAAACAAAACACGTCCAAGCAAAATAGCTGTCAAAAATTAACTGAAAATCCAAAATGGCCGAACTTATCAGCATAAGTGAGGGACATGAGCACAAACATAACGCCACAAAACATCGAAAATTGAATATAATCGAAATCGAGTATATGAAACCTGTCGAGGAGAACTTGCAATACGAGGGTTCCATACATATTTATGCACTTATAAACTTTTAATAGCACATAGTATTCCTATTAGGCTGTTTACATTATTTCACAATGCAAATGCATTGCTTAGTGTGTCTTTCACGGACATGATAAATATAAATTTGAAAATACAAAGGAATTTTTGCAGTTGACTTGCCGCTTTCTAAAAAATTTATACAGACCCAACTACATGCCGTAATTTGGTAGACTATTACTCGTACACTAGTAGAGCCTATTTACCTGCGCTAATTTTCCTTCTAATTTCGATATACCTACTACTGTTGTTAATATTTCCAGAATAATCAAGATTAGTGGTTTAGCTTAATATTACGTAAATGGGACACCCTACTGAAATATTGTTTATGACACATTTCCAGTATTTTTAAATGAACTCTTCAATCGTACTGTATATAAAGGGTTGTGCGAAAAACAAAATTCACCCACACTTTACGTGTAGGGAAAGTATATTAACAATTTTTTGAAATTATTTGACTTAAAATTTTGTACGAGTCATAAATATGTATAATTATGCCAAATTCTAACTGTACAGCAAATGAAACGGTTGTGATATACAGACGTTTTATTTGCAGTATTGTAGCTGTGATATTTGTAAATAATACGTATATAAAAGCAGATGAACAGACGGATAGGGCGAGACTGTAAGTGTTCTTAGTTTCGCTACGTAATAATTGTTTTCAGGCTACAATTAAACTTTAGGAAGAAAAAGAGCGTTTTTGAAATGTTTTCTGGTTTCTCTATTTGTTTGTTTGCACGTGGTTAAAGAATAAACACCGGATGGACAAGGTTGATATAAACTCGGTAGGATGCCAAGAAATCTGTGTTTGATTTTCTGTATTTCAATTTATGCTTACATCAGATAAAAATTGCTTATGGAATTTTTCTTAATTTTCAATATTATATACCAATTAAAAACCCAATGCATACACAGCCAAAAAAACAATTAAGACGGTTGACATAATTTCATTGCATTAGATTACTACGAAAAATCTATACGTTTGGTACTTTTATTGTCTTTCAATTTATATCTTTGTTGCTAAGTGTGCTGAAAAGAAATAATAAAATAATTTTAGAGAATGGCAGGGTATTGAAGTGACTATAACGTTTCCAACAGATTGTAACGATTAGTGCCAGACATTAGTTTAAACGAGCGATCCAAATCAGTCCATGTATTAGTAGTTTAATTGCACAATGTTGTAAGCAAAATATAGTTTCATACGAAAGTAAAGAAAAGTTTTACTTCAAGAATTGTATCTTAATAATTTTTTTGGGTAAGGGCCATTTTTTATTAAAATTCAATACCGTTAATATTTCATTTTATTTATGAATAAGTAGGTATATATATATATATATATATATATATATGTATATATATATATATATATATATACATATAAATGATTCCGATAGTGATATTTAACAATATGGAAAACGCTTCCTTCATCTAATATAAAAACTGAATAATATAGATAATATTTCCAAATTACTACTATAATATTTTCCAGACGTCTTAATTATTTACCAATATACACCGATCCTGACTTTTGTTTTTACATCAAGGAGTGTAAAGTATTTATATATTTCTTGGATAAATGCCAAAAATAGTTTCAAATTTAATAAACGTTTCTCGAACTCGTTTACAATTTACTTTCTCCTTCCTCGTCTTCATTAATTTTGCTATAGTTATTCTCATCTTCTCACAATTTGCCAAAAAGTTTTGTAAATGTAAAAACAAAATTAAACGAAGTTGAAGATTAATAGGAAAGTGACAATCTATTATTTTTATAGAAATTGTTTAATAATTGGCCGCGAGCAGCGTAACAATTCAAATTACATTATCTCTGAAATTTAATTGAGGTAGAAAAAACTCATGTTCTCTCACATAAGTAAGTTAATCAATGAATCACGCCTAAAGCAGATAAGTACTCAAAACACTCACATACTTTATATGCAGTGAAGTGATGTTTGAAAATTTAATAAAATATGATAAAGTGAGTGATGAATTACGCACAGTGTAGGATTCCGTAGTTGCATGTCTTTCCTAAAATTGTTGATGCAAGTTAACCGAAATATCTTAATATGAAAGTTCTAAATCAATGGTGGTATCGAGAATATATTACATACCTTAGGGCTTAAAACCGAGCCTTAGTGCTTTTAACACAATCTTAAAAATTAAAGCAGGTAAATGGAACCAAAACTTTATTTTGAAAGACAAAATTTCGTCACTAAGTTTGTAAGTTTGTAATTGTTCCTTATTGTAAAATATTACAGAAAATTAAAAAGGATAAAATCAATGTTCACAGAATTGTTTTAATTAAGTTTACGTCTATTAAGAAACATTTTAAGTTTGGATAATTTTTTTTACAAATCATCGATATATAAAAAATATTTTCTGAACTTCTGGCAATTTAGAAAAACGACGGTAAAATGCAAACTCAATAAGACAATAGGAAAAAAATTTAAAGTTTTTCAATTACTCACAATAATTAAGTAAATTATATGGAGAAATAATGAATAAACGAATATTATTAAGGATTGTTAAGACATCAAGACGTCCTTTTGATCCTAAAATCAATCCTAAAATTTTACAAAGCATAGACATATATAAAAAATACATGTAGTGCATTCATATCAAATGAAACGTTCGCTCCATACTGAACTTCATGATAAGAAATCTTTATCATATAATGACAAGCTTATTGAAGAGTAAGTACAGTGTAGACATTGTCCACCGAAGCTTTATGAGAAATAAAGTAAAGCTACATGCACTGCGTGGATATCTGTATGTATAGCCCATTCTTAAAATTTACTGTTAAGGCCGATTTATTTAATTACTCTCATAGCTGTCAAAGCCGATTTCACGATTTATCTGGTCTGTGAGTTTTTAAAAATAATACATAAAATTAATTATATTGGACACAAATTACATACATACAGCCACCTTTTAATGATATATTTTCGTTGTTAAAAAAAGTTGTAGTTTAATAATTATATTCATTTTGTGAAAATAATTTGCTATTAATAACGACGTTTAAAAAATTACCTAATAAATAGATTATACCAAAACACCTGCAGTCACTGGGTATATACATAAAAAAACAACGCCCAGAACTCTTGGCGCGGAAAATTATAGCTCCAGTTTTTATTTTTATTTATTTATTTTTACTACCATAGTGAATAATCCGTTCCATGCGTTTACAACTAAAATATAAACATTTTGTCCATCGTTACAAAATGTCTAATATTTTTTTTATATCGGAACGTTAAAAGGAATTTGTTTCCTAATGTACGATCTTCTATATTTTTATATTCAAATGCAACATATTAATAATAACTTTAATCAAATTTCATTAACAAAGAGTATTGTGCGGCCGACAGCCGTAAACATACGAAAGTTCTCTTCCACTGAAATTTGCGGCAGATAACGGGAACAAGCCGCACAATAAAGAAAAAAATATATATATAAATATATATATATATATATATATATATATATATATATATATATAAATTTCCTCTTATTAAATTGATAGCATTTGATGGTTCTCATCACTGCAGGTAAAAGAAATAAATATTGGCGGACAAATTAAAAAAAAACCGAAAATATCGTAGTAAAATATGCATTTAAAGAGTTCTGTATATTTATACAAAATTCTTTCAACAATATAAAGCAACACTATACCCGAGTAACATGGGTTATGTTTTATTATGTTCAGGATTTTTTTTATTACAGCATGGCTAAATTTGTAAGCAAAGACGATGAAAAATGAGTTGGTCGACTACTTTATTGACGTGCGCTGATCAAACGGTTCGATTTGATTGAACATAATTTATTAGGACGATATTATTTAGTAGTTCTACAAAAGAAATTCACGACATTATATATCTAGCTTTTATATTTAAGACAAGGCAGTGGAATTATTGAGAAACGAAATAAATGTCGAAAGTTCTCTTTAGCATGAAATTCTTTTTTAAAAAAATGTACCATTTAAATCTAATTATGAAGTCGTATTAAGTAATTATTTGAAGAAAGTCCGATATTTCATAGCTGTCACCTTAAATGTCATTGTACAGGGTTTGCAACGTATTACGTAGTTATATCTTGCAATGTAAGATGGTGCCACTCAACTTTTTACAGGTCGAACTATGAGTTGTTCACGTAAAGTATAAGGTATCTCGAAAATTATGTAGTGTTTATTTCTAAATGGTTATCCTTTCGTAACATCTGTATGTGTGTCGTTGTTACACAAGACCAGTTCCGTACATAATAATAATATTATTATTATTATTATGTACGGAGCGGTCAGGCGCATTACCCAGCCACCTTCGTCCTTCACACCATACATCAGTCATCGCTACTTGATCCGGAAACCATAAAATACAACAATAAACTGAAGACAAAGGATCATTAGACATTAATATCGAAATTATAATCATTTTTCCTTTTAATATAAAAAGGGGTTCATCCATATGACGAACCACTTCTTGATTAGCACTACATTTGATAGCACTACTCTTTGTCTAGCTTCATTATTTGTTTAATCTTGATAGTCATTGTACAATTAGAACTTAAATCATTTTAATATTATATAAACTTAAAAACTGTATTCACATCTAAGCTGTTCTGCTATTATAAATAAATTTTATTACGACAAATATTGTGTTTTTAAAAACGCAACCGCTCCCGCGACCGTCGTAATTGGCGCAGTCGGTAGGAAACTTCAAACAGTTCATCAGCAGCGCATCTGATCCTGCAATTGTAACTGGTTAGTCTCAACGACTCATTATTCATACAACTACAACACAGCAGCGAAACGGCATGAAGACAACAGTTCAGTAAGTGATCATTTTTGTTTATTGCCAAATAGGAATCCTTTCTATTTTTACCTAATTCCTGTTCTAATTGTACCACAAATGAAGTCGTGTTGTCGATTGTTACGAATAGTTTGATCCAATAAATTGATCATTTCTAACTAGTACAAGTAGGCACACTGACACAACATAAATACATTTATACAAACATGTAAATATATTAACAAAAAGCAAAATGGAGGATATTGCTCTTTATAATGCAGCTCTAAAAATAGTTCCGCATTTTGACGGTAACCGCAACAAACTTTACCGATACATAAAAATTGGTGAAGATATTCTCAAACAATACTACAACCTTAAAGAGCCGATGTGTTTCCAAAACACCATTATATTAAATGGAATTGTTGGGAAGCTCGAAGGAAAAGCTGAGGAGATTGTTAACATAAACGGTGCCGAAACCTGGACCGACATACAAAATTAACATTAATACAGAATTTCGCCGACCAAAGGGACGAAAATTCCTTAAACAGAGATCTCGTAAATACTAAACAGAAAGAATACGAATATCCACAAAACTATTATGAAAGATGTCTTAATTTACTAAACACTATAACAAATTACGTTGACATTCATGAAACGGATGAAAACCTCCGTACATGCAAAAGAAAATTTTTCACAAGTCAAACCCTTTGTACATACCTAGCAGGTCTATTAGGCTCTACAATAAGAGCAATGCGACCAGATTCGTTACCCTCTCGCTTTACAATACGTAAAGGAGGAGGAAAATATAAATTACTTACAAAAGAAACTAATAGAACATAGAAACACTTTTAATAATAATAATAATAAAAAACAACATAATCAACCTAATCAATCTAATCAACCTAACCAACAAAACAACACTTTCCACAAAAAGCACATTCATATACTTTCAAAAATAATCAAAACCAACAATTTAAACATGATAGACCTGGGCCGAGTAAGCAACAGCCCTGGCATCAACAGAAACCAACCCCTGTGAGTGGTTTATCTCATAGCTCATTTAATAGAAACTCTCAAAAAACTAATTTTTTCTAAAACACTGGTCCTTCCCCAAACTATATTGCGGAAGAACTGCATCATAACTCACTAGCTACTGAAGATGATAGCCTAGAATCCGAGGATATAATAGAGTATCCCTATAATTCACAAACAGACAATCAGAATATAGAACAACAAAATTTTCTAGAAGACTTAGACCCAGACGAAGACCCATAGTAGAGATTAACTCTCATAATCAAAAAAGATTACCATATTTACCAATTAGTAACCCATCTTTAAAACTATTAATCGACACAGGGGCAAATAAATCATTTCTTGCACCCAAAATTATAAAAAAACACTTTAGTAACTTTCCCGTAAAATACGATCCTTTTTCAATAACAAATCTACATTGCACAACTAGAAATAAATACTCGATAAAACTACTCGCATTTCAAGAGTTCGATATTCAAGAAAATATCAAATTTTATGTATATAAGTTCCACGATGTATTCAATGGCCTAATTGGACTCGATATATTAGAGAAACTAAAATGTAAAGTTGATCTATGTAATAAAATTCTAATAACAACTAATGCTAATCCCAATAAAAATGCTAAAAACCAGTAATAATAACTTATTCGAAAAAATCATTCACTCTAATTCTAAAGAAAAAGTAAAAATTCCGGTAACTATTAAAGAAGGAAAAATTTTTATTCCAAAAACATTTATAAAACGTTGTTATATACCAGATACCATCAGAACTTCTAAAGAAAATTACGCAATCATTCAAATTTACAACCCTACACCTAACGATATTATATTAAGTCTTGCCTCAACTATAAAAGCTCAAATTATTAAAAACAATTTTGATATATTAAATTTCGAAGAACATTGTCCAGAACAATCAATAGATATTGAAAATCTATTGAGACTATCACATTTAAATTCAGAAGAAAAAAATATTCTAATTAAAACGTGTAAAAAATTCAAAGACATATTTTACTATGATAAATTAACTTTCACAAACAAAATCAAACATCCAATCAAAACAAAGGATGAACTCCCAGTCTAGACTAAAACTTATCGTTACCCTTATGCACATAAAAATGAAATAAATAGACAAATTAATTCCATGCTAGAACAAAACATAATTAGACATTCCGACTCACCATGGTCATCTCCAGTTTGGATAGTTGACAAAAAACTAGACCAATCTAACAAAAAGAAATTGCGATTAGTCATCGATTATCGCAAATTAAATGAAAAAACAATTAATGACAAGTATCCCATTCCAAATATAACTGAATTACTTGACAAGTTAGGACGCTGTCAATACTTTACCACTTTGGACCTTGCCAGTGGATCCCATCAAATTGAAATGGATCCACGAGATACCAAAAAAACAGCTTTCACAGTCGACAATAGTCATTACGAATTTTTACGAATGCCATTTGGTCTTAAAAATGCACCAGCTACATTACAGAGAGTAATGGATAACGTACTCAGAGGTCTCCAAAACTCCATTTGTCTCGTATATCTTGATGATATAATCATTTTTTCAACCTCACTTCAGGAACATATAATTAATTTTAAAAAAGTATTTCAACGACTCAGGGAGTCAAATTTCAAAATTCAGTTGGACAAATCCAAATTTTTTAAACGAGAAACCCCGTATTTAGCACACATTATAACCCCAAAAGGAATAAAACCTAACCCAGACAAAATAAAGGCAATAAAAAAATATCCGATTCCTAAAACAACTAAAGAAATTCAAAAGCATTCCTTGGACTTGTAGGATACTACAGAAAATTTATCCCAGATTTCGCAAAGATTACAAAACCACTAACAACACGTTTAAAAAAAGGAGCAAAAATTAAACACTTAGAAGAATTTATCAAAAGTTTCGAATCATGTAAAGAAATGTTAGTAAACGACCCCATTTTACAATATCCTGATTTTAATAAGGATTTCCTTTTGACTACAGACGCATCTAACGTAGCCATTGGCGTCGTACTCTCACAAGGAGTAATAGGCTCCGATAAACCCATAGCTTACGCATCACGTACCCTAAGTGAAACAGAAACCAGATACAGATACAGTACTATAGAGAAAGAACTATTAGCAGTATTTGGGCAACCAAATATTTTCGACCATATTTATACGGTAGAAGATTCACGATCATAACAGACCATAAACCATTACAGTGGTTGTATTCCCTCAAAGAACCAAATTCCAGACTAGTTAGATGGAGATTAAAGCTGGAAGAATTTGACTATAAAGTTATATATAAAAAAGGCAAACTAAATTCAAATGCCGATGCTCTCTCTCGCGTAATAATGATACCCCTACATTAACAGAGATAACTACATCCGACGAAAATATGGCGGACGACAATCTGTCCTTAATTGCCAATTTAACTGATTTACCCCAATTATCCGATCTTGAAGACATAGTACCCGATCAACAAACAGTCCGTACTAATATAGAAAATCCTATTTTAGACATCCCTATATCAGAACTCTAATTAAATCGTTTTAAACGACAATTAAAAATAACTTTCGTACATAATTGCCCTGCAAAAAACAAAATAATAAATTTATTTCCCAACAGACAATTAATTCTAATACAAATAAACGTTAATAATATAGAGAATGAAATAATTCAATTATATAAAGGAAAAATAGAACCAAATAAAGAATATGCAATATTACTATCCAATGAAGAATACATACCGCTAATTACATCGACACTTCAAAAAACCTTCAAAAATTCATCAGACAAACTCGTACTCTGTAAAACGGAACTAATTAATATAACCAATACAGACGACCAATTTAAATTAACCAAAAATTACCACGAAGGAAAAACAATCATAGAGGAATTTCGGAAACTGAACAACAAATTAAATGTAATTACTATTGGCCTAACATAAATAAAACGGTAACAGATATAATTAATAAATGTGAAATATATAAAAAAGCTAAATATGAAAGAAACCCGAACTAGCAAATAATAATAAACCCTTTCGAAGTAATCCACATGGACACTTTTACAGTAGGAAACAATAAATATCTAACCATAATTGATTATTTTTCCAAATACGCACAAGCTTATTATTTAGACGCACCAACAGCTATTAATGTAATTAATTCCTTATTAATTTTTATAACACACCATGGCGTAACAGTATTATAATGGATCAAGGAACAGAATTTAAGAATTTACCAATTAACGAATTTATGGATTTGCATAAAATTGAAGTACACTATATTACAGTAAATCATCCTCAATCTAATGGAATGATTGAGAGATTCCACCCAACTTTGCTAGAGCATTTGAGAATACTTAAACAAACTAAACCGAATGCCCTAATAAATGAACTCATACTTTACTCAATATTAGGATACAATAACACAATCCATGCTACCACAGGCAAAAAACCATTAGAAATAATTAATGGACATATTGACAATAGAGACCCTTTTGACCTAAATATACAAACTTAATGAAAGTACTATACACAGAAATAAATAAAAAAATATCCGAAAACCAAATTTCCACTAAAATTAGATGAAACCAAAACCTTGAAGAACCTATAGAATATCCGGAACAAATCAGTATATACGTAAAAAAACTTCTGGCGGTAAGACATAAACTTCAGCCAATATATGTAGAACAAAAAGTAACTCAAAATCAAAACATAAAAATAATTAATGAAAAAGGACAAGAATTACACAAAAGTAATATCCGTAACATCTAACACTAAATCCTTGTTACAGGATCCTACTCCTAATGACGCTAACATTGGCAGAAGAGATTAAAATTACTACACTCAATAACAACACTGGAATATTACCTTTCAAAATAGGAAACCTAAAACTAAAACTAACTGACCACACATTTCTCCACTATTACGATATTGAAGCCGTAAAAGAAAAAAATAGAAATAATATAATCACAAATTAACGTATTAACGCGAATCCATAAACCACAATACACAATGTATTCTGAACCGCTTAATATTCACATAATTAATCAATTAAAAATAATTAAAGATAAATATAACTCAATTAGTGAAAACAGAAACCGACGCGGATTAATAAACGGTTTGGGAACCATAATAAAAGACATTACAGGAAACTTAGATCAAGACGATGCTAGATATTACGATGAACAAATTAACATTTTAAAGAAAAATGAAAATTTATTATATTATAAAATAAACAGTAACCTAATTTTCAATAAAATATTAATAGATGAATTCAATAAAACCATGAAAACAATAGAAGATAACCAAATAAAAATTGAATCAAAAACAAATGAAATAATCAGAAATACAAATTTAACAAATGTAATATTATCCGAATTCATCAATTTAAATAATCTGTATAGCCTCACTAGAATAAATATGCAAATACTTTCAGAATCAATCAAGAGCATAGAAAATGCAATCGCGTTCTTACGTCTCCATATTGCTCACCATAGCATGCTACCCATTTCAAGTATACAATTCATTTAAAAAATAATTAAAGGAAAATATTCAAACAAACAGCTATTATTAGGAAATCACGCTAGTATCAGACACATACGATATTTTAGAAATTGGATCTTATTATTCTAAAAATATGGTAGTATTTGTGGTCAAATATCCCATAGTCCATCAAGACGACTACACCCTTTACCACTTATATCTCATACCAAGTCCTAATAATACCATAATTATCCCGACCAAACCCTATTTGGCTACAAACGAAAGGGCACATTTGTACCTGGATAACACCTGCAAGAAGATTAAGGATCTGCACTACTGTGGCAACATCAACTTCGTAGAGACTTACCAGCATCCCGATTGTATACAAAATATAATAACACATCGAGAAATAATTCCTAATTGCCAACACACATTAATAGAAATAGACTCCGATATTACAGAAAAACTTGATGACCGAAAGTACCTGTTGATATTTCCTAAACAAACAAAAATTACAAAAATATGTTAAAAAGATCACACTTATGTTCAAGGAACTTATTTAATGGAGCTACCCATTGGATGCAGCATTATCACAAAAAAACAATAAAATTTACAATCTACAAAATAAGTCAATTGGACAATCCATCAAACTATTAACATTCAAGATGATGAACATCACTATACAAAATAAATTGAGCCCGCTAAAATTACAAAGTTTACCACTGAATCAGATCCATCAACTAAAGGGATTATTAAACGAAGAAAAACTATTGAACAATACGGACAACAATAGTCACGTATTTTGGAATATACCAACCTACCTCATAATTATCTGCATCATCTTATATATAATATTCCATAAAAGGATATTAAATTACTTTAAAAGGACTCCACATAAAAATATGGAAATTCCAGAGGAAGTCGTCAAGACTTTCTTCACACAAGGTAAAGAAGAGGCCTGCCGCTCATGAGGGAGGTATTACCCAGCCACCTTCGTCCTTCACACCATACATCAGTCATCGCTACTTGATCCGGAAACCATAAAATACAACAGTAAACTGAAGACAAAGGATCATTAGACATTAATAACGAAATTATAATCATTTTTCCTTTTAATATAAAAAGGGGTTCATCCATATGACGAACCACTTCTTGATTAGCACTACCTTTGATAGCGCTACTCTTTGTCTAGCTTCATTCTTTGTTTAATCTTGATAGTCATTGTACAATTAGAACTTAAATCATTTTAATATTATATAAACTTAAAAACTGTATTCACATCTAAGCAGTTCTGCTATTATAAATAAATTTTATTACGACAAATATTGTGTTTTTAAAAACGCTACCGCTCCCGCGACCGTCGTAATTGGCGAGAGCGACAAAAGTATGTGTATCGACTTGAAGAGTCTGCCGCTGAGAATACACAGCGTCTCGCAAACCAAAGAGAGAGAGAGAGTATATGTCTGAAGCGAATAAAATTGTTAATAAACTGAGTATGCCATTCTGTTCATTGAATATTATTAAAGACACACTTACTAAAGCCTAAAATAACAGTTTTTAATTTGCGTATTTGCTGTGTTCGCTTTATCTCAGCGACGGCTAAATCATTTCGATCGGTTTATAAATAAAAAAGTACTAGACCGTTAGTACATGTTCGTGATACACGGTTAACACTTGTTACCGTTGGCGACAGTTAACTGCTGACGAAAAATATTAATATTAACAGTTAACGTGTTTAGATGCCGCACCAGGTATATAACACTACGCCGAAAATGCGACGCTTTATTTACCAATTTCTAAGTATTAGGACCTCGGGCATTCATCAAATGTTTACATTAACACGATAAATTGCCTTTGATAATTGTATGGAGCTTGAGTTATTTAATATGGTAATATTTAAAATAACTCTGTGCGGATACCCTCTCGCTACATTTTCAAGCTGAGTTCAATATTAAGTTATATAAATCAAATTGAAATATTTTGAGCAATACTCGTTGACTGTGAATATAGTGTTTAAATGTTGTACTGTGAATATAGTGTTTAAAATTTTACACAATTATGATACAAGAATAACTAGTATATTTATTACCTTGAAAACTAATGTAATATATCATTAGTTCTCCAACAAATTTCCTTATCTAATGTTAAATAATTTAAAATATCACTTTATTTTCATCCTTCCGACATTTTGAATAAATTTCCAAATTTAATGGCAAAAATGGAAATTTAATACTGAAACTACGTTAACATAGACACACGAACACGAAAAATATCCATTAAATAAATGTTGACTATTAGCACTAAAAGTTACAGTACCTTCCGAACTTTTTAAAAAAAATTTATTATGATATAAAAACGTTTTGTAAACCTGTAAAAAGTAGTACTTGGTTGGCCAAGTAATAAAGTGTAAAATATTTGCACCAAAAGTTCTTACTATTAACAAAATGAAATGTACAATGTACGTTAAAAAAATTTTCCACGAAATAAATGTTGATTAACACTAAAAAGTTACAGTGTATTTCCAATTTCCTTAAAAAATATTAAAATTTAATTTGAAACAAAAACGTCGCTTGAATGTTAAATCTGTAAGAAAAGAAGCTAGGAATATAGTATAAAATATTAGCGCTAAAAGGTCAAAATTAATTTTTTACTAATATTAAAATAATATGAAAAATGTCTAAATTAATAAGCGGTAGTTTATTAATTTGGACATTTTTCACAGATGTCTAATTTTTTACTTTCGCTCATTTACCGTCATTATATAATCCACGAAAAACTAGCTATCGACACTTCCGATAAAAAAAAAGATTAAAATATACAAAAAATTCCTGATAACACACATATATATATATATATATATATATATATATATATGTATATATATAGTTTCTAGTAAGTAAATGTAAATTAATTTTTATGTACTAATTCCATAGCTATCTAGTACAATGTTGTCTACTATTATTTAAGTCATATAATTTGATTCTTACTATTTGAACAAGACTATAATATTAGCGGCACGCCACCATGTCGACGTAATGAGTTCAGCGATTTAGGAATCATAGTTGATTCGCTCTTGAATTTTCGGGAGTATATCATGAACGTAGCAAAAAATTAGCTCATTTATTTGAGCTTACAAATACACTAAAGATTGAACGTCTTCAAAAATTTCCTTATAATATTTGTATGTCGATTAAAGTATAGTCATTTTCCTTTTGAATTTACTACTGATTTTCTTCTAGTTTTCATTCCTTGCAGCTTAAAAAAGACATTTTATTTATGATTTACTACTAAATCACCTAACCACTGTATTTAACTACTAAATCACCTAATCCTGTTAGGACCAAGTTGTGAGTTACGATAAACGAAAGTCAATCAATTAGTCAATTTCATGGTTGAGTGCTTTAGTGCTTATATTCCCATGGAACTTACAGAATTTTTTGGTAGCATAAAATTCGGGTTGCTAATTATATCATAACTATATTGGGTGTATATCTCCAAAAAGGCTGTTTGCAATACTGCATGGACTTTACTTAATTATAAATTAAATACGCTCTAATACAATTTACTTGAATGTTGATATCAATACAATTATATTAGTTTCAAAGAAGTAATTATGATCGAGTTTCCCATATGTTAGGTAACATTTTAAAAAACGGCTAGTAAAACCTCTAGCATAAAAATACCTAAATTTATTTTTTAACGTTTCTGCCGGAATTAATAAATGTTTTCAGACTTAAGCCAGCATCATATGGTATATCATTTGGTATTTGGTGCAGGTGTGACTGAGGTAAATCTCTAAATATGCGTAGGTTGGTCAGAGATTATCCAAAATTGAGCCAAGTGTCCAATTTTTGATCGAGACATTTCCGTTTGACTATATTAAACGTCTAATACTGGCTACACATGCGAGATAATGTTATGTAACTTAGTAATTGTATCTAAATATCGATTGACTGGTCAAATTATTTCATAAATATACGGGTAAATTATAAGAATAAATTACATTGAGACGGTTCCGCAGGCTATGTAATGCTGCAAGCCTAAAGCAAGTCTTAGATTTTAAAAGTTGAGAAATAGAGAATATAAATCATTGCAGTTTCTTTGAATATTTAATACGTCTAATAGCAAATTTTCATTACTCTACGGTTATGAATATTGAAAAAGAGTTCATATTTTGGTTGTATTGTACTCTGGCAGTGACTCCGACCAAGGAAGTCCCCGTCAAAATATTGATTTTATTAAGTCGCTCGATAGATCGTCTGAGAAAAACAATGATAAAATAGAGCCAATTTTTCATAACTAATGTATAGATTTTAAACGAGTTTAGTTTTTCCGTTGTAAAAATAATTTTGTCGCGTTCACGCAACTAAAACCAGCTTGAACAATTCTGCAGCTTTTAGATTTAAATATATCGAAATCCATAATCTAAATTTACACTGGAAACATTCAGAAAGAATTACTTGATTTTGAAAACTTATGCTTATACTTTTCAATTTTTTTACACTTTTCATTCCCTTTCTTTATTAGAACATTTTTACATTGGTAATAATTTTGGCAAAACAGGAAGTAATCTTTACCATAATTGAGTCCAATAATTCATGATGTCAAGATAAAAGATTAACTGCAAAAAGTTATTAATTTTCCCGTAGTGAATTTTTTTATAGAGAAATATAATTAGACTGACCACGAATTTCATTAATAGCCAGGTATGTTACACCATTATCGCATTTTTAAAAAATTACAAAATAGTATCAAATAAGAATAAAATCATATTTAATCCACATCGTAAATTATCAATATTTTTTTAGGATCTGATAAGCTCTCTATATTCATCCCAAATATTTTTAAAATTGACAGGCATTTCTGTTAGCCGTCGAGGCTGGAAATTTAATTAATATGGAACTTTTAATTTAATAAGGATCTTTTGAAAACACATTACGACAAATTCTTATGCACAATACAGTATTAATATTCATACATAGCGGAAAGTTTGAAGTTATTTAATTTAAATTTAAACCTTTATGAAAAAATTGTAAATTTAATACAATAAAACAGGCAAAAAGATAAATATAATTTTCAATATATAAGAACAAGAGCCTGCGGAAGGTGTTGGCTAATATTACGTAAGAAAGGACAGTAGTAAGTATATATCTATAGTGTTGGTAATAATTATATCCTACATATATTTGTATGTGGTGAAAAAGATTTAATAAATGAATAGTTTAAAAAAGTAAAAAAGAAGATTTTAAGACTACTATATTAAAAAGTAAAAATTATTGCAGAAACTATTTTCTCTGTCTATTCAGTAAGAACTTTAGTGCGTACGTTTGTTGTTGAGTATAAAATTTGAATGTTGAAGCGTAGGCCGCTTTTACTCAAAAATAGCAAAATCATGCTTCTCAAATTAATATTTAGCGAATGAAAATGTTTAACATTTTAGTTATATTTCAAGGCAAAGCGTCCTATGCTTTTAGACTCAAATATTATACTTAATAACAAACATAGCTTTCACTAAAGTCCATACTGAGTCGACAGAGAAAACAGGTTCGATAATTATTTTCTGCTTTTTAATGCGGTACTTCTAAAAGCATTTTTTCTTTTAGATTTTTAAATAATAATAAATTTTTTTACGTTCATATTGCCACAAAAACATATTTTTAAATTTTTTTAATTAAAAATATTTCCCTTTTTTAGCCTTTTTTGTTTTAAGACTGATTTTTATTTTAGGAAGTAATTGAAATATTCCGTTATGTTTTTAGCTTTTTTCTTCTAAGGCAAAAAAATAATTTTTTTACTTAACAAAATTATTATATTGTCATCGATTATTGATAAGTGTCGAAATATTTAAATAATTTGAACGTACGGAAGTGGGTTAAAATTTCATGTAAAAACTCCGTTATTCTTTTTAATTTTTTGGTTTTAAAACTAAAAAAAGTGTTTTGAATTTTCTGAAATTATTGTGTCGTCAGAATTATATTGATTATATTAGTTCTGATGACACATTAGACGTATTTGTCATCGGAATAGTTATTTGTCATCAGAACTAATAAAACGGCAAAATTTCATGATGATGCGACAATTTGAAGTGCATGAAATTCTCTGATTTCTCTGATTCTTTTACTTAGTTACCAGTCGACCTAATAAAAGGGTGTTAAAATGAGAAAACAGAATAATAATTAAAAACAAACAAATTATAGAAGTATAAAGAGTCTTAAAAATACGTAGATTTGTATACTATAAACAGTATTTTAGTTAAACCAAAAATACAAATAACATAAAATATTCCTGACTAATGAGGTTTCATGAGAACTGTACATTATATATTATTAAAATTCTTCAAACCTTACATAATACATATTTAACTAAGACAAATCAACACGCCGGTGCCAGAAAAATGCTCACCGGCAGCATTGACAATGATTGGCATTCATTTCTTTTGGGAGCCTTTTATATCATTAAATAGCATTAAATAAATTTTCATTTCAAGTAGTTATTTCCCTACCGCAACATTGCGTACAAAAAATCGTACCAGCAAAGTTTTAAATATGAAAAGCTTTCAGAAGCTTTTTATTGATCATTGCCACCTCTAAATTTACTAAGATGTCAAGATATATCAGCAATAATATTATGAAAGTTTGCTAGCCAGTAATTCATAAATTGTGAAGTCGACCGGGCAATAAAGGTTGGATATGGTTCCGTCAATCCTAAGCAGCCGGAGCTTTGTAACGACGCTGAATTGGTTTTAAGTCTGAGGTATTAAAGGACAAAAAAGGTATTAAATTTGAGGTGGATAAATGAATGGCAAACTTGCTTCCAAAATAAACTATTTTAACCTCATATTTAGGCTTGTAATTCCTTTAGTCCTATATTTACTACATTTAAAAATGCTTTTAATTAAATAACGTTTTTTTACTTTATTTTTGTATGAAACTATTTATATTTATTGCTCTGAAATGATTATAAAAATATGTGCATTTTAATTTCACTTTAACATTTTGCAACACGACATCTAGTCGTGGTAAAGAACTTAAAGAAAGTAGAAATAATACTACATCACGTAGTTTCATTTAATTGTGTATAATGAATTTTTACAAAATTGACTCCAAATATATTCAATATTTTAAACGCGTCAATTAAAATTTCTTAATGAAAGAAAATAAGATGAAACTAGCAATTAAGGGCAAGGTGCATAAAAAACGAGCGTGAATGTTAATCGGACATCAGCCGCGCGCATTCGGATAATAATTTCTTTATTGTTGCTTTTATTATAGTTTTTTTTTATTTATATCTAGAAAACGTATCCAAACAAAACACACTTCACTAATAATACAAGAAGTAAGTTTGACGTAAGCTATGTAGTTTAGTGAAAAATAGATATTTTATTTCCTGCCGTCATAAATTTTATTTATAACTAGAACTAAAATCACAACGTTATTGATTCCATTAAATTCTCCAGATTTATTATTTGAAAGACCATAATTTATTCATTTTGAATCTAGATGACGTCTCAATGAAAATTCTCTTCAATTTGAACCTATTTTATAAACGATACCACCCTTTTCAATTTCTAAAAATATTCACTAAAAATTAACATAAGCCGCCCACTTTTCATCTCCTGTAAGCAGATACTTTAGCCTCTCATTGGTACAATGGGAACTCAGTAGCTCCAAGTACACATTAGCTCTTCATTGAAGTTGAAAGGATGTTAGCTCATGTGGTAGCCAAACGAAATATTTTCACTTCTCTCTCAAAGGAAGAAGTTGTTTTTCCATTAAATTATAAAAGCATGAAAATAGCTCTGGCAAAAAAGCTTAACTTAATCTGGGATTGGTTTCAAAAAGGCTTTTAAATTTTTAAAAATTGTAGGAAGTCGCTTCAGGTGAGATTTATCGGATAGGTCAAAATTCCCTTCTTTGAATCTTTGGAACCAATGCTTGGCTGTATCGTAAGAGGGAATATCTTCATTCATCGTTTTGTATATATGCGTGATGCTTCACTGGTTTTTGACCCTAATCGACATTCATGTCGAAAGAGTCCTGTAAGTTCACTTCGAAATACTTTCATTTTTAATTTATTCTTTACTTGCTGATTATCCAATTGCAAACAGAACAGAAATTCGAATGCCGCACTCTTACTCATATTCTTCAAGAAATATTTTAGAAGCTGCTATAACATTACAGAAATCGGTCGAATAAAGTGGCGCGTTTAGAAAATGTCAATCTAATATAAAATATGAGGCTTATTTCAGATTTTATTAGTAACAATTTATCAATAGGTAAATAAACGACATTGTCCCAAGGTACCTAAAATTGGTAACTATTGATAAAGTAAAACTACATTAGAGGTAAAAATTATACAACTTTAAAGATAAAGTGCATTTGGGATTCTTTCAATATTACGTTTTAATGCATTTTACCTTATGTAACATATATATTAAGTGGAGATTTTGTCTTCCAACAGATAATACGTATTAATTATATATAATGGAGTATATATATAGCTGGAAAATCTAAATAAAATTGAAACATTTAAACGAAACATGTTTTGAAATAAAAGCCTAAATACATTTTTATTGGCTGAATTCTACTTTATTTTAATAGTTTGAAAAATATGTGAAGTTTCAATTACATTACAAATATTTAAAAGAACATTACATAAGTACAGATTAAAATACCAGGCAATGACAATGATAATTATTATATTCCTAAAAATTGAATTGATTCTAAAATTTGTTGCTATACGTACATAATTTTTCAAAGTAAAACTTGCAATAATTCATGTGATTAATACTTAAGGTGTCATGAGGTGGATGAATGGCATTTTTAATGTGGTATTTACGTATATACTTCCATAACTTAGTATGAAAGTTGACGGCGGGACGCTCGCGTATAGTAGAGAAAGATAACTATGAGTACGTTGTTTGACAGCTCTAGTTTTACAGGTTATAATGTACTGCTATAACTCGCCTAAGTCTTGTATTCTTAACACTTTATTGTCCAACCATATTTGCGATGTATATGAATACATCGCAAATATGGTTGGTTATTATTTTATTATTAAATTGTGATTTTGTTATACTTTTTTTTCGAGTGTAATTTAGACATTGCCTTATTTTGATGTATGTTTCGTCTGAATATTCTCAAAAGCGCTCATTTTTATTTTAACAAACGTACTAGAATATGACGTTTCCCCTTGAGTTTCTAAACTGTTACTTTAGTAATAATCATTAAAAAAATAGGAAAATCCGAGAAAATAAAAAAAAATACATACATGCACACCGAGATTGTTCCTCTTAATAAAGAAATTATAGTTTTAATTTCCAATTTTAAAGTGGAATCTTAGTAATTAATGAATTAAAGAACGAATAGATTATAGGTTAAGAGCTTGAAAATTCACGAATTTTGTTATTATAGACTTGTATATAATAAAAAACTGTTCGTATTATAATGTATATTAAATAAGTACAAACATATATTTCCATTGCAACTTTAATTTCATATTTAATACACACCGATGCAGTAATCGCTTTAATCCTCAATTTGTTTAGCCTCCCTTCACTGCGACACTTGAATAATTTTAGGTTAACGGCGAATACGTTTGCTGAAACCCCTATTTGCAATCCTTTCCTTCGATCGGATGAATAAAAATGAGAAACGAAAGGGAATTGAATAAAGAATAGTTATACGAGCCATATTTTCCTTGTGGGAACAAAAAATGGCCCGTTGTTAAGATAAGCTATTTTTAAGGCATCGGTGGATAAACGATCTGAGGAAAATCGATGGTAGAAACTTACATTATCTGTGATTTTATTTTATTAACTGTCACGTTATTTTTTAGGCATCGCCACTTATTTTTAATCTGTAATATTTGTGTTAGGGTAGCTTCTTATTGCGGTTGCCTATTGTAAAAATTTTCAAGCTGTCCTTGTTAGTTTTACTTTGAAGAGACGTATATATAGACATGCATTATTAAACACACGACCGAAAGTGTTTAACATACTTTTCAAGAAGTCTTTATGACATGCTAGTTTTCCCTTCATCTTTTTTAATTTACATTCAGTTAACTATTGGATTGAAAACATAAGCACGAGTAAATATTACGGTTCATTTGTGTTCAATAAAAGCCCTATTGGTACTTTAAATATTATTTAAATATTTGTTGTTATGTACTTTTAGTTTATTTACTGTATTCGTTTTCTTTAATACTATAATGATACACAATTAAATGAAACTACATGATGTAGTATTATTAAGCAAAGAATATTTGCTAATATCCCACCTGAAGATGTTGTAATACAACGAAACCTAGGTCGTGGTAAAGAAATTAAAGACAGTAGAAATAATACTACATCACGTACCGAATTTCTACTACATCACGTACGAAAACGAATTTCTAAACATATAATTAAAGGGAGGTTAAAAACCATAAATCAATTTGTTTCTTATTAGAAAAAACATATCTAAAAATTGTACCCAAATTCTTTTTTAAAATGAACAGTTTGAAGACTGAGTAAAGAAAATAAGATTGAATAATGGGTGTATAAATACAAACATTTTGAATATAACTCGATATAATTTAAGCATTCTTACGGAAAGCAAATAACGAAAACTAATGAAAAACAAGAAAGTTCAGAAAAAAGACCCGCTGAAGACCGCTAAGCATAGAATCGAAAAGAATTCAATAGTAATTAGAAAAAAATATAATTCAGCTAGATATTTTCATAATATACAATTATATCAAGTAAATCAGAAAGATAAGCAACCAAAGGTTACCCTCCATTAAATTGAAACAAAATATAATTTTAGAAAAATCTTCGTTATATTGTTTTAAGATCTATTTTTTTATTAAATTGAATTAATATGGAATTATTCAACTTCAGAGAATGATTTTGCTTAACCTCTTGAGCGCGCATGTAACTTACTTAGCCACGGTACTGTTCGCGCAACTAGCGCCATTCAAACGTAAGTAACTCCATTGTTGATATACGGTGTAATATTTTACAAAGATAAAAATATAAACAATTATTCATGATAGAAAAGGGGATGACTTAACACATCAATTAATAATATAATATAGTTGTCTGTAGTGTACAGTAATTTTTGCTATTATGATTTTTGAAAATTGTGAGTATGTTTTGTTTTGAAAGTTAAATTTAAGTTAATTTTTCTTTTCATATAAATATATTTTTTGAGTTTACGTTTAATTAGAGTCTAAACTGTAGTTTATTTTAGAAACACGGACCTATTTTTCCTCGTATTCATTATTTCTTATACTTATTACTACATAAATGCTATAAAAATGCTTCGATTTTGTTGTAAGTACATTTATTCTCTATCTTTGAGAAACATAACAATAAAATCAAATCTTTCAAAGTTACACATTATTTTATAGACATGTCGCAACCTCCGATGCTACGTGGAAATGAGTTATTAAATCATGGTCAGCAGAAGAATTTAACTTGATCACCTACATCGTCGCAAACGTTTCATTACTACTACGAATACGTACATTTTATTGTTTTGTTTTGACTTTCATTTCATTTACGATTCATACGTAGCGCACGTATGACTGAAAATTACTGGACTGGCCAACCTGAAACAGGCGTAAAAATAAACAAAAAAGGCACTTTCGAGGAGTTCTATGCTTACCGCTTCATGAGACGGTCTTCAGAAAAATACAATCACATTCTCAACACTCGCCGTTTATTCCAACAATTCCTGGTAGATATGCATGCAAAAATAAAAGCGAGACGGTTGCTTTAAATAAGCCTGAATCGGAAGAAACTACGTACGGAAATATACATCCACCTTCGAGACGCGATCATAAATGATGAATGTATTGATGACATTGCTGTAATGGTAATTTTACCATCATCTTACATAGGAAGTCCAAGACACATGCACAAAAAAACTGAAGATGGTTTGACCTACTTGAAAAAATGTGGCCGACCTGACCTCTTCATAAGATACCCATGCGATTCGTCGTGGCCAGAAATTAAAGAACAACTACGATACGGACAAACCCCCATCCATCAATACGATATAATATCCCTAGTTTTCCAACAAAAAGAACTGAGAGTTATTGAAGTCATCACAAAATACCACATCTTTGGAACCGTTGGATGCTGGATGTATACAACCGAATGGCAAAAACGAGGACTGCCCCACTCACATAATCTCATATGGCTACACGACAAAATTCATCCCATGGATATTATACGACCAAATCATCCAAGCTGAATTTCCCAATCCACAAGAAGATCCGGAGTTGTACGACATAGTTGTGAAAAACATGATTCACGGACCATGCGGGCCATTAAACCCCAATTCATCGTGTGTGAGTTATGGAAAATGCTTAAAAAAAGACCCAAAATCATATTTGGATGACAAACAAACAGGATGATGGCTATCCCAAATACAAAAGACAATCACCCAAAAAGTTGCCTTCGCAGCAAAAATACGAATACAAGGTAAAGACGAACTAGAAATCGATAATCAATGGGTAGTAACATGTAACTATTTTCCAAAATGTTTCAAGCACATATAAACGTAAATACTGTAATTCAGTGAAATCCATTAAATATTTTGTAAGTATGTGAACAAAGATAGGACAAGGCAGTATTTCAATTAGCCAAAGACAGCGAACAATAAAATAGAAATGACGAGATCCTTATGTACCAAATGGGAAGATACATCAACAGTAATGAAGCAGCGTGGCGAATTTTCAGTTTTCCCAGACACGAATACGAACCAACAACGTAAAACGAGGTTACTTCACAAAAGATACCGCCAGAAAAATTGCAAGCAAACCATCTAAGAACACAATAATTACAGCTTTTTTCCAACTTTGCCAAACGGATCCATTCACGAAAACATTATTATATGTTTACATTCCTATCTATTATACGTGGAACACGACAAGAAAAATCTTATCCTAAACATACAGGGAACCATACCAATACTTAGTACCACCGGGAAACGACAACCACTGGGAATTAATACTGCAAGATACCTCACTCATAACCTCAGCTGAACAAATCAAAGACTTATTCACCATAATACTAACAACATGTAACCCATAGAGTTTAAAACAACTATGGGACTCCTGCACAGAGAGTATGAGTGATGACATTTGGTACAATCCAATAAGTTCATCCAGAACTGGCCATCGAATTCAACGACGACATCTCCATTGAAACACTTATTCGTCTAGAAGATAAGGGTTTAGCAATAAAAAACAGACCTTAGTTATAACTTGGGATGCCAGTACCACGACAAAATGCTTTCAGCGTGACCTGGCAATTCTCGGCGGAGTCGAAAGGAATTACAGGCGTCATTACCTTAAATGACCTTTATCTATGGATTTTTCTTTTGTCATACGTGAATAATATTAGGAGGTAGTCTTTCCGATAAAAATAGGATTTTTTTAAATTTTGAATATATTTGGCGTTAATTTGTGAATTATTTCAGAAGTCCTTTGATTTTATTCAGAAAAAAGAAAAATATTTTTTTTGCAAAATTATTATAAATTTTATATAGCTTTTTATCAATATTTAATATTTTAGTTTTCCAGATAAATATAATATTCCTTTAAAAAATATTATATATATAGTCGTCATAAAAAAGTCACATACCAAACATTTAAAAAAAATGTAATGAACACGAAGAAAGGAATTCAGATGTGACAATAAATTTCCTGTAGCCTGTCTTCTGTGCTTAATATCTGTATATCGTTTGATATATTATGAAGAAAATCACATCTAATGATCACTTATATTTACACATCGAAGGTATTATATGAAGAAGACAATTTAATAATGTATTCCAATATTTTGGAGTTTCAAGAAATGTAATAAATTAACCTCGGTGACCAGTTAGTGAGGCTTGAGATGCTAATAGATTATGAAACTGTTGGAGTTTTTTATCCTCCGCTAATTTAATAAAATAGGTTTTAATATATGTTAATGTTCGTATAGATACGCCAAAGGAAAATTACTTAATCACTCAAGAGAGAGAGAGGGAGAGAAAGAGAGAGAAAGCGAGAATTTTGTTATGCTAGTGGAATCAAATTGAATATGGAAAATTTATGCACAGCTGACTCGATCACATTTATATAGCTACGACTTCAAGAAAAGTTCCAATTTTAACTTCACTGTCTACGATTTGACGATCGAATTACTCATGAGAAAAGAGAGCAGAATAATAAATGGAGAGTTTTTTCGAAGATCTCTCATAGAAAGACGTTATTTTCTAGAAGAATGAACGAGAATTGATGAAAAACTGGAACGCTTTAGACAGCTATTGAAACATAAAGTCCGTTTCTATAGCACATGGCGAATATGCCAGCGGTGTATGGAATAAAAATATTTGAAATTATTTATTTACGGATTTATTAGATTGCAAATGTTGAGGTTGACTTACCATTTAACAAAATTATACTAAGTTTGTATCAGTTCATTATGATAGAAAAGACAGAGGTTAAAATAAAAATTTCCCAAAAACTATTCAAATTTATCTTCAGAAAATATGTCAAATATTTTTAATCGGTGTTTTTAGCTTTCCCTAGGATATTTTTGACTAAAAACTAAGATTAAATATTAATGTTTTCTAGTGTTTAAGGGAATTATAGGAACATAGTTAATGTTTTCCTTTGTAAAGAAATAGAATAAATACACGTCCTTTTATTTTAAATCACAAAAAATTAATTAGTGAAATGTCTAAAATTATTCATTTATTTATATACATTAGAACCTACGCAGGGTTGTTAATACCCAGTGTAGTCACATCTAAAAAGAGGCGCGAATCCAGACGGATCAAACAAGTCAAGCGTTATGCGAAATAAAACTAATCAATGTGATTACATAAGATAAGTCAAGAAAATAAAATATTGTCTCCATGTTGATGACAGACTATTAATTTGGAAAGAAGAATGAAACCTTCAAGCAAATTTCACTCTGAAGGCATATCCTGATACTAATTTTGTTGGTATATAAATGACGAATTTGCAAATATATTGAACTGCTATTAAGCAAATTCAATGTGAGCAACGACAATCCTAACAATATGTCAACTGACCCTTATAAAAGATTAGTAAAATTATAAGTAGTAACAAAAAATTTATTCATGCAAAAAGCAGAGGAATTATTAATTTATGCATCTGTTGTGAATAGACCAGATATTATATTTCCTGTAAATCAGGTGAGTAGATTTTTTTACTGTCACAACGAGATTTAAAGGAATGTAGTAATTCTCTGGAATGAAGTATCTAAAGGAAATTAAGAAACTTGGATACACTAACTGCGTAATATAAATATCATTGATTGAATAGGCCATACTGACACTGAGAATGCAAACGATATAAAAACCAAACGCTCAGCAAAAAGAACTTATATATTTTAAGTAAAAATTTGAAATAAATTATTTATGTACAGTTAGTACGCTAATATATTTACAGACGCCTAGCTTCGAGCCAAATATACATTCACAAACGTGAAAAATGGAATGCGAGAATCTAATACAACTGTATAACTCTATATTTGTCCCTGAGTCTAAGTTTTATAAAGTTTGAAAATTGTATTCCATTGGTAATTAGATAATTTTATGCTTAATTTGAAGTGTTTAATGTACTGTTATCTGTTAACTATATGCTATATTTACCTGTTGTGTACTAGTTTGTACAATAAATTAGGTTATAATGATGAACGGAGGTTACCCCGGAGTTGCCCCAAAAAAGTCAAAAATATATATTTACAATACTAATGTTGTGCCTTTATATATTCAATCTTTGATGATACACCTTCTAAATTCAATGATCTTCGAAGTTTAAAATAGCTAGTACCATAAAATTATCAGTCTTTTATGACGTCCTTGATGTAGATTTAAATAGATAGATAAGTAGAACTCTTTTTTTTTCTATGAAGCTGTTGAAAAATAATGACATGATCTCATGATTGATACGAGTATTGTTAGAAAACTAAATTGATGAAAGCAATGCATAATGTATATAGGTAACAAATAAATATGTTTTATTTTTGAGATTAATCCCAAAAAAATTTATATATTAGTATATTCTTTGAAGAGCTGTAATTTTAAGTGTTAAATAGTAATTTACTTTTCAAAACTTTTGTTTCAATTATTTGTATCATATTAATAATAAGTTGTAAACCCGGGTCTGACGATTGCATTAAAAATAAATATGACAGAAACTCTTAAGTGACAAAAGTTGTTCAGGGACACTGTCAATCTTATTTTAGTGGCATACAAATGATCATAACACATTATAACAATACAACTTATTTAAGAAGTGACACATATGAGTGAAAATGATATTTTCATTACGAAAGAAAATTTTTCTCTTTTTCTGAAAATTTAACTTTTAGCACTCACGAATTTAAAGCAGAATCACGACAATTTGGGTAAAATGCTACTGAGGTGAAACAAAACAAGTTACGGCATGGAAACTATCCGTCCTTCATTTACTTACGCACGAATCTTACGACATATATTACTTCAGGTCTTGTTTATGTCATCATATCAATATTACATAAATTACGTTGTCCCATACAATTTTATACATAAATTTTTAATATTTCATGTTACCATGAAATCATTTGTAACAATTTAGAAATCCGAAACAAGCAGTTCTAATCCTAAAATAAATTCTTAATTGAAAGAAATACATTTGTGTTTCGTATGTAAGTCGTTAAATTAGTATAGCAAACCGGTTGTCATGAGTATAGGAGTAAAGGAGCATATTTTTTGTAGTATCGTATATATTTTCCATTCTCGAGACATATCACTTCGTATATCGCTTTGATGGTGCCGTACGGATCGGGTTTTTTGCGAGACCCTCATTTCTTGCGGTGCCTTGAAGTGATATTGTTATTTCTTGCGGTGACTTCAACCGATTCGCTCCCGGGACAAAAACAAACCCCTGCTTTGAGTCACTAGTGATTCTCGCGGGATCCAATCTATTAAACTGATACTGTTTTATAAGAACGGGCAGATATACAAGTATGATGAAATTAAAAGGGTTCCAGTTTTTGCCGTGATAGATTTTTAAGTGAATGAGGGTGCATACTTAATTTGTATGCTTTACATAAGAAAATTACTTAACAGTTTGCAAAAAAAGGTGAATATTATTTAAATTTTGAATAATTCAAAAATTATTCCTTTGTGAACTATTAATATTTATAATAATAATAATAGATAATTCGTGCGTTTAATAATTTTCGTTCATATACTTTCACGTTGCTGGTCTCAGTAAAATGTCTTCAATATTGTAAGAGTAAATATTCAGGTAAAATGAAAATTAAATGCACAAGCCAAAATTTAAATCATACCTTAATATTTAAATTATAAATTAAAATAAAATGAAGAAATAACATGTAGATTTGAACAAGTACGGAATAAAGGACGCTATTTAAAAATATAAGAATACAAAGTAATAGTGGAATATGACTTGTGAAGGTATGAGACCTAAAAATAAAAAGATTTTAACAAACCTTACATATTTAAGGAAAGTACGCATATTTGATCGTTTACTTTATAAGACGTATGCCACAGTAACTACGAAAGTTGACAAGGTCTGTCATTTTAAAACTTGTATGTATATAGTGTACATTAAAAACATTTGTATATATAGTCCATATTTATTAAACGTTTCTCAAGTGTAAATATTTTTGTGAGTTTTATTATACATATAAAACATTATAATGGAATGCCATTTTTTTCGTCTTGTGAAAACCTTTACTAGAAAGCAATCTTTACACAAAATGCAATATAAACAACTATAATAACATTTTCATTTATTAATTAACACTTTTTAATTAAGATGGAGACTTGAACATGATAGTGTTCAAACAGCTTAAGTCATAAATATATAAATGAAAAGATATATATATATATATATATATATATATATATATATATATATATATATATATATATATATACTTTCAGCCAATGATGATACCTAAATTAAACTTTTGAGGGATTCCTTTTATACTGTTGCATCGAGTTCTGATTCAATTCAATATCAAAGAGATTAACCTAAGTTTTATCCTCAATTATAATCTACTTCAAAATGAAACTAGGTCCTTGGCCACACAGGTTCAAAAAGCACTTGATCTATCGTTTTTCCTTACATTGGAAAAAAATCAAACACTCTTCGTACCCATCTTGGACTCATTTTTACTAACATTTAAATAACGTTTTAAGATTTTTAAAATAGAGAAACTTGTTCTTATAAACCAAAATATTTTAATGCTAATTTTTTTTAGGATTTTTTAGACGAAAACTTCAACAGGCTTTGAAAAGGGCATATAACGTGTAAACCATGATTTTACTAGAAGAATATTATACTCCTATCCACAGCTGTCATGTCAATCCATATGTTTGAAGGTGGTTTTTTATTCTATCGGTAATTATTTTGATTATGTCACGATTCTTTGTTGGTTTTATTTTGCGCAATTATTTACAGGCATCCTTGCATACAACGCTATAACTAGTGATATTTAATGTTGATGTAAGACCTACATGCCCTTAGTAGGACGCGAGTAAGTGTACTTCTTTCATTCCTGTCCATTTTGCGGACTTTTAGACTTTTGAACTATCCTTCATGCATTTTATACGCTGTACGTAAATGTAGTTTGGATTACTTATAAATATCAAAAACTGTCAAAGTCAAAAATTCCAAAAGAGCCGATATGAAAATTAATATTATTTTACAATACTTTCACATTTTTGGAGCAAGCAAGCCATTGCGCTAAGATTGGTAATGTGTAAATTCATTTTCACTAGAAAATTATGGCAACTAAATAAATATCTAGATTAAAATGAATAAGTAATTTATGTACCTAGTAATTTTAAGAAATAATTTTTAGTTTTTAGAATTGCGATTCGTATCAAGTCACATTCTGCGTAGTTTCAAATTTCTAACGTAATTTTTAAACAGAATCTGAAGTTAATTCCTAAATATTGCGTGCCCACATACTTTCTGTGTTTCTGTTTCTATACTAGTATCACTGAATTTATTTAGTCAAGAATAGTGTTAGCCAGACATAAAGTATAATCATATTTAATTAATTAAAGGTTTGGCCACTGTATTGAATCATATATTAGATATCAATATTTCACTCCATTTTAAAGAATATTTGACCAGAATCTCAAAAAATTACACAATTTCGGAATAATTTAAAATATTGCAATGAAACTAAAACTGCCAGTGTTTTAACAGTTGACCCCGAGTTTTCTATACATAAACTGATAAAATGAACCGTTTTTCAGTTAAATCCTTTCGTGAGGACAGATATAATAAATTCTACTTAATTTTGGATTTTAAAACAAATTTAATTGAACATGCAAAGAAAAATGTATTTCAAAACTAAAAATAGGAAAACCACAGAAGATCATTTAAATTTTATTTATATGGGTTGTTTCATTGAAACCATTTTTTTACTATAGGTTGTTGTACTAAAATATGTTTTTACAATTGTCAAATATATTCGTTAAGCTTGTTGCGTCATTACTTTGTACTCTGCATCTATAATAGATATAATTTAAATTGGGAAAGATTATAAGAGACGGAAATACCGTTCCGTATAATCTAAACATAAAACTTGTCCTCGCTTCTGAAAAACAGCTTCTCAAAATAACACATGATTTTACACAAACCAGCATTTGTTTTGGGAGGTCTCTAACGACTTAGAGATAATTTAGAGACGAATCTCGCGTTTATCTTATAATGGACAACAATCACTTGTCTTTAAACTTGCCATTTCTTTTAAAATTGAATAGTCGAATATCTAACTGGTTTAGAGATTAACATCAATATTATTTATAATGATTACATTAATTCTGATGTTCTTTGTTAAATTCAGTATTGTGATCACAGAATATTGAAATGGTTATTGCTTATAGCCTGTAAGTTTTTTTAATAGGACCAGATAAGCAAATTAATGAACACCAAATATGTGTAAATATAACGTAAATCATGATACATGTATCGCAGTAATATCACATATAGTTTTGTAGTAGTACCAGTTACAAAAAGTAATGGCGTTAACTGGTAAATTCAAAACATTTTCCTCCTTGAAGTTTATTTAAGAATATCATTTTAAATGAGTTAAATGTAGACTCCATCATCAAGCATATCTTCCCCGTGTCATCTGTCAAAGGTATGGTTATTTTACATATATTTCTAACTAGTTAAACTTTTGTAAATTACAAGTAGCACTTATTCTGTAATAACTATTACTCTATTAGTAATTTCTCAAAATAAATATTTAAAATGTAACAGAGGTCGGAATGGTCTTTACTTAGTGAAAACTTTGTCTAAAATGAATTTATTTAATAAAATCAATATATTTATCTAACGAGGCACACTATCCAACTAATACATTCAAAACTCCTCATTATCTTATGCATTTATTCAGTTCTAATCATGATCTTTTATAAAGTTTGTATCAAATATCTCTGCGAAATAATGAAATATTTTTCTCATTCAGCCTGTAAACACATTTGAAACTAATATGAAAATTTACAGATTAAAGATAAAAAATATTGTAAGTATATCACGTTATGCAATAACTTGTAGTATGCAATAGCAATAGAATCTTGACGCCATCTGATTCAATAATAAATATGGCGACAGATAGATATCTTTGTTTCATTATTATCAGGAGCAATAATATTGCACCAATCCATTTAAAAGCTTCGTTTTAGCGCGAGCTGTTGAATATGTAACTTAAGTACCTTTGTCTCAGTGGTTTATGTAAAAAACAGCACAATGTCCATAAAATTGGACTATCAGTGTTACATGATGAAATAAAATACACTGCGATTGTCATCTCAGATTTAATGCATATGTACATGTATGTATGTATATATATATATATATATATATATATATATATATAGTATAACCCCAAAAATCAATTGTATCCATACATGTTTCATTTTAATACCTTCTCTGAACTTATAGTATGGACTTACTATCTAAGAAACAAATACACGTACAACCCGCCTTAAAATACAAGCTGGTAAATATAACTATACAATAAATATTACTCCAAAAAATATTAGAGAACAATGACGATCAATTCTAGAGGAATCGGACATAATGATTAACAGAACCACACTAGACAACACTCACTGTAAAATTCTTTAAACTACATGTACATCTAATATGTACTTTTATACTTAATTCCAACAACTTATAGAAAATACATAAGCACATAAATCTAATAGACGAGATTAAAAACGTGTGGCACTAAGATAGTCTTAAAATAATAGCGATTACTATGTCAACCACTGGAATAATACTGAAATCCCTCCATTTTGCAATCAAGTTAAAATCAGCTTCACGTCTAGGCGCAGTCACAAAAATCTGTTATTTTACACATTTATGTTATAGTTCACCGCTCCCTAAATTCAATTTCACAGTCCATAACCAATTGGAGCAACACATATGCAGTTCCTGTTCTCACTTATTTATAAGAAATATTCTAACTTATTGATATGGATTTGTTTAATGTACACCGTATTATACACCGTTTTTATATTTTATATCGTTCAAAGTATCATTTGAAAGAAAAGAATCATTTTACGTCAGAAAGTATTAAAAATATTGATCAAAACGTCCACAAATTGGGCCTTCCACGCTCTATCTCCTAAATTGTGAAATTTGAAATTATGATGAAAAACAACATTGCTGGAAGTTTACCGGGAAATCGTGGCAATAATTAATAATTTCACTGTATTTCATAAATTTATGATATGTTACGCCTCCTAAGATATACTAGGCAATATACCTACATGGCGAATACTAAAATTAATATTTGAAAATAGTTTAATAAAAAATATTGTACACGGTTGAATATTTACATATGCCTAAATTTGTAAAAAAACCCTCGGAATGAAAAGTTCTACTTCTACCTGCCTTTTTATTAAGTTATACAAAAAGGAAATTTAGAGAAGACTGTCGAAAAGTAATCACACAGTAAGATTCTCATTAACGCCCCATTTTTTCTTTTTGTTTGGGATGCGGAACTCTACAAAAGTCTTAAAATTCAAATGATAAGGGTATCCATTACCAGAATACGTGTAACTGTTTATATGTGTATATACATATGTATATATATATATATATATACATATATATATATATATATATATACATATATATATATTTACATATACTTATAAGTGTAAGCACACTATGGTAGTTTTACTGGCGCTTTCCCACTCAGGGAATATTTCATTCATACAAACGGAAGCTCTTACGTTAAATGTAAAAGTAAAAAATTAAAACAAATAAAGCTTCTAAAATCTGGGGAAAACAAATAAAGCTTCTAAAATCTTTTGGACCACTAATTTTTTTTATCCGCTATACTTATATTGTTGGTATCTTTTATTGTACGGTAACATTTTAGCTGTCCTGAATATATACACAAATTTACAATGTGAGAAGATTTTCATGTAAACTTTTCCCAAATATTTCACATGAAACTAGTTAGTCATGCAATTGCCTTTTGGTTTAATCTTAAATAACTTTTTAAGAAGTAACAAAAATAAGTTAGCATTATTTTGACAACTAAAATCTTTGTAACATAAAAAATCTCTTGTAACAGATCGAATTGTAATTTTTATTATTATTTATTATATTTTTTTCACGGATTATCCTATCATTCAAGATATCTTTTTTCATTTTAATGATTCATTGGCTATTATTTTACATAAATATCATAGGAACTTATTTAAGACTTATTTTAAAAATTTTATTTCCAAAATAAAAGTAAAAAAACATTGAACTGGCAATCTTCATAAGAAGACAGTTTAACGAAGAATTAATTACATCACCAATTTCAATAATATGAACTAGCAAAATTTCTTGACAATTCAGTGCAATAAATGAAATTAACACTACGATCAACAACGTGCACTAAACTAAGTAAAATTTTAGTGTTTTATTACAAATTTATTTGGTTAATAAACAAATTGACGTCTTTGGCGAATAAGTTTTTCTTAACTATATTTATATATTGGCTGGATCTAAAAAACTTTAAGCCCCAAAAGTATTTCATACGATATCTGGAACTGGGAGCGAAGGCGATATCTGGAACTGGTGACGGATTTACTCGTAACAATTTTAATTGATATCGAACTGCAAACATCTATTAAATGTAGAATAAGATGTCACAGGAATAATTGATTAGAATAAAGAGAAGAAATTAACAAAAACATGTTTAATTTTATTACTTCTCTTTTTTAAATGAAAAAGTAAAATAATCTAGCTATCAAAATATTATTTGTTGCAGAGAAAAATTGTCATAAATATTCCTTAAATAAAACTTTTTTACACAAAAAACTGAACGATGTGAAACACAGCACTCATTGATGCGTATATACGTAAGAGGGGTGAGAAGAGTCGACTTGGCGTCGATTCGAAAAATCCCTAGTAGTAACAGCGTTTTGTAAATTTAAGTATATATATATATGTGTGTGTGTGTGTGCGTGTATGTATTCGGAAGAAATATTTTACCACAAAATTTCCAAATACGTACTCGTATTTTCATTAATATTACAATTTTCGGTGGTTTTTGAAATCGATCCAATTTTATTTTGTAAAAAATTTTATTTTCTACTTTTAGTATCCATGAAAGGATACCATCATTTAAATGCCTTTGACATGATATCTTAGAAAGTACTCAGATTGCAACGAACTTACTATTAATTCGATACCAATAATATCTTATTTGTTGAAATTGGACGTTTGTAACAATTAATGAATCTAAATATATACAATTAAATGCATATATATAAACGTACAAATATACAAACGAAGATATAAATCATGTCCTCTCTTTTGGTATCACTGCAGTAATTATTTCAAGTTTGTATATACCTTTATGCATTATATATCTGCCTCATAATAAGCTAGTTACTTCTTGGTTTATATATATATATATATATATATATATATATATATATATGTATATATATATATATATATATATATATATATATATATATATATATATATATATATATATCCACAAATGGTCTTACTTGCCTACTAAAATTCTAATAATATAAATAATATAATAAAAATATGTTTTTTGATTTAATTGTATATGCCTACATACCTATCTACCTGCGTACCAATATTTAGTCAATTTGTTTATTTGTATATTTAGCAATAGTGCATTTGATTATGCATGTACTTACTTATGCTAATATTGTAGTAATATTAAGCCTTTTTCGTACCAGTATATATTTTCCTCTTTATTTCTTGTTGTTCCCATCAAGACAAATGAAATGATGAGTTTACCTCTCTTCAGATATAAATCTTTGTTATTACCTTCCGGTTCCATCACTGTGCCCTGATTTCGCTAAAGGATATGTGTATGCTGCCCTTAGTTGTATTAAAATTTTACAGACGTTTCTATTGGGTCGGACAGAGAGTACTGGGACACCTTTTCATGATTATCCTAAAAATTGCTCGGACGTTTGGAAATGTTCCATCGCTCGGCTATATAAAAAATATAATTTCATGGTTTCAGTCAGTTTATTATAGTCGCTGACTTGACAAATATGTCCGAAAAAATAGATATTCCCTGTAAATCACGGCGAGTGTTTCTTCTTCATGAGTACCGTAATGGTATTCTTGCGCGAATGACTGCAACGAAAATGAATTAAACACTGGGAGAAGATACTGTCTCTCGGGCGACGGTACTGTCGTTTTTGTAAAGGAAGTGTAGGAATTCAAAGTTGCTCAACGTTCTGGACAACTACCATTATTAGACATCGATGCTGTTTATTGAAGAAGGCCCACAGTAGGCGGCACAGCGTTTATCAAAACGACTTCAGTGCTCAAAAAGGAAGGTCTTATACTATCTTTAAGGGATGTGTAAGACTTATAAACTTGGATCGTGGATCCCTCACGGGTTGAATAAAATACATAAGGAATTGCGTTTTCACATCTTTATGACTCATTTGACGTCATTCGTCATTTGACTTCATTTATAATGGGTGTTATTTGTCAACAACTCTTATAAGCATGTAGCTTAGAATCAGTGAAATTTGAATTTAAATGATTAAACTTAAACACTACGAAATGAAGGTCACGATGGCCAGTCCGTGGAACTATGAAAACGTTATCTGTTAGAACATTCTACCACCAGGATCAAAAATGAATAGGGCCAGTCATCGTATACAGTTATATATAATTGTTACAAAAAGTTGTGAAAGACAACGAAACATTAATCTCCTCGATGACAAAGCTTGATCACGTGTATCTATGAAGTCAGGCATCAAAATAATAGAGTTACGCTGAATTGCAGTCGCTCCCCCACCATTTTTGCCCGAACGTTTGAAAAGAGTTGTGGATTCCAGTGATGATTACGTACTAGAATAAGATTAAAAATAAATGGCAATATAAGATGAGAATGAAAATTGTTTTAGTATCTTAGCGGTTTTTGTCCGACCTAATATGAGATCATCATTAGACCTATAATATCCAAATTTGATCATGATACCTGTAAATGGTTGAGGTATTCTATTACATGGCTTCAATTTCCATGAAAAAATTCTAATAATTCTTTTGTGAAACTGCACTTAGATTATTAAAACTAAATTTAAACAAATTGGTTGACTAATGTCGGAGATATGAGTTAGCATGCACGAAATAGGTTCCACTGTAGTATTAAACTGAGGAATGCGAATTCGGAGTTCAACGACAGAGTCGTATTCTTGAGATATGTAAATGTTGATAAAATATTAAGCGAATATATACTTTGAAATCCCTAATTTAAAAAAAAAATGTTTAAATATCTATAGAACGTTACATTAAAAAAACACAAAAAAATTAAAAGAAATTTTCCATTTTTGCTAATTTGGACAATATTGTTATTTCATATTAATATTTTTCTGACAAGTCAAACTAATTTCTGAAACAAATATTGGAACTTCGTTGAAGGTGATATCAATAAAATTGTTCTAAAAAATTTATTTTAAACTATTTTTTAAATTCGCATCAAAATCATGTACCATTCGATAAAATATTCCTTTCCTATATTAAAATTTTTTAAAATTGTGATATAGGAAAATAATATTTTATCTAATGGTACATGATTTTGATGTGAAAATTATACGAAATGTTTGATTTTCATATACATTTAATTGATGTAAATAGAAAGTAAAAGTTTTAGAACTCATGAAAATGGAACAAATATATTTTATACGGCTATTTCAAAGTAAACAAGTTTACAGTAAAATTAAAACGAAGTAAATAATTTATCATTTTTTACTCGATATGTTTTTTGACTTACTTAAAAATGCGCGGTTGGTGAGAACACGGTGGTAAGAGGTAGAGAACACACATTTGTGTCTTATTTAAATCAGAATTACATACACGTTCGACTGAATCATTTCGATTTTTTACATAAATAAAATTAATTTCTGTTCAAACTGTGAACTGTGTAACAAAAACGAGGTCTATGACACCAATATTATTAGAGCTATAGCATTTGGACAGAAAAACATTACTAAAGGTTACATGTTTCGTCAAAGAAAAAAAAAAAGAAAAAAGATATATATATATATATATATATATATATATATATACATATGTATATATATATATATATATATATATATACACACACACATAAGAATTCATATATACATATAGGTGCGTGAAACGCCCTTACCTTTCATTTTTTTAAGACTTTATTTATTAAACAGCTTGAGATCCTGGATCTTGATAGGTAAGAAGAAATTCTAGCTTTGATGAAATTTTAACGAACTTTTTTCTTAATTAAAAAAGCAATTTCAGCATAATGTTGTATTTCATAATTGTATCTAAATATTTTAATCTAACATAATTTTAATATTAAAGAAGCTTTTATGGTTTTACGGCATTATTTGAAGGTACTAAGGCAGCATTGTATAGAGGAATAGTATAATTAACGTTCGTCAGAATAAGTACTTTAGAAAACAGCTTTTATTTTTTTTATTTACTTATATACTCTGTAAAATATCTACTTCGCATTCACATAAGGGTGTAATACACTTATACCGTTGTATTATCACTGACTGAGTACTCTAAGCAAACATTATAAACTAAAAATATCAAGAGTAGCAAGTTCGAAAAGAATTATAAATTTTTTGGGCTCCACTTCACTAGATTTTTATGCTTATTAGCACTACCTAGAGGATGTCAACAAGTTCATAGGTAAAGATGTCACCTATTTAGTTTCATTTCTGTGTGACACTTTCATTTTAAAATATATTTTTATAAATAAATACAGTTTTTATTATATAATTATTAAAATGCACTTCGAGAAAAATCTTTAATTGTTTAAATTTTACCATTCTTACACCAAAATTAGATAAAAATATTTATTTATCACACCATGATAACTAAAACAAATTATCTGTAAAAAAACACAGAATGTACAAAAGTCAAATGTTTTATTGTGTTCATATTTACATTGGTACACATATTACACTTGTATTCCTTACATCTATCATTAAATCGGCTAATCAAGATCGACTGCTTCCTCAATAAAATCGATAATCTCACATATTCTCTTTCGTGTAAATATATCAAAAATATAATACAAAATTAACTTAAATATATGGGTGAATAGGATAATTTACAAGTCAAGCAGAATTGATTACAAAACAGCTAGGTTCTAAGAGTGAAATAGATGCTAAACGAGCGATGCTCTTAATTAGTTTTATACATGTTTTAACTTTAGGTGTAAATATATGTTTTACATGGATATGGCTAAATAAGTAAAGAAAAGTTCAAAAGCTTTCCTCCAATTCCTATATAAGTAGAAACAATTTTTAGTTCGCAAATGAAAAATAAAGCGATACCTTTTGCATAGTCCTTGGGATAATTAATACCGTATAATGAAAGAAATTTATGGTAAAAGTTAATTTCATCTTTTACCTGCTTTACTACGATTTCATTCAAAAATAAATTTTTGCAATGGTGGCTCTGGTGGTTCTTTAAAAATTCTACTCAAATAGATGCTACCTTGTCCCAATTACTTAAAATGGAAAGCAATTAAATAAAGGATCATTGATGTTGCATTAATTCAGCATTAATTTCAAAAACTGAAGTTGGTTCGGTTCATTTATCATTATTTTATCCCAACAAGATCGGGAAAAACTAGCAGCTTCAAAAAATTGTCTCTCGGTATTTAAATGAATAGAGTGAATGGCTAAAATGAAACAAAACATTTTTTATTTCAACTTTTGTGAATCGGTTTTAATTTCTTTTGAAAAATTGTATTTATCTTCTCCTACGTCTAAGGATCATTAATTATTTAATTAAACTTTAATAAGAAAGACCAGTCTCCAAAATATATTTTCAAGTATAATTTTGATCGCTCATCGCATTTCACTGCTAAAAGCATACGTTAACGTTTTTAGCAGTGAAATGATAACACTTTTAGCATTTTAAAAATAAAAGGCAAATAAACTTTACTCTATTCTTAATATCTTAAAAAAAATATTTGTTTCACCTTATTACTTTATGGATATTTGCACAAGAATATTTCTGATCAAAGACGATCAGTGAACTGTAGGTATAAATGTATGCTGGCATATTAATATAAATATAAAAAGGTTAATAAAATCAATATGAAAAATATTGTTGGATCAGAGTTATGAAAAATAAGGAAGTCTTAAGAAAAGGAATGAAAAACCAAAAACCCTTGCCGGTGAAAGCATCGAGTGAGAAACCTCTGCATTGAGCATGTTCGCACTAAATCATGTCACAATTACTGCAAATTTAACATTATGTAATAAAATTTAGACTTATTTTAATTTCCTCTTGATGTCCAAATACACAGTCCAATGATCTGATTTTATATTGTTAAATTTCGTTTAATTTTGAAAATACGAGTTTGATTAATGACGGGCAGTGAACGGTAGGTAGAAACAGATTTTCGCATAAAAGGTTGAAATAAGTACAAATAAAAAAATATTTAAAAAAAGAACTCGCAAAACTATGAAAAATATTGTTGAATTAGATGTAAACTTCCTAACAAAATAAACTATTTAGCTATAATAGTGTATAACGAATACCTCTAGGTCTCTACAGAAATCAAGTGAAATAAATCTGAACCAACAATTATCAAGCTAATTAATTGGTATTTAGTCTGGCGAACAGAAACTCTACGTGCTTTGGAATTTTATCAAAGTTTTTACTGTTTAAGTGACCACTTATTGAGAGTATTTTTAATAGATATGTCTATAAAAACATGCCAAACACTAATAAAACTCCACTACGAGGTTTTCTACATTATTATGAAGCGTTATTTCTTTTAGAATTATAAACATTTATGGTTATTTCTAGTAAATTACATACTCACTCTAACATTTCAGAAATATAATATATTGCCTATTATTTCTTTAAGAAGTGTAAGGATATGTTGCATATTTAGAAAATTATGAAATTTCGAAATTATAAAATATAATTTTCCAATAAACTCTTCGTAAGGTTTTTTAACAGCCTTATTTTTTAATAAATTTTAATTGAGTAGTTTTATTTGAGGTGGGGAATATTTTTTGCGTATTTTTTTTGTATATATCTCTAAAGATATACTACCTAAAATTATGACATGAATATTAACGCTCGTGTTGTTAATCCTGTCAACCGACACTACACTATGCATGAAATTTAGAAAAAGATGGCATTCTTAATTTGCTAAAAAAACCCTCGTTAAAATTCCATATAAATTCATTTCAGTGTTAGCTATTGAGATAGGTGTGTATTTCATTCCTATTCCAAATATCAAGTTATATAATTTTCTGAGAAAAACCGCTATGGTAAAGGGCGAGACAAATACGTGAGGGATCTTATAAGGCTTCCATTTTCCCTTTGAAGTACAAAAATATTTATATGGATTATCTATCAATTTTTTAATTTTCATTGATAAAATTCCTCGGAAGATGAAATATTTCCAGCAGATTTTTCATTTTTGTATATCCCTTCCCTAAAACTTGTTTTCCCATTTATTTCTTGATTAAAATTTGCATCACATTAATTCTATCTTTTTCTGCTGGTAAGCTAATGACAATATTTTCTGTCTATGCTCAAAAGTGGCAATTTTTTCATCACCACTAGGTTATTTAAATTTGTTTAATGTTTATAAGATTTTTCCCGCTTAATAATAAAATTCCGTGACACGTACTCTCCACTACATGGATACCAATATCCATTTACTCACTTTCTTTTACTCAAATGCCCCAAAACTATTAAAATAATAGCTTTGGAAATATTCATTTGAAAAGGCTTATTCAAAAGAATATTTGTGAAATATCGTTACTATTTCACTTGATAGTAGTTGCGAAAAAGAACTTGCACCACCTTCATTTTTTTTAACAGGTATATTATTGAATATTAAATGAGATCTCGATAAAAAGCATCATTTCGACGTTTTATTCTCATGAGTAAAAAAGCGATTTTGTCTTAATCATTAGAGTCAAATTGAGTATGGTAATAGTATAGAGAGATATAGTAGAGATATAGTAGAGAGCCAATCAGTCAAGTCAGATTAGAGTATAGTCAGAGACTCAATATAAACACTGATTCTGTAATGCATGAAGTTAGCGATATGGAATTACTGCTTTTATTGGGCGCTCGATCTTATGCACCCAATTTATTTTGAATATAAATATTAGGCGATCCTAATAAAATAAACTTCATTCTGTATAAATTACAGTGGATAACGCAAAATACGTTTAACCATTTTCAACACTGATGTATATCCCGCAAAAACTGTAAGAAAAAACTATGCGAAAGGCCGAACTCGAGAACGAGTGGATATCCCCTGGGTCTATAGTAAAGCACAATAATTGTGATTCGCCGAATGTAGACGTTGACATGAATTCAAACATTTTGTGCTTATCATAGTTAGAGAAAAGAAAATAACCTTAGAGTATGTTATTATTAAAGAAATTATATTTATAAGAATAAACTTAACTGTGACTACTATCTTCGAACAGACTATTTTTATTCACAAGATGCATCAAACTTTAAAAAAACCGCATCCGATACAGCATACATATTTTTACATTGCAAATAAGGCAATTTTTGCATTCATATATTAATAACGATTTACTATAACAACATCGACAGTTAGTTACCTACATCTCAGTAGGCCTATATGCCGTGCTCAATCGTCTGGCGGCAAGCGGCTGCTACATCTACCCTGTTGTCTGCGTACCACTCATCACCTTTCTTCGAGTCGCGCAAATGTAGTGCGAATTGCTCATTTGTATGTAAGTTAGCAATTGTCACAATTTAACTTTCAACACCAATAAATTGTAATTCGAATTCTAAAAATAATGTCCCTTAAATCTAGCTTTACATACATACACCTTTTTTTGAGTATTTGAGATTTAATTATTCGATTATCACAGCCTATGACGATTACGGCCTATATAATCATCTAGTACTTTCACACAAAGTTGGCTGAAATTTACATTGTAACTAATGTAGAAGATAAATTTAAATAATTCTAACAAAGTTATCTCGTTTGTATGTAAATTTGGATGGAAGTTTTTTTCATTAAATGCATATTTATCATCATAGAAATAATTTTATTATCTGTCTACAATTCGTCATTTACTTATAACATAAAAAACTAAATTGTAGGTTTTTTAACCCTTTTATATTAAGGTTTCGCTTATTCACATCTCACTGTAACTAGTGAGACGTAGATAGGGTAAACTAATCCCCAAACAACAAATATCGAACAGTTTCTCATCACAACTCTCGCATTGACGCTCGAGCGTTTGATAATAACGCTAGTAAGCGACCAACCAAACAATTCAATTGACTCCGTGCCAAATGCATTTGGCCGGCATTTCTATTGTCGACAGAGCGTCGTATATTTTCAATGGCAGCGTAGTGAAGGTTATAACGAAATACATATTAATTTTTAAAATTAATTACGAAATACCTATTAATAGCAGAACGGTCAGTGGTTTGTGTTAATATAAAAGCAAAGATAAAAACAAGTTTATTAGACATGTCTTATTTACATTTAGCATTAGTCTTGTGTGTAGTGAACACTGCTTTTATAAAAGATTTTTTAAACACTGTTCATCATCTAACTCTGGAGGCCACATATATATTTGTCTTAAAACAGGAGAACAGTTTTGTAAGAATTAAATGGAAGTAGATAATTGCTAACATAGTTCAGGACACGTATGGTATAAGAACTCGAAGATATTAAATTTATAGATATTACTAGCCGTGCTTGCGACTTCGCATGAAATTCAGAATAAGAAAAGTTTTTAGAATTTTTTCTAATCTTAAATAATATAAAATCAATCTTAGGTATAAATTATTACCATACAAAATTTCATTATTTTTATAAACTATTACCATACTTAATTTCATTAAAATGCGACTAGTATATTTTGCAGGACTGGCCAAAAATTAGCTTACGGGCAAACAAACATTAAAAAAATAGGTTTTCTGGCTTCTACTATCATACTTTACGCTAGACCAATCACTCTATTTAAAATATGAATAGTATGATAGTACAGAAGATAATATTAAAAGCGATGTTAAAAAACTTTCCATAAAACAGATCGTTTTCGAAATACTTTCATCATCATATACTTATGATATCTATGAAGTATTTAGCAATAGCTTCGTTGCTATGACTACTTATTTTAGGAAATCGACCATTTAAACAATATTCGAAATTCCTAGGTTTTATATTTGGCTCTCGTATATACTAAATCAAAAAGTTACCACCTTTCTGTCAATAATGATAACTATCCGACACCTACCGAAAGCTGCGTAGCAAATCTCGAAGAAGTGCGGTGCGAGAGCACTGATTAGGCCAAAGAGTCCTTGCAGGAATTCTGCGAGCAGAAAGAGACCCAACACAGCCAGCGGCACGTGCGTCGTGCGGCAAGTGCGCGCCCACCGCCGCCCACTCGCCCCGGCCGTTGCATTCAGGCACTTCCGCTCCGCCTGCACGGTTCAAATAGATTCATTTACATATTTAAGTTACATATAACATATACTTGAAAACATAAGGATATAAAAGACTATATAAAGGACTATATACTTTAAAACATAAGGATAGAAAAAGTAAGCACATATAAGCTAACACGAGTAAATGATAAAGTTTGATATATACTGTTATTCATTTTCGTAAGTAATTTACGAAAATGAATAAAATACAATAATTATGAGCTAAATTAAAATGACTTCTCGCATTAGTTACATAATAGTCAATAAACCTTGACTGCCTTTAATAGATTCAAAAGATTTATATTTCGAGATTCCTCTTTGTCGATTATGTTTCTATTTTAACGTATTTTTTATATATTTAAACTAAACTTCTTATCATTTGGTGTGTAATATTTCGATTTCTTTGAAATGATGGAAAACAGATTAAAAATCTTCTTTACTTAATAATTCTTAAACATTAAGGAACAATTTTCACATTGTTAATTGCATGTATTTTATAACTACTACATCTAAATTAATTGTATTAAAGTAATAAATTATGTACACATTTGTATGTAGTGTTATATATAATTTATTTATAAGTTTGGAAAACATGCATTTACTTTTTCAAACTTTAGTCGAAATAAGGTACAAAACGAGCTTAAGATTAGGATAAATAAAATGAATTAAATAGTAAAAAACATAATACGTTCATAGGTTGCACTCAATTCCTACAAGAATATTATAATACTACACATTCAGAAAAATTAATAAAATGTCATAAAAAATCGAAGTAATATCTAATAAAACCTTTATATACAATTACATAAACAAGCGTCAATTAAAAATAGTGGCAATATCGCTGTCGGAATTCCGCTGTTTGCAGCGGGAGGAGGTTGGGGAATGTTACTCCTGCTGAACATTATATTTGTGACGACTCAGTGGGTGTGTTCATTGCAGATTTATAAAAAAAAGTGAGTGCATATGTTTCTAGTCTTATAATTAATGAAATACACATACATATAAATTTGACAGAGATAAAACAAATAGTCCGCAGAAAGTAACTTTGGGGCAATTGAAGCACGTTCTGACGTGCACGGTGCATGTCGTGCGCAAGTATCTAACTTTTGTTCACGACCATTGTAATTTGAGACAAGAAAAACTATAACTGAACTGGGTAACATTTTTGATTTTGTGGTGGCCAACATTAAATGTAACAATTCTTTTGGTTTTTCATATTTTAAAGTTATTTAACTATAATATATGTTTCGCAGATAAATATCAACTTCCTCCGCGATACGATGCTTCAAATGCGCCGAGAGAAAATATGACTAAAGTGAGTAATATATATTTTTTTAAATTTACTTTTAAAATCTCCTTTGTAAATTCATGGTATCTTGAAAATAAAGATTATTTATTTTTTTGTAAATATTCTAAATGTTATCAAATTATTATTCGCGTCGATAAAATTGTAAAAAAATTCAATTTTAAAGTCATACAATTGTATAATTTAAGGTTCTAGGCCAAAAATGGCAAACGTGAACATACAAAATTGATGGGTTGTTTTTTTTTTATTTTGGAATAAATCATTATGTGAATCGATAACTTAATGTTTTATCAGGACATAATAAATAATAAAAAAAAAATATGTGCATATAATACTTTCAAATCCAACCTCTGTTTTACTAATGCCGGTATACACATATACATTATTGGAATTCAACAAAATTCATTAAAAAAAATATATTTATATATATTTATGTATATACATTTATGTGTATATATATATATATATATATATATACATACATACATATCGTATCGCATGTTTTTTAAATCTTTTTGTTTTATCTTATTTTGTATTGTCTGTCTTTCGCACTTAAACAATTATAATTTAAGAAAGTATGTCCCTTTATCTCTACGCCCAATGAATGCAAGAACAAATGCAAGAACAGCTAAAAGGTTTTTGATGAAATGTTTACTGTCATATGCTATTGTATCTAAGGTAACACGAAGGCTATGTTTTATCATATATAACCAACTAAAAAGAAGATATAGCAATATTATGTTACAACACAAGTGTTCTAACTTAAAAAATGTTTACTTTTGAAAATATTATGATAGATGGCATTACGTGTGTTAATTTTTCAGTTAACATCGTAAAATGATTAAAATGTAAGCAAAGTCGCGAGTGCAGTTAGTTCAATGTAGAAATATTTCTTCGTATTTTAAATTTCATTCCACGAATTGAAGTGAATAACTCCATTAATGTTCTTATTAACTGAATCTTTGTATATAACAGCAACCAAATGTGCAGTCGATTTTGTTCATTGTTATGTTTCTTACACTTGTTCGACTTTAATACTATGTGAATTAATATCGCAAACCACATGCCGGACTCTATCCTTCGACTATTAACAAACTAATTTAAACGGTTAAAGAAAATATTTCCAATAATCTGAAAATATTTTTAAACTACATACAGATTATAAAGTATTTCTACTTATTTACTTTTTGTCAAAAAAAAATTCGACTCATTTTAGTTACTTTTACATAATTAACGTGTGCTTTTAAAACTCCCTAAAAGTAATAAAATAAAAATTTCACACAATTGGCGTGTTGTTTGCGTTTATATCATATAATTATGAAAATATAAAAATATAATTATGGGAAATATAATTATGTTTGTAATAAGAGTAATTTTCAGCTCTATTAGCGACGTAGTGTGTATACATTCCATTTTCTTCAAAATTTTAATGTTTCTCTATAGCGTGCCTCATGTCGCATTGAAACTATTAGCTTTTAATGCACAGAACTTTAGAATTCGTTTTTAAAATCTCTTACTCTCAAACGTGGTAATTCCTTCCATAAATATGCCTTCATAATATACCGCATTAATATATTATAATAATTACATTGAAACATTATTTATAATTTCCTTTTTTAAACAGACTTTGAATCGACAATTTACAACATCACGCATTTAAGATACCTATGATTAAATATTGTCTTAAATTCTTTAAATAAAGCGTAGTTTTAAGATATTTATTGTTTTAAAAAGTGGAATTATACAAAAATGAAATTCTAATGTATTTTTAGATAATACCATACGGGAAAGCGACAGAGAGATGATAATTCACTGCAGCCAATTCAATGCAATGATGGATTTATATTGATAAATTTAGAGATAAAAGTCGGATCTACACTTCTCTTATAATATTATATGTTGAGTGCCTTTATTTGATTACTTTTTACGCCAAACTTTTTAGAGAGGAATTTGGCCCTGTTTACCATAACTTTTTTATGAGGTTATAACAGTTCCATAAAGAAAAGTTAAAGGTCGATAGTTTTTTGTGTTGGTTGCATCAGCTATAATTTCTGTCCACTTAAACGATATATTATTAATATAAGGCTCAAGAAAGAAAAGGAGGAAATCATCTCTAAAGCAATGCCTAAGCATAATAAACGATATAATGAAAGCCTTATTGATCAGTCTATCAACGTCTTGGCAAATAGAAATGTCATGTGTTCTTTTTATAATTTTTCTGTTTTGATGTGAAACATCAATACTGTCCCCAGTACTGTCCCCCAGTACTGTGTTTGATACTGTCCCCAGTATCATAAAAATTACACGTTTCACATGTGGCAGGCGCCCCATGAGGGCTCAAAATTTTTTTAAGCCGTGTGTTTGTATTTTCTGAAATAATCTATCTATCCACACACAAACACACTCTAAAATTGAAATATGAATATAAAAATGTTACTGCTATCTAATACATATTTTTACGCAGTGGTTTTCCTGTTATGATACATGAATATATAGTTTCCAGTCATATTCCACGTAAATATTTTTATTTAAATTTTTAGCAACCTTTTGTCACTACAGAACACACTTGAATTAATGAAACTGCTAACCTCCTCCATAAGACACAATAACATATTTACCCTAATTTGTAATTCTAAATTTACATCTTGACTGATTGATAATTAATGAAATATTGAGCATATTTTAAACTTTAGGTGAGTAGTTGATTAGCGTGATTATTTTTAAGTTAGCGTATTTTATTGCATGCCAATTATTAAAACGTAATTATTTCCTGGTATATAAAAAATGTAGTTTCTTTAAAATTCAGTATCGAATGTTAAAGTTTCTCAGTATTGATAGTTTCACTGCGGATGTGTCACATGTAGAGCACGTGACAGTTGCTGACATTATTTAGAGTCACCATCTGCTCCCAGGAACAAAAATACATCCCATTAATTCTGTCGTTATTAGGCTAATATTATTCATATCGTAAGGCAGAGTACGTAATAAATATTTTCAGTTCTTTTTAAAATATCGCCGATGATAGTTCAAACATGTCACGCCGTGAAAACATTAATAAAGTGCAGAGGAGATTGATATTAAAAAGTAATATAAAAAATAAAGAGTGTCGTACTTTTAATAGCTTTATTTATACATTATATGCATTATTAAAATTGGACTATTAATAAAAATATTAGAGGAAATCATCACTTACAAAATGACACAAATTAGCATCATTGCGAGTTTAATGCTAGTAAATGCGTACTTATTTGCCCTCTTAAGTCAATGTTTCTAATATACATGCCACAAAAGTTATAAAAATAATTCGAAATAATTATAATGGAAAACACTTCCGAATGTTGAATTACACAAGTCATGACATTATTTATCACCAAGAAGAAAAAGTGAGGAAAACATCAAGTTTCGTCTAATATTAAATTAATTATGAATAATGATAGTTATAAAACCTTTCCTTTATTATTGAGAATCTCAAAAATGGTAGACGGAAATACAAATAAAAAACTGCTAATCGTGCGTTGAACTCTCACCTTTGATTGATCACTTTACTGGTGAGATTCTCCTGATTACACTTTTGGCTTTGATGAAATACGATGAGAAATCGCTACTGAATTTAAAATCTGAGAATCTGTCATACCACCTCCAACGTTATGCACAGTTCACTTTCGTATTTCTCATTCTCATGTACCTTATTCTATTTCGTAATTTTTCATTCTCATGTACCTTATTCTATTTCAATATTTACAAACATGTTTTATCCACTTCAGAGAGTTAGAGTATTCAGGTTAGACGTTAGCTTTAAACGTATTTAAAAAAAGATTTGTAAGGCATACCCAATAGTTTTCAAGATCGGTTTAATATACACTTACAGTAAACCGCCTTTATCTTGCGAACGTCTCCCATACTGCGCGTAGCTGACATCACCGGTATTTGTTTTGCTGAGTAGAGGCCTAGAGCATGTTTTATTACAAGTTATGCTATCTCCGAAGCTTCCACAAGAATCATGGGTTTCAATTTTCGCTAAATTTTAACCTCCATTTCACTAATTTCCGGGTTGAATTATGGAAAACCCCTTTGTATATAATGAACATTTTATCAAAACACATATATTATTAAATTAATATGGTTAATTTTGCGCCCTTACCGATTTTAATTCCCATTTCAACACTCAAGGGCTGATTTATAAAAAAGCTATGTAATAAGGGTTTCATAATTTTTTTTAGAAAATTATTTTACATTTATACACATATATTTTTGTGAAATATTTTTGAATTTAATATTCGTTAAACCATAAATTAAATATTTATAGTAATTAAATGTAATTATATACTTATCTGTTGTTACATTTAATAATATTAAATATTTGTTTCGATGTAAGACTTATTACACGTGGATAACGTTCTATATAAAATTCAAGTGTATAGAAAGTTATCCATTTTTTGTTTCAGCATCAGGCATACAAATATTAACAGCATACATATATTAAATAAGTGTACAAAATAGGTTATCATTTTTAAAAATGTTTACATACACCTAAAGAAATATATATTATTGCGAGTATATTGTTTGAAACATGTGTTCTCGTCTCCGATGTAAAATGTAAACATTAAAATGTTCCGTTTTGATCAATTAATTTTTTAAATATTTATTCTTGGATTGTTCACTAGTCAATAATTAACATAGAGAGAGAGTGGTGATTAAGGTCATTAATTTATAATTAAAATAATAATGATAAATATGATTCTAAACGAAGGTAAATTGAATAAAAAAAATCTCAAAAATTAGGTAATGTACGTGTGATTTATTTTAAAGTAATTCCATGACCTAAAGTTTTGACAACTTTTATATTATAATTAAAACTCAAGGTTAATATTGCCCCAAAAAAATAAACTACCCACAATTATATTCATAAATTCTATTACCTTCCCAAAACTCTAAAATTATAAAATATCCTAAATCAGCATTCTCATTAATGAATTGTCAAAATTAAAAGTATTTCGTTATCATAATGGACTTTCTTTACTTAACGTCTGAGTTGATAAATCAGTCATAGTTGATAAAGTATAAATGTCTGCAAAATAATAAATTTATTAAAAAATAATATAACAGAAGAGTTCTGTAGATTAGGCTTTGGGTAATTTTAATTATTTGTAGTTAAGTTTAGTCAACAAACAGTTTAACAGTTGTATTTTATATTGTAGTACTCAGGTAAAATAATGAAGTATACTATTCCTTAGTAAAGATATTGACAGAATCATTTGGTTATTTTATGACCTATAACCAATAAATAGTCTTAAAAATATAACTAATTAGCTTATTATTTTATAGCTATGGCTAGGAATAAGTACGTCTTTACACCATTCGTTTACAATGTTAGGCTAATCATATGCCTACATTTTTATGCAAAACGGTAATTACGGTGTAACATAAATATAATTTAAATTGACTGCTCAATTTTAATAAAATGTATACGTTTATTTTTAATTATTAATTTTTGTATATTTTTATTTATTAATTTTTATTTCAAAATTAATGTACCGCAAAGAGCAATAGAGTTATGCTCCAGCAATACACCCTAGTTAATATTCATAGTAAAAATTTGCTATTTAGCATATATTTGTTAGAAAATTTAAATACATATGGCAAGATAAAGAAAATAAAATAAGGCTGGTTGTGGCTTTCTCGGTACGTTATCTAAGTAGAATGTAACTTGGAGATGTAAAAAAACTAAATGAATAGGATATTCATACAAAAACAAACCTAATGTTGTTTAATCTATGACTACGGAATATTAACGGAAGATTAAAACATACCAAAAATAAGATTACAAGAAGCATTAAATGAGAACAATGTAAAATAAATCTAATGCCTGCTTAAAAAATACGTTGAACTTCGTAGACCAAAGCTACATTACATCAGTAGCTAATAAAAGGATATAACATAAACAATATTAATCATAACGGAACTCATGAACCCTCACCTCACGAGTCCTCTTAAAATGCTCCTAATATTATGTGATGAAATATATTGGAAAAAAGATAATTTCTATTGTCCCTTTTTCTCGTTTTTAACTGGAATCTTATACTAGCAATCAGCTCGGATTATCGCTTTATTTTATATTCCCGTTATCCTGTTTCACCATAGTTTGTGGTTAAAAATAAATGTCTTAAGTGCTAATAAAATTAGTGATAAAAATTTATGTCTTAAGCATTTTTATGATCGGTGAGAAATTCAAAAACCCTATATCAGTTTCAATGGTTTTAAACACCAAACGATTATACATTTAAAACCGAAACCCAAAGTAGTATCATAAATTTAGTCTGAAGAAAGAAGATCTAATGTCTATGAAATGAGAAAAGAAGTTCTGAGTAAAGCTCACTTTTATCATTGAAAAAAACGCATATATTTAAAATAACAAGAATTCGCTGTATTCAGATCTGCTGGAGTAAAGTTCGGACAAAAATTTCATGTACAAATGAATATGAGAATCATTTTAATTTAAAATATATATGGTTAAAAAATAATTTAAAATTAAAATAGATACAATATACGTGTCTATGTATAGCATAATTACTAAAATTTTAAAAATATATGCACATTTTACATATCGTTGATTTGTAATGGTCCCATCAGCCTTTTACATATTTCAAAAAGTTACTATATAAATGAGAGCAGACCACGTCTGATTATTCTTAAAATGTGAGTAAGCACAGATCATGTATAATAATATCTACAAAATATTTAAAAGAATAGTTATATTTTCTGAATGCATCTGTATTTAAAATAAAACAACTGCCGGATCTACAAAAACCTGTGTGGAGGTTAATATTTTATCGATATAATTTCTATGTTTCTGGATAGTATTTTATTTTTTGTAACTAGCAAGATTGATTCAAATAGTTCATCCAAGAATATTAAGTGACTCATTTTGTATTTAAAACTTGCATAAACTTACTCTTCAATAATGTGCACATTTTTACTTACCTGAACACTATGTTCATATATGTATATATATATATATATATATATAGGTATGATTTTGGTTCTAAATTTGTATGTAATTTATAAAACATTAGTTGAAACCACTTTAGGATAAATAATTACCGATGCAAGTGGTCTTCAAGTGGATTCAAGACTTTTTGGTCTTTTAAAAACAAATAATTCGTATCCCCCTCTTGGAAGTGAAACTTGTTTTCTGTTTCATGTGAAACAAATTTTTATATACAAAAACGTTTACGTGTACTAATAAAACAAATTAATTTACGTTTCACACCAATTGTTTCAACAGTATTCTAAAATTTTTTTATTGAAAATAGACTGGTAATTTTATATAATTTGAGATGTTTTGATTTATATTTTCTGGTGCTTTAGCTTAGTCTTTTGGTAATCGTTTGCAATTAAGCAATTATCTTTACTTGCTACGGTGAATACTAGTCTACAGCAAATTTAGTAATCCATATACGAAGAAATATTCAAGATATTTGTTAATCTATCTTATATATGGCAGCGTAATCCTAGAGCCAAGAGTGAGCAGTTGACAATAAATTTTGAAACATTATCTAAGATAAAAATGAGTGATGTTCTTCAGTCATTTATATGATTTATACACATTAATTTAAACTGGAGTTCATTTCGTAACGCCAAAGAATTAACAAAGTAGTGAAAATTGGCACACACACAAATTATGCAACAATGAAACGTGAGTTGCAACAGGTTCATTGCCCCTATAAACTTTAGGCAAAACCACGAGTGTATATATAGTTTTTATTTTAACAATAGGTTGTCCGGTGATACCACGCTGGTATCATATGGAAACTTTAGTAATAAGAAAGTAAGACCTTTTAACAGATGTAAAAATTTGGGAAAAAAGTGGAAGAAGGAATAAAATTTTGTGATTTCTATATTTAACTAGGATGTTTTACGATCTTTCAAAAAACATCCAAAAAAGAAAACAGGATGCACGAGACTCCTACAGGCGTCAAACAAAAAAGTCTGGTCACAGGTACTGATATCAAATTATTAATATTTACTACTTGCATTAGTAATTTACCAAATGCCACCCGCTACTTCGTACGCCTAAAAATAATTTATGATCGTAGTAAAAATATAAAAATTACAGGTCATTAATAATTTTATGGACAATTTAATAAGTTAGGCAAAATAATAGTGGCGCCCTCTAGTTCCAAATAATTAAGTTTTTGTCTTGCACCTCAAAACTTTTTATTTTCCTTTATGAACACCATTTTAAATGGTAGTTCATAAAAAATATTTCACTAGTGTGCGAAAATAATTTTTATGATTTCTTTTTTAAGAACTTATATTTCAGTAATATATTATTCGCTTACATCATTGCGCCCATTACAGTCATTGCGTCCATTATTGGATGTTAGCATTTGTTGATGGATTGTGAATTATTGTTTCGAATGCTTCATTGTGTATGAAATATATAAATTATAGCAAGGTTCTATAGTTTGACGGCCTAGCAAAAACTGTTGTTCACCATCTATTATGCTTTGAGACTTGATCGGCGTTCACGGAAAAATATCGAAAAAAATTTCCGAAAAATTTATATTGGGAAAAACTCGTTTGAAGCTTGGTTATGTTTCAAGATTTGTAGGTGATAGCTTCGTGTAAATTATGGTACACTTTATTTCTATATTTTATACATGTTCGAATCAAATACTAATTTTATTAAATATTCCATTCATTTTAATTTTAAAATATTGTACATTTAGAATGTGCAATTTTCCTTATATCGTTATAACTTAGTACATCCTTATTTGACTTTTTACAAAATAAATTTACCATAATCAATAAATACTTCCATTCATTTAATAAATGAAGCAAATTAAATGTTATTGCAAAAATATGAATAATACGCACTGTAAATTTACCGAAAAGTTATAGATTAGTATTTCCATGCAAATAGTTTGTCATTTATGGTACAAAACGGTAATAAGATAAAAGGTGAAATATAACTTTTCTTAACTTTATTGTCTCCACAAATCCACCTAAAATGTTCAAATTCAGCGATAGCACAAGACGACAAGTTTCACGATGGATAGATATTTGTAGAGCATTGAATTCAATTTAAGAATTTTAAATAATATCGTTTACACGCCTGTCACTATTGGATTATTTATTTATTTGTGACCGAAGATGAGTTAAAACAAAATATTTATTTATTTACTAATATATTTCTTGAAATCCCCATGTTCAATTCAGAGACTTACTCAAAATGTTGAACATGTGGAAGATCATAAAAACACCTGGCTATAAATAATAACGAATAAGATAAAAACATCCAACGATTGAAATAAACATCGTATAATTATCAGCTGTGAACTACCAGAATTGGAGCAGAAAAAATATCTAGGCTAGGTGCATCTTTCAATACTGCGTTGAATAATGTGAGTGCACTAAAAGCAAGTGAATGTTATAGTATTTTCATGCTTGCTCTAGGAAGGTAAAATAAACTATATAATCGTCCTCTCATGTAGCAGTCAGGCAATCGCTATTAAACTCAAGATCGAGGGATTACCCACGTAATGAATTAGTTACTTAAAAACGCATAATAAATATAATTCTCATCGAAGTTGAAGGGAATTAGACCCGACCATGCCCATTATAAAATATGTGGGGTATAAACAAAGACAAAGAAGATAATTTTTAATATAAAAAAAAACTTATTGTACTTTTTAAATATTTAATCAAATATGAAGCCTATTATTTTGCTTAAGGACCAGTTATTTTTCCTATAACTGGTCCTTAAGTGATATTGTGTATCTATTAAGGACCAGTTGTAAGTAATTCAAAAAATGTATTTTTGCAATATTTAAAGGGATGGGAGATGAAATGTGCACGAAAAAATTATAAAGGAAACAGAGTTGATAAAAGCGGCCTCGAAAAATAGAGTAAAAAATTTAAAACTAAGTTATAAGATTTTCTCACAAATTTAGGAATTTAAAAGTCAAAGATATTTTGTTTATTCAATAAGGATAAACAAAATAGACTAAAAGAAACAAATGGAAATTTTGGGTAACGAGGGTAGCTAAAAATGCATTGAAACGTCCAAAGAGGTTCTACGTTCTTTCTCTAATACTGTCTTCAAACGAAAAAAAGCAAATTTTTCACCTTCTAATTTTACACAGCGAATTTATAATTTTTATGGACTTTAAATTTAAGATGAATTAAACAGTTTGATTCTCATGTGGCTTTTATTGCCATATAGTCAACTGACATCGTTCTACTGAAATAAGCTAAAATCCCTTATGGCCCTATATATGACATGCAAGAGTTATTATTAATGTAATTTGATATTAAATAACGTAAAAAATTATTATTATAATCCAATATCTTAAATTAAAGAAAATTATGAACCAATTTTTACTACGAAAATAACGTCAACAACCGAGGTTCGTTTAACAATTAAATAGAATATATTTAACTTATGTACTATTTATCGCCCGACCTTATGAATATTGCAGTACATACAGCACATTACCTTATAATAAAGTTAATTGTTTCACTATTTACAATTTTGTCAAATAAAATAAAAAGGAAAACAAATTTAATCTGCCATTAATTTATTTTAATTTCACCGAGTGTCTGTCGTCTGATTAGAGATAATATTAATTCAATTTATGGTTAAGCAAATTCAAACACTAGTTTCACTGAAACATTAGTTTTAGAAGAAAACAGTTCACGTTCGAGCGAAATCCACCATATATTGTTTCGAAATAAAATCATTGCCCGCTAAAAGGGTATGAAAATAGATAAATATAAATAACCGTTAAACCAGAACGAAAACCGAATGAAAGCGGAATTAGGAAAAATGCCCTCCATTCCCGACACAACTTTTTCAAATAGATGGCATGCTGCCAGAAATCAAGACCAAAGGATTTAAATAATGAACATTGATATTTACCCTAATCCAGATACTAGCAGAGCAGACAATAGTGCACAATAACCTATGAGCAATGCTTTTTAAATTTATGGGTATTTCAATTCAGAAATTTGCACTAAATAAATTACTCGTAAATTTAAGTGTATATTTATTGTATTGACTTTGCTTTGTAATTACGAAGATATCATTGCAAAAGCAATGGTTTTCAGTGAGTCTCAGCAAACTCGTTCAAATTAAATCTTGTAGAAAATAGAAAATCTTATAGGCAAACTTAAAAAATATAAGTTAATGACTAAGCGAATAATATATTACTGAAATATAAGTTCTTAAAAAAGAAATCATAAACTTTTATTTTCGCACACTAGTGAAATATTTTTTATGAACTACCATTTAAAATGGTGTTCATAAAGGAAAATAAAAAGTTTTGTGGTGCAAGAAAAACATTTAATTATTTGGGCGCCACTATTATTTTGCCTAACTTAATAAATTGTCCATAAAATTATTAATGACCCGTAATTTTTATATTTTTACTACTATCATAAATTATTTTTAGGCGTACGAAGTAGCGGGTGGCATTTGGTAAATTACTAATGCAAGTAGTAAATATTAATAATTTGATATCAGTACCTGTGACCAGACTTTTTTGTTTGACGCCTGTAGGAGTCTCGTGTATCCTGTTTTCTTTTTTGGATGTTTTTTGAAAGATCGTAAAACATCCTAGTTAAATATAGAAATCACAAAATTTTATTCCTTCTTCCACTTTTTCCCCAAATTTTTACGACATCTGTTAAAAGGTCTGATTTTCTTATTACTAAAGTTTCCATATGATACCAGCGTGGTATCACCGGACAACCTATTGTTAAAATAAAAACTATATATACACTCGTGGTTTTGCCTAAAGTTTATAGGGGCAATGAACCTGTTGCAACTCACGTTTCATTTTTGTATAATTTGTGTGTGTGCCAATTTTTAGTACTTCGTTAATTCTTTGGCGTCATGAAATGAACTCCAGTTTAAATTAATGTGTATAAATCATATAAATGACTGAAGAACATAACTAATTTTTATGTTAGATAATGTTTCAAAATTTATTGTCAACTGCTCACTCTTGGCTCTAGGATTACGCTGCCGTATATAAGATAGATTAACAAATATCTTGAATATTTCTTCGTATATGGAATACTAAATTTGCTATAGACTAGTATTTACCGTAGCAAGTGAAGATAATTGCTTAATTGCTAACGATTACCAAAGACTTAGCTAAAGCACCAGAAAATAGAAACCAAAACATATCTTAATTTTAAGATATGTAATATTTACATATGTAATTTTTTTGATATCCTGAATTATTTTTATCTCAACAAACATTTATTTTAAATTATGTACATTACCTCTATTTTTAATAAAAAAATAAAATAATCTCTATTGTCTATTTTCAATAAAAAATTTTTTCAAATTTATTGAAACAATTGGTGTGAAACGTAAATTAATTTGTTTTATTAGTACACGTAAACGTTTTTGTATACAAAAAATTGTTTCACATGAAACAAAAAAAAGTTTCACTTCCAAGAGGGAGATACGAATTATTTGTTTTTAAAAGACCAAAAAGACAATTTCTAATTAATACTTAAAATAACGTACTAACTGGACCTATATATATATATATATATTTATATATATATATATATATATATATATATATATATATATATATATATATATATATGTGTGTGTGTGTGTGTGTGTTTGTGTGTGTATGTATACATATGTAATTTTAATATTGCTTTTTAAGTTTTCTTAATATTTAATACCTTAGTGATTATGGTGTTTAATACCATTATAAGTCAATTTTTTTAACCAGGAAAACATATACAGGACATTTTCTATTCAATAACTCTATTCACCGACACTGGCTTACAAATTTATATCAAATACTAATAATAAGTACCTCTATATTTTCGTACAAATTACGCAAATAGTTCTTTATTACATAGTTCTCTTATAGCGTTACATTTTATTTCCATCTTAAAACTTTCTTTATCTGCTCCCTATTTTCCCTCCCAGTGCTTTCTATTCCTTCCGAGTCAATTTTAAAATTTTTAGAAATAAAAAAAAAGTACATTTTTATTTAATGTTCTTCTATAATATTTATTAATTTTTTTTTCTATGACAATTTTTATGTATTTAAAACAATTATTGAAAATAAAAAAATGGTTGAATTTTAAGTTGAAAGGTGAAAGTATAACACGATTAACAGAAATTGCTATATATTTGACGGTGAGAGAATAGAATATTCACTGCCATTATCTCTAAAATATCGTAGAGCCAGAAAAAACTCATGACCAGGCACCACTCGCCACGGTAACTTAGTCAACACGAATGCGCAAGTTAGTATCGAAGAATTCATCTGTCGGTATACGGAATAAAGATTGAAAATTTTACAAAAATATCAGCAAATTGTGTGAAATGAGGTTTCGTAGTTGTATATATATTTTAAAATGATTCAAGCTAGTTAACTGAACAAACCTTCAAATATATTGTTATAAAATTAAAAGAAAGGGGCCGAATTTCAGGTTAATTTGAAATCTAATACATTTCCAACAAAACTTAACAATTAAAAATGGCATACGAAAGCTCAACATCATTTTAAAATACGGGTCACTCAATAATATAGGCGAAGAAAAATAATTGTCTGCATTTTGCATGGACGTATTTTGTATGCAGTGGAACATCATAATTGTTTTTAGAATTTTGCTTCGTATCAAAATTAAGATCATGATTTGCGGAATATACCTGCAAAATTCGATTCACATAGGTCTAGAACTGAAACAGAAAATGTGAAATTATGACAGAGGGAGGGACGGAGGAACAAATGAGTGAACATGATGAAACGATAAGGATTCATTGTTACATTATGGAGACCCGAAAAGGACGAAAGTTATATTTATAGTGCTATTTCTCAGCAATTTTACGTCAATTTATGTGACGTCTAGAAATCGTCTATATGTATAATATACAAAATATTTTCAAAACTTATGTCACTATTGAATAACGATCGGAAACCACACAATCCAAAATCTGAAGTTAATATAATAAATGAATACTGAAATAAACTTTTCAGTGATTTATTAAGTTAGTTAAGACACCAAGACATCCTTTTGATCATAAAATTAATCTTATCGTTTTACTGAGCTGCAACTTTTTTACAAAGTTACCTATCTCATTACTATGAAAAGAAAAGGCTGGTTCAAAGAATGTCCTATGACAAGGCACCTTTATAAAAGCCCATAAAATTTAAGTACCTTGTAGATATTTTCATCATACAGCCAACCTTTGTGAAAAATAGGGTAGAGCTATTTGTATTGTGTATTTATCTTTACAGTTCATTTTTAAAATGTTACTGGCAAAGTGCACAATATCACGTGATATCAATTATTTTTTATATGTATCATATAAAACTTGTATCCCTATTTCAACTTTTATTGAAACGTCAATACAAATTAATCAAATCATTTCTCAAAACATAATATTTAAAAAAAAATTTAATATTAATTATTTTTTATATTGTACCTCTCTGAGGTACAACATACAAAATCTCTCCTCTTTAGATTATTTCGAAAATATGTATCAGTTAAAACTGTTTAAAATTCACATGGAACAGTAAATAATTTTCACGAATATGTTGAAAAAGTTATTTGCTGTTCCCAATTACTTATAAAGAGTTTCGGCTTGTACATACTACACCACAGAAATATTATATTATTTTTATTGGGGTTTCGTGAAGAATTACTCACACATGATCTTACATGCTCATGTCACAAACTAATGGAATCATTTCGGTGTCCGTCCGCCAGTCCGTCGGTCATTGGTGAAAGGAACACTTTTAATTTATGCAGATGTAGAGTACAGTTATACGCGTAATGTACTGAAAGATACATTTTGGTTATCAAGGACTGGAAAGCATGTTTATCGTCTAAAGCTGTAGATGAGAGAATATTGTATCACGAATTCGACCATACAAATGTCAACACAATGCAATGTATTGAATGATTTAATATTATAATATTTGTTACCGTTACAATATAACAGAATATTTTATTTTGTTTTACCAAACTTTTCCAAAACTTTGATCTTACGCCTTTCAAAAATATACTAGGCAATATATCTAAACAATAAGATTTGTTTTCGTTTCTTACTGATTGAATTTACGAGTATTGTCTCGTATATTTTTGAGTCGTAAGATAATAATGGCTCATTAATTTGTTCATGTAAGTTGACCTAAATATTTTTTTAAAAATATATAATATATTTAAAAAATTTCTACCGGATGGCATACAGCAAAACCATAAAGACCTATAGATAAAACATACCTAGCGATAGAATTCATATAAAAATGCTTCGAAATATTTAAGATTATATTTTAAAAGATATCTTGAATTTTGCCCACATAGAACAAGATTGAAGATAATAGTGGATAATGCGTCGCTTTGTTTGGCTCCAAAATGGACTTAAAAGGGCTCTGATAATTCTTTCCTTATTGTTCTGACGGACTTGTAAAGTTTCGAGGTCAGATCAACAAGACGAAATTGGGTAGTGGGCGTGCTGAGCACATCGTATTGAAGAGGATCTGTACACAGTTAACACTATCAAATAAATGCCCACTTGTAGTCACCAAACAATACAGTACGAGTACAACGCAGATCTCCACCAACGGTGTTTTATCTAACGTTTGCCGTAGTAAGTGTATCTGATCTGTGGTAGAGCGATCAGGCCTAAAGTTAAAATTTTTAACGTTGATTAGATGGAAACACCAGTTATAAATAATCTATAGTAAATTTAAGAGAAAGTATTCAAAAGCACTGTGTCACCAAATCATGCTTGCAGTTGATTTGTTTATCATGAATGTGATTTTTTTATCATGAACCAAAGAAAATTAATTGAAACATTTCATTGTGATATAAATTGTTATACATAACAAAACATTTATATGTGTATAATTATATAAATATTGATTGCTATATTATAAGACCTAATTTTAATAACACCTTTAATGTAGTTTTATTCGCACATTGTAACAAAAATATGGATGCCTGTCGTGTCATGGTTTACTTGAATATTAATATACATACGAATATATGAACTTTAAAGATATTTTTATGATAGCGTCTCCACAGTCACACTATACAAGTTGATAGGAGATTACCATAAAATGAATGAGCAAATTAATTTACACCATTTGAAATTTTTACACAAGCTACGTATGCATTAACATATTATGTATCTAACCCTTTCAACCTGGATATTGATATTTGGTTAAATTATTTCATGAACAAAGCAGTTTTAAAGCTAATATTGTGAGAAGAAATTACACCTCATAATGGTATGTTTAATAGATAAATAATAGTGAGTATATATAATTGATATCAACATTGAAGATTAAATTCTGAATTAACAAGGAGAGAAAATATTTATATTGGTTAAGCGCTAGCTGAATCTATTTTAAATGAAAAATTTAAATAATTTTGTATTATTAGCCATTATTTATTTATAAATTTTTATACGTAACTTATATATATATATATATATATATATATATATATATATATATATATGTTTATATGTATATGTATATATATATATATACATATATATAGAAGAAGAAGAAGAAAAGAAGAGGTGGTAAATGAAAATAAAGGGAAAAAAGATGTTTTCATTGCGAGTGGATAAAAATGAGTGGAGTGGACAAACATAAACATGAATCGCATTGGAATGTGTGCGCACAAGTGTATGTACATATATGAATGGAGAATCTGATTGACTATGGACTTTTATTTGATAGCGTTTAGCGGAACAGACAAAACAATTAGTGCCCAAGAGCGTATATAAATCGGATATACGCTCTTGGGCACTAATTGTTTTAGGTTATGCCACCGACATTTTAAATTAGAGAAAAAACTAATTGAATTCAATTTCTATTGATACATAGATGGCGCCTATTGCTTTTAGTTATAAACAGAAAAGTTGTTGCGGACGTAAGACAAAAATTTTAATTATTTTCATACACTAAAAAGTTATTGGCAGGCCGCCCGCGTACATTAGGGAAAGATTACTAGCTTCTGCTAAAACTCGGGCCAGTCCACTCTTCGTGATACAATTTGATCCAACTGCGTTTGTGACATAATATGAGGGTGATTATTTTGGTGTTAAGTTGTATCATGCTTTTACTAGTCTAATTCACATATTGCCTAATTTTGATAAATATTTTGTCTCGCGACCGACACTCCAGACCGGTCGTTTATTTTATAATAGTTTTGTTTTCCTTTGAGCTTCTAAATTTCATCTTCGTAAGAAACATCATAAAATATTAAGAAAATGAAAGAAAATATCAATTAATTAAACATTACTTCGGTCTCGAAATTACAACCGCTAAAAATTTATTATTTTCAGAATTTAAGAAAGCTTGAATGGGCGTGCACTTTGAGATCTGTCTTTTTAACGAATTATTTTAATAGAAAATGATACTGTTATTCCCTTATCTTAAAACAGAAACTAAATGACAAACAAGTCTAAGTCCAAGCACTTTAACACCAAACCAGATTGCTATTATGTACTCACAAATTATTTGACCTTGAATATATCTTTTGCTTACAATTTTATTTCATTTTCAACCAACACTGACTTGGTTATCCCTCAAATCCTCAATTTGCTTTGGCTACCCCCGTCGTCAAATGTGAATAATTTTTGATGGAGGGCGAATACATTTACGGACAGCCCGATTCAGAATCCTTTCCTTAGACTGAACGAAATAAAATGAGAAAGGAAAGGGAATCGAATAAAGAATCGTTATGCGAGTCATATTTTCTGTGTGAGCAAAAAATGGTTCTTTTCATATAAGCTATTTTTTAAGGTGTAGGTGTGGAAAAGATCTGCGGAAAATGGATAGTTATATCAATATAACTTCACTATCTTTGTTTTTTTGACAATTGTATTGGAAACGTTACATTGTTTTGTCCACGTAATTTTTTGTTTAACTGTGATATTTGTGTAATGGTAATAGTTATTGAGATCGCCTTTTGTCAAACTTCTGTCATAATTAAAGCTTAACAAATACCGAATTCGATTTAGTTATAAATAATACAACTCATCACACAGTTTTCTTTTGCACTGATATGTATATATATCTTTCTTTAAATGGACAACAAACAAATTTAAGCATACGGTTCAAGAAGTTTGTTATCGTGCTCATTTTTCTTCTTAACTTGTTCGTTTACGTCCTCATAATTTGCTATTAGTATGGAAAAGTACATAACTGAATATCTTAAAAGTGTATAAAGTAATCATAGGACAGTAAACGCTAATAAATACTATAGTTTATTTCTAATCAATCTACTGACCATTTTATATATAATTAAACTATTTATTTTTAAATTCTTACATTTTACTTAATTAATATTATCGTTTGTTAGAAATCCTTTCTCCGTTCCTTGTTTATCTTTAATTAGGAACTGGACTTTTGCTGTACTCAGCTCGTTGCACATTTATTTATTTACTAACGGTGCCACCCAGCTTCGCTTGGCATAGTCTAAATATATGAAAGATATTTTACTATAATTAGATTCTTCATATCCAATAATTGAATAATGTATCAGTAATTTATTACCGAGGAAAAGGTTGTTAAGCTGATTTGCCTCGTTTTATCCTTCGATATTTATGTATGATTTTCCCGTATTGTTAGTATATGGGTTCTATCAAAATGATTTATAAAGGACGTAAAGGAGAAATATTTGGAAATGAAACTGAGTAGCTAGAATTTGTTCTACGTGCAGGTAATATATAGGAATTTGATACAACCTGAAAGCATTCATTATATTTTTGAACAGTGGAGAGAAAATGTGATGCTGGTGAATAAGGAGACTAATGATTCAGGGTATGGTACAATGATAGCGAGCTCGACTTTAACGGTAATGTACCACATGCCATAAGATGTATTGGTGTAATACGTTATTAGCAGGTGTGGATATCGCGTAAGGAACATAAATTCCTAGTTTCAAGTTTACAGGTTTTGTAAGTAAAAAGATAGTGCACCGACTCATTCAACCAACCTATACCTATTCATCCCTTTAGGGTTGATTTCTCTAAAATTCGTTTTCAGCGAGTATCTGTGTCGAATAAAGAATATGCATTTCTAATTTCAAGTTTGTAGTCGTATAGATCCAAAAATAGTGCCACCGATTTATTCCACTAACACCCCTATGGCTTGATTTCGGTAAAATCCATTCATAGCACGTGTTAACGTCGTGTAAGAAGCTAAGGACTCATTCCACCAATCAACCCCTACTTACCCCTTTAGGAGTTAATTTCGGTAAAGTGCATTTTTAGTCAGTTTAGTTTAGTTTAGTTTGTTGGCCTTATAGGTAAAAAGATAGTTCCACCGACTCAATCCAAGAACCCAGCCACTCGCCTCCTTGAGGGTAGATTACGGTAAAATCCATTCTTATCGGGTATTCATGTTGTGTGAAAAAGTAATTCACACAGGCCAAATTTCAAGTTCTTAGGTCTTACAAATTATTTTCTTATTCTTTCTTTAATTTCTACATAGTTTAAAAAACAGTAATTAAAAAAAAGCTAATACAAAATATGTAGGTTAAGAAGATATTTTATACGCCAAATTTCAAGTTACTATGTCCCATGTTTTCTTTATTATTCTAATAAGTGATTAAAATCGGTTTTGACAGATTGACAGACAGACATTTTAATGATATTAGGAATGTTTCCCGCTTTGATATACGAAAATATAAATACGCCTCATGGAGAATTATAAAACTTGAATATTATATGTTTTGCGTACTTTTAAACCAAAAGAAATTATAATCTTTGTAGTTAAAAAATTACAGAAAGTATATATATATATATATATATATATATATATATATATATATACACACATATATATATATATATATATATATATATATATGTATATATATTTCATAACGTCTATAAATATATATATATATATATATATTTATAGACGTTATGAAATCTATAGACATGTAGTACTTAAATTTTATTACTGAATAAACGTATGGAATACCATAGAAATCATACAATTAATAGGGCTGTAAATTAACTTAGATATTAAGTAGAATTTTAAATAATATTTTTATTTCGTTTATGATAATTACCAAAAATCAAATTTCCAAACTCTTTACTTCATAATTTAATTAGGAAAATATGTGATAAAGGCGTAATGATTTAATTATATAATTAGATGTTGGTTATTTATTCCAGCGTGATATATATAATATATATATATATATATATATATATATATATATATATATATATATATATATATATATATAAATATATATATACATATATATAAATTTTTTTTGTTCTATTATATATATTGCAACATAATAATAGAACAAAAGAAATTTGAATATATTATTACATTATATATTTTTAGTTTCATATGTTATTCTGAAAAGTATTTGAGTTTTAAAGAAATAAATGTCTCATTATAAATTTAATTTTGCAGGATTTGTATTTTTTTTAAATTCACTATGATTTGGTATCTTATTCACACCATCAAACAATTTACCATACTCTCAACAAATAAATTATATATGCAAAAATAGACGTATATTTGAACGTTTTATTGAAATTACTCATTAAACTACAAATTAAATTCAATGCACCAAATTTATTCAACATTAAATTTATATATATATATATGCATATATATATATATATATATATATATATATATATATATATGTATACTTTTTCAAAATTACTGGTACAATACAATTTAATAAAACTAATTCTACTACGTTTTTCGCATAAATAATACAAATAAAAACAGTCTGCGGTTTGTGATAGTTATTAAAATCTGCTATCTGTACTCGTGGTCAGAATTTCAATTCACTGAGTATAATGTCACGAAAATTCGCTCTTTGTTTATTTGGAAATTCAAATTTTAGCTTATAATGATAAATGTCAATCTATTGCCACCAGACTATCATCAAAGGAAGCAATTAGTACGAAATATTTATAACGTTACTCATTTTTGCCGCATGGAAATAAAACCCTGAAAAATATTTTATGTTCTGTGACAATAAAGACTTTTCTCTCAATATCGGAATAAAATGAGAAAATTGGAATAAATAAAATGAGAAAATTTTTTGCTTACGAGTGTAGTAGGCTTTAAAATAAATATAAATTTCATACATTTTTTTAGAAAATGTTTTGTAATAAAATATTTAGTTTCAGCTATCGCAGATTTCATATCCATGTATATATGAAAATTTATTCATCCTATTTATCATTGCGTAAATTGTTTCTTTTTATACTCTTATGTAACTACACGTGTCTTATTTATGTGGCGAAAACGATTGTATTTTTAAACAAAAAAGTATAACGATTGCTTTGACCCTTAATGAACTTTTTTTCATTGAGTCAAACTGACTATTTTACTATTGGCACATTTTATCTAAACCGAATGTCAATCAATCGAAGCTTGATAAACATTACGCATCGCCTTAATATATATATGTGACAGTGTCTGTGAGTTTCAATAGTTTATTTATATTAAGGTTAAATCATCAGAAAATTAACACATTTCAGGAAGATTTGCTATATACACTTTTGAACATGATTTTTCCATTTCTCCCAAGCAATCAGTAATGTGCGTGTTGTAAGAAGCAAAGTAGAAAAAGAAATCGTGAAATAACCCGTAATCTCTAAAGTTTCCCTCTCTTATTACAATTTCCAGCTAATCCGCATTTTCGTTATTCGATCGCATTAACGATTCAAATAAAAAGTAAATCGTGCATTTAAGTTTGACGATAATAAATTACGAGTTTATTTTCAGCTTCATATTAAGTATGGTTATTTTTATAAATGTTTAAATACATGTAAATGACTTGTAATTCGCCGTATAACTAGCGCAAGTTTTAAATTATAATAGATTAAAGCTAAAACAACTTCGAAATTTACCGCATCTCACTTTTCCGACATTTCAAAAAATGTAGCTGTTAGACATTTAACAATGTCTTGTTATGAATACCGTTTTATTATTATTAAAACTAATTGGATTTGTGGCAAGGTTAAAAGTAATTACAGATTTATTCGATATGTCTTATAAAGCTCCAACTAATTCATCAATTTTATTTAACTTTGTAAGGTCTCGTACTGGACTACTTTAAATTGCCAGTTTCCACCGTTATTATTTCAAACAAGAACTTAGTTACTTTTTACATCGTTGTTTTGACAGCAATGTTTACTTTATTTATCATTTAAATTCGCTGTTTTTTATTTAGAAATTAAAATTTTAGGTCATAATGATAAATGTTAATCTATTGCCCTAGCTAACTTAGGCTTTTAATATTTTTAACTACATTTAGTTCTTTTTATCGAGTTTGACTGATTGTATGCCGGAAATAAATAGTTTTATGGTGTTTTTAGTATAGTGTTTTTTTCTTTAAATCTATTACAGGCATATTAAATAAACATTGAAATCGATCAATGTTATCTGTCGGCAAGTGTAATTACTAGTAATATATAAATTTTATATCTAAATGTCAACATTAGAGACTTTAAACTATTAGGGTAGTTAATGTGCAGCCGATTAGAATTATAAGGAATTGCCAAATTATTAACAAAATATTTTTATATAAAATATAGCCGTCCAAATCCTTTATTTATGTGAGTTTGGCATATACCGCTTTGGTTTTTCCCTTTTTTTTTATACGTCGTGTAAATACTTTTAAGTGATGTGTAATAAACGCCGTTTTAATTTTGGGCATTTAACATAATTTTTAGAGAGATATTAAATTTATTGGTAAACTTGAAAACAATGTGTTAGCATGCATGCAGCTGTTTTGCAACATTTTTTTATTTTGTACTCCATAATTTGTTATGGATATTGGATTTCACTATTGTACGAGTTTGTTTAGTTAAAACCGCTGTGGATTTGAATAAATGTTCACTTTGCTGGTGAATGATAAAATTTTCGATTTTAGGATATAAAATATTTTAGTAAAATAGCAGACACATATTAGAAACTAGAAAATATTTATCATCATCAACTCTGTTCTCTCTACAACGCGTTCTCTACTGTAACTCTCAAATCTTAAATATAAGAACGTTTGAATAGCCATAGCACTGCGTGGTTTGGTATAATTGCGTTTGGCATTGCACTACCCTGCGCCCAGAAAGGCATGAGAATTTGCTGTGTCATTAATAGAAATATGCGATTTTTAAATAGCCATTTCACATATTTGGGGATGATTGGGTATCTGTCCCCGTACCCGTAACTACCCAGATTGTTGGGCACGTCAGACTGAGATTAAAATATCCGTAAAAGAATTATTTAATGTTAACTTTCGTGGAAAAACAGAACGGAACACAGCCAAAATTCTCTTTTTAATTTGATATAAGTTTATACTTTAAAAAGTTGGTGAACTTAAATAAATTTTGGAGTCAAGGGATATGTTTCCATCATGACTTATTTAGTAGTCGGAATTATTTGATTTTGATGCCATCGAATCCACTTCACTTATATAATTTTTTTCTAATGTTTGTGGACATTTTAAATATATTTTTAAAGATTTAGCCGTTTTCTTCAAATTAGTGATTTTGTAAGGTAGCGTAATAATATATTTAATTTTTTTTTTTGGGTTTTGTCAGGATATTCGAAACCTGAAAATAACAATACATTTTAATGTTAATAATAAATTAATAACTATATTATAATTTTAATGAAACATCATTAAATACAAGATAGTTTAGGTTACTTTCATGAATAAACGACAAAACATAAACTTTAAACAGTATTCACGTGACGTCACGTGAGTCGTTTATAATGGGATAAAGACGATATATGCAAATAAAATTCAGATTCATAATATTGATATTTACTAGAATATTTATTTAAGTTTCGGAATATTCACTACTGAATATTCCGAAACTAAAATATAACACTCGATTTTAAACTTTATAAAAAGCTCACGGTAACTTAAAGAGTTGTAGTTAATGACGTTAGTTATTTAAAGAAAACTTAATTTAGTTTTCTATAATATTAAATATATTACGCTTTCCACTTTAATCCATGTGCTACAATAATTTTCATGTTTTAGAATGAAGGGGAAATGAAAATAAAATTAAATATTTGAATTTAATCCGATAAAAATTACTTTTGTTTATGATTTCGAGATAACATGGTAATAGAATATTTCAAAACAGTAACTTTTACCTAATTCTTTTCTATACTTGTTCAATTGAAATTTATCTGTGTTTATTTGAAAAATTCACAAAGTTAAGATTTTTAGAACACCACGTAACTAATGTTTACTAAAACTCATATCAAGTTGTCGTACTTATCCCGATGACTCACAATGTCTGAATTACTGGAAAAATTATGCAAGTGATCTTTAATTTTCATCAACTGCTTGAAACGTGTGAAAGAGTGTTGTAAATAAATACATTCCTTTCTAACCCGTACAATATATATATATATATATATATATATATATATATATATATATATATATATATATATATATACTTATGAGCGCTCGACTTAATTGGTGTATTGTATACAAAATGTTATAGAATGTATATAAAAACTGCATTTCCCTAAATGAGAGAAACTATACGCTACGCGTTATATTGCCACATATAACAGAACTTTCGTTTTAAACACGATAGCGCAGAAGAGTTGATAACTTAGCAAAAACGACAGATTTAAAATCAAATAATATCGAATGTGTATGACATCTCAAGTAATATCGAATGTGTATATGAAATAATGATCAAGCATAATTCCGAAATAAGAAATTTTTATTTTGGTGTACACAAGACGAGTAAACAACCTTGTTTTCTGAACGTTAAAATATCGCGTGAAAATATAATTAGTTAATATTTTGGTTTTTAAGAAAATGTATGTTTCCATCAAGTGTTTGCTTTAACTCGTAAAATAGATATATAAAAATTTTTCACTGTCATAATACCCACCTTAATAGAGTGAATGATTTTAGATAAAACGAAAAATTCACCTAGGAAATAAAAGCTTATATTAGACATTTATTTCTTCCGTGACTTTTCATTTCAACTGTCAATTTAGAATTGTTTGGACCCCTGATGGAATTGGCATTGAAATATTTGAATTGGCCATGAGATTGAAACGCTTTCTGTCTTGATATATATTTTGGTTTCTTATGATATTGCTTCTAATTTTAACTAAAATAAATATATAGATTAACTTCTGTAAGATTGATTTATGATCATTTCATTGCTAAATGCCAGAGGCTCTACTCATCATATGGTGCTTGACTACTGGTGAAGAACTGATTGCTTTTTGAGGAAGATGTTCATGTATGCAATAAATTCTAAACAAATTTGCCAAATATGCATGGAATATGCTCCATAAATGATTTGCTTAGTTCCAAATCATTTATGTAGTATATTATATGTTGATACTGAATTTTGAGATAAAAGCAGGATTTCGGCTGAAAAATCTATTTAGGTAAAGCCATAAACATTTCATATACTCGATTATGTGGAAATTCATATTGGATCCCTCAAAATAGGTTAAAATTTACAAATTGTTTACCAGTGACAGAACTGCTAAAAACTAGTCTCAGATTAACAAACTTATCACCGAAGGTAGTCTGAGAAGTAGCATACTTGTGTACCTTTAAAAAATATTTCAAAAATAAAATAAACCATGTTAAGTTTATGACTTTAATTCTTAAAAGTCGTGTATCATTTTGTTCTACATTCTAAAGCCAAGAAATACATTGTTCTATTTACGAAATGATTATACAATTAATGTTAAAATTATGGATGAGAAAAATCTTAGATGGTCTCATTTTATAAATGAATAAAGGCTGAAATATTTATCAATGAAAAAGGTGGATAATTGATTATCCGTATCGTTATATGGCTAATAAATGATTTAACACATGTGATGTTTTCAGAAAGATTGGCAGATGGCTACAAACTATTCTCTTCGTAATGATGTACGTCAGTCATATCAATGCTATGATAATTTATGTGATGAATAATATTAATGAAGAAAACAGCAAAATAAGTGGCTGAGTTTTGTTTTGGTTTCAAGGCTTGTCACCGATAAATAATCTTTTGCGCGCTTGCAAGAATTACATACGTCTTCCTGAGAATTTAATGGAAATCTGAGTGATAAAAGCGGCAAGATAACTAATAAAATATGATGAGCGAATTATATCCAGTATCTTTTTAAAATACAAACTGAATATACCAGAACTATTCATTATCCTATGGTAGCTGAATTTTGGTATTGTAGTGGTAGAAAAAATTTATATTTTTCTTGAAAGGTTTCGTTTACTGATGAAGTAAATGATGATAGGTTTTTAAAGTGTAAAAGATTTCGTTTCTGTGTAATAATATATTACTAAATAATTGTTTCGTTTTAAAAATGTATAAATATATAAAAAATGTATCATCAATCAATACTCTTTAATTCTTACAAAACAATTACCATTTTGCTTCCTTTATCAATCAAGTAAATGACAACGAGGTAAATCAAATAAAATTTTGATAACATTTTGTACCGATAAAAAAAAATAAACTCTCAACATTTATACATTACAATTGTCTCAAATCAAAAGCAGCCCTACATAGCACTTATATTAACACTTTATATCACTAGGGTAGGGTTTCAATTCAATTACTGGTTAAATTTAAAGTTTCCAATTTACGAAAATAATTATTATAGCACTTTTTTATATTTTGATTTAATTGGAAAAATTCACTTTTACCTTTTCCATCTACTGACCATGGTTAACCTTTTTAACATGGGTCTCTTTATGTCACGCCCCTTTTGATCAAAGGCATCTTCTTTGGTCCATTTATATTGCATGCCTGGTTGAATAACATTTTGTCGCCATTCCTTTTAATGACTGAATGAAGATTTCAGCGGCAGAAAGGCAGAGCGGAAAAAGGCGCGTCACTTTAACTTTAAGCTAAATTAGTATGCGTTTACTGTAAACATTTTCTATTTACAGAATTGATTTACTTATTATTTAAGTATGTAAATTAATATGACGGACTATTCTTTCTTCATAGCACAATGTGGGAATGAAAACATTTTAATTACATAAAGTTCCAAAAGAAATTAAATTTTACAGTGTCAAATTTTGGACCTGTGTTAAAAACACATGTAATCTACTTGAGCAGTGTGTGAGATTCTTTTGTCAACAGATAAACGCACAATCTCACACATCGCCATACATTTTCTTTTGTTTTCATAGTTTCTCGTCTACTTTTCAGTGTAATTTAAATCAACCCGCCTATTTCTCTTCTGATCTTTCATTTCCTTTTATGTAAATTTTTACAAGTTCTTCGTATAATTTTCTATATGCGCTACTTATTTAATGTTTATTTATGACAATGCAATTATTGACAATTCCTATGTTAAACCGATGTACATTCTCCACTGAATCACCTGAAAGGACAAATCATATGGCTTGAAGAACAACAAAGATAAGACTAAGATAATATTTATAAATACATCACACCTTGAAGGTACAAGTTCAGAAATTCGTATACATTGAGTCATCGGTATGGGAAAAGAAAATTGCTGCTACTCACGAGATCCACTACAGTGTTGCTTCAATAGTAAAAGTATTCATCTCATTCAAACAGTTCTTCTGGATGTAAGCAATATTTCCATTAAGTTAAAGGTTCGTCTATTACAAGTACTTACCCCGCCCATTCTTTTTAGGGATCTTAAAACTTTGCTTATTTTTATTTTGAATTATTCTCGATAAATTCTTGGAGTGTCACGATGCAACCATATCTAAAAGGAAAAGGTTTGAATGAACTTTGAAAGTCATTAAATAATCGCATGAATAACCCAAAGATGGCAACTGTGTTGATTTGGCCATGTTTATTGAACGAAACCAAGGCATTTACCAATTAAACTTTTTTGGCGGAAGCAATGCATAGTTCAATGAGCAGTGACAAAGAATACATCGATTAGTCATATTAACAAACATCGGCGGAAATAACGCGAGTATCTGTAAGAAGCCACAATCGTCGTCAAAGATTGCCAGTTATAGGAAAAGAAAGTCAATGACTGACAGCAATGTACTAGCTAAAGAATCACCCTCCACTGCCAATCGTCAGTATGGAAAGAAAGAGAAAAAAAATTCTCATTCATAAAGTTACACGAAAACGAACACCAGAATGAACACACATACGAACAAGCTCATGTATACGCATCCATTGACCCATATACACACGCGCGCGACCACGCATACGCACATACACATATGCATGCAAATGTACATGCATGTAATGTACATGCATGCAATGTACATGCATGCATGTAGAAGACACGCATATGCACATTTACATGCACAAGTATATGCTTAATCTTAAGTATTGTATCATATGTATATTTATAAGTCTTTTATATCCGAGTAAAATATAGGGCACGACTGCAGATATATATGTCTAAGGTTCCACCATTACAATAGTTTACGATTCATTAATGTTTTTTAATTATAATCAGACTATGTCAGTTTCAAATATGTTTAGATACAGTAAGTGAAAAATAATATACTACATTATATTAACTCGTTCAGTAATTAACTATCGTCTTACACAAAAAAGGAAACAAAACTAACAGAGGAACTAAGAAGGATAATATTATTTGAACATGATATTCAAATAATTTAAACTATTGACACATTTTTGTAAATTTAGGTAAATAAATATTTACGTGAAACTTTTATATCAAAGTACTATACTTACTCTAGTGCTCGAATTTTCTTATATGAAATATGAGCAAGACTAAGTTGTAATTTATACACAAAAATATTGTTTTAATTAAATGTATTATTTTAATATCATGGGTAATTGAATAGATACGAGCAAGGTCAAAGTAGTTTAATAAGCATACTTACAGGTAGCGTGATGTATTTTTATACATAAATTAGGCATTTAATTTATGAGTATAGTTAAGCAAACAAACAATTCAATGGTTTTTTGGTAATTATTTGAACAGTGACTATTTTAAAGCTGAATGGAAAAAGAAAAATTTGTAGCTTGTCTTTTTTTCGTTTGTATATGGTGATTTGAATATTCTCGGATATTAGATGTTTGATAGGACAATGAATTTTATACTTTAATATATTCAAAAATTTAAACAGACTCATAAATATTAATTTTGTTCATTTCCTTTTCTCTACATAAAATTATTCAACCAGAAATTTGGCAATGAGGTTTGAATGTGGCTGGCTATAAGCAGTTAAACTTATGATCTATTGAATTTATCAAGCAATGTGTAAAAACCTTAAAATTTAGGGCTGTAATAATAATTATTTAATTGAAGTATTTATAATTAATTTAACATAATAAGTAAATATATTCTTTTGAGGGTATTAGCCTAACTTCAGTGCCATAATGTCGACGTGGACATAATACCAAAAATATAATTAAGTGAAACTGCAAGAAGAAAAATTACAATTTCACAAAATTCACCGAAGATGTTCACAAAAAGTCCGGATGTATGATGTGTGAGGAAATGCAATCTTTCCAAGCGAATGAAGTCAGTATGTTCATGCAGGTTTTTTCTGAAATCAGAAGGTATGTTTAAATAGAATATTTTCACTTCTTTCCCAAAAGCATGTATTTGTTTGTCTATTGTAGTATGAGATGGGCTCGTAACAACTCCGCCATATAATATCAACTTAATCTGGTATATTTAAAATAACGATTTTTAATTTTTATAACGTTATCTTGGATGAGGATTATTTTAGAGATTAACATTTCTTTGAATGTTTGGAACCAATGCTTGGCTATGTTTTAAGGGGTTACGCCTTCACCTGTCGTTTTATATATATTGCTTGTCGCTTTAATCTCTTTTTGTACTCAATGGAATTGATGAAGCAGGATTACTGTAAGTTTTCTTTTTCCTCTATTTGTTTCCATCTTCACAATTATAGTGTTCCATTGTATTAAAAAAAAATTACTTCTCAAATAAATTTATTATTTAAAACAATTTTTCACACAGCTTTTCCTTATAAATCACACATCCTTTTAGAAAATATTATTTCTAATCTTTCACTTAAGACTAAAGATTCTCTTGTACTAACACTGTCCCCGGTTTAGTCCGGTATATTTCCAAAAAGAAAATAACATCCGGTGTAATAATTTATCTTGAGTAAAAATAAATAATTATATCAAATTTAAAAATTTGTTTATGACAGTACATCAACATACAATTAATTTAACTAAATAGTGCTTACAAAATAATTATAATCATACGCAAGAGGAAAATATTTGGATGTGTAAAAAATACTTGCACAAGTTCAAAGGTAAAATTAGAAAACAGTAAATTGATTTATAAACATAATATACTTATTTACGAGGACATGGGTTAAAATGTTGGCTGCTTAAAAATATTTTATCTGCAACATATTTATAGAAGTAACACGTTTAATATAAATAATATATTAAGTGATACGCATATTGATTCTACTCCTTGTCATCCCTTCAGAGCAGGTTCGCAAAATATGACCTTCCAGGTATCAGCATAAATTTGAAAGATGATATTTTGCTACCTAAATGTGTATATAGAAAGGATAGAAAACCAAAGTATATTTAAGAAGAGTTTCAATATAACACTAGACCTATTCAAGTAAACTTCATTAAAAATGTTCACTGAATTTGTCTATTTTTTACTCCAAAAAAATATGATTATATTCCCGCGATTAAATTTTTTCATTAACTGGTTGAAGGTAGGTGAGTAGTACAATGCATATATTTTTTGTATTGTTTTATTATTTCATGTAGTTCCTATGGTATTTTTTATATTTATTTTATATATACACATTCGAATATGCAGTTTTTCATCGAATATAAATACTTAGTAGTAAATCCAAGTCACATTACCCAAATGAGAAGTTAAAATATCGATAGTCTAATAGGGAACGCTATTAATATTAAAGGGAAATATTATATACATCATTAAACAAAGATAAACCGAAAACACCAGTCACATTCCTGAGTTGTGAATCAAGTAAATGCGGAAATTCGGGGCATATATGTTAAAATAATTTCACGTAATATTGGTTCGTCATTGAAGAACATAAAACAGTGAATAATTTTTGATACAAATATAAAACTAAGCCCAACATCAAAAGATCGTCGATTTAACTTTTTAACAAATTTATGAAAGATATAACCAAAATAACTCTAGCATCAACAATAAATAGTTGAAAGGGAACATGACACATGAAGTTTAGTGGGCAGTCGAAAAACATTTTTAAAAGTGTAAAAACGAATTTCACTTCATTAATAACCTTTTTTCGGATTTTTTTCTTCATTTCCTATAATTATCCATACGAGGAGACTGGATGAATATATTTACATCTATTTTATTAATGAAAAAATAATTGAAAATTTTTTGTAAGCAATAAATACTAGTAAAATCTACAAAAGGGCAATAAAATAATAAATAACCTAATTAAGAACAAGTGTCTTGATGGTGAAAGTATGGCATCCAATTATATCGCGTTCTGTATGTGACTTGTAATGTAGACTGTAAGTATATGGTGGCTCTGGTCTTAGGATGATGAACCGACTCCTGTTTCATCAATAAATACAGACTGTATTATTTCTATTTGTCTGTATAACACATTGAATCAAATTATTCTTTTAATACTGTTTAAATAGTTACGGTTAGACTAAAATTTAATCATAAATGTGACACGTTAAAAAAGGCACTCTCAAAATTTTTAAATTAAGAATGCAGTGAATTTATGTCACATCAGCTAGAATCAATGTAATTTTTAAAAGTCCAATTTATGAATTATCTTTCTGTTAGAATGATTGGATACGTTCATGCAAAAATATAAAAATCTACACAGTCGTGCACATCCCGGAAATTTTATTTATTTAAATAACCATGTTTCATTGAGAGTCCGTTCTATATAGTGTAATTGGCACTCGCAATATGTTGATAATGTCGAATAAGTTTTATCGAAACAAGAAACAATATATAGTTAAAGGCTTCATAGAAAAAACTATCATAGATCTCTATTTAAGATACAAATACCACTTAAGTTAGAGAAAATAAAAGGGAACCGGTGACACGTCAGTAATGTTCATTAGTGTCAAACACTTTCATTTGCCATCGACATAACTGAACAAAGTGTAGCATAGAATAAAAACATGTCCCTTTTCGTTCTTTACCGATAAGTCCTTAAAATTAAGTGTTATTATTCAGTGTTGTGGCTGATTATCACATGGCTCTTTAGGAAAGACCGATCGTATCAATGCTAGCTGGATTTTTAATATGTATATATCGGAAAATGTGTTTTCTTGTGTATGTTCGCTAATATTTTACTTTCCTTTTATATAGCGAAATAACTTTTATAAACTAAATAATTTATTTTACATAATGCAGTCTCTATTATTACTTTGATAATTTCAACAGAACTCGTATTGAATATTAAATTACGATAATGATGGATCAGACGAATATGTTTATGTCAAATAGTTGAGTTAAGCTGGATAGTGAAATATTAAACTTGGTTGACAATAGTAAAGTACTGACTAATAACTCTGTTACATAGTTTAATAAATTGTTAACTAAATGCTTGATTCTCAATAGTGTTAAATCAGCAATATGATTTTTTTAATAACTTCCGCCAAATATTCGTATTAGTATTAATTTTCAAAACTCCGTTTATTGTTTAATATTATTTGTTAGCAAATACAATGCTGATAGAGCTCACTCATATACCAATTTATTCTCTAAATAAATATTATTTCCCAAAGTTGTTTTTTGTCGGTACGGCATATTTCCCTCAGTACTTTATCGTGACCAAAAATTCAGCTATTATTTTGAAGATTACCCTTAACAACGAAATATTTTCCAAAATTTAAAACTAATTTTTTTATTTGAATTATTTAATTTTTTAATTCTCTGTTTATTATTTACCAAAGATATATTGCAAACAGCGCCGGCTTGCAAATTATCCCCACAAGACAACTAGCATATATTATAAAAAAATATTTTCGTTTTCATAATTATCTATTGAATATTATTCTTTACAGAAAAAGGTAAAATTAGATTTTGACAAGAGAAGTTTTTAGTGAATGGCGTATTTTGATATAATTTTAAACCCTTAACTTCTGAAATAATCAAGTTGCATATTGGTTGCAAGATGTTGATCGAGTAAATATGAAATGATGAAATATTTAACAAATATAAACATAATACTAACTAGATAATATAGGTCTACAATACAGAACTTTAGAACAATACAACAATACGGACTTTATTGAATCTCGATCATGACTTATTTACTTTCTGCTGATGATGGATTTGTTCGCAGTTACAATAATTTAAAAAAATAACAAACATTTTATAAATTAACGAAAAATATAACTCACAAATTAAAAAAACTGTATTACCTACTTTATACTGAGAAAAATAAATAAACCTTTTACCATTTGGATTAAAAAACGCAACGTAACCTCTTAGGTTTGCAGATTTAATTAAATCGAAGTGCACGTAAGTAAATACGTTTACAAGATCGCTTCTTGATTATACCTTTCTTTAAACGGTCTACAGAATCTTGACATTGACTTTACACGATATTCCAGTATTTGAGTATTTTCTGTTTCTCCATTTTGATGACAAATTTTCGGTGTATTGACTTCACGTAACTTTTTCTTATTATTAATATAAATTTCCCACTAAGATTATATTCAAGTGTATAGATGAATAGTTCTTTAATTGGTTATTTTTTTTGTTTGATTTGACACAGTTTATATTCATTTTAATGCTACTTAATGTCATATAATATGTACATGCCCACACCACGTAATATAGAAACGTACATGACATACGTATGAAATGAATGTGATAGCGAAAGTTTAGTCTCTCGAAAAAAATGTTCGAATTATTATTAGATAAAATTAACTGAACATGAATGTTCTCTACCTGCAAGGCATGCACCACTTTGTAAAAAATAATTATGCATATCGAGTCCGAGTGAAACTTACAAACTATGGTGGTTCTTTACGTATTTAGGCGCTTATAATTATATACATAACATGACATATCTTTCAAATAATCTACAAATATAATTTTTGCATAGCGTAAACAGACTTGCCCGCTATATATTTCACAGATTATAAAACATAGTGCATGTTTAAATAATTATGACATCTAAAATCATCGCTTTATTTTTCCTACAACCTTTGCGTAGGCCTTCAAAACTCATTTTTTCTGAAATATAAGTTCCATGTTTCAGAAGTACGGGTGCGTGGGCCTAATTTTTGGCATATGGCTCCCCCTTACAATTTCTCTCAAAGAACGTTAGCTATCGATTTATGTATATTGATATGTATCCTGAGTGTTACGGATTTGAGGAAAACGATGGTAGCGGACGAACGCTGTATTTTTCTTTCGTGATCACTTTTTTATTTTCCAGTTTTACATGTTCCATACAATTTTATTTTAATAAATTTAACTTTATAGGCACCATTATAATTGGCAAAAAATTGGTCTCAAATTTGATTAATAAAATGCATCATCGTTCAAAGTTTACATAAAAGACATAATCACATTAAATCACTATGTTTTAATGCAATGTGTGTATTTTTTATACTAAATAAATTGTAACCAAAAGTTTAGCCAAAGTATATAGTTATAACAAAATATTTAAAAATTAAATATTTTCATTTACCTCTAAACAAAATTATGGTTGTTATGTAATTAAAAGTTGAAATGAAATGAATGAGTATTTGCAAATATTAAGTCCGCAACTTATAAATCGCCGAAGCTTCAAGAATTTTCTTGTAAAGTATATAAAAATTCAAACTTCTGTCCAGTTTGCAATTGAGTTATCGGCGAGAAAAGGATAAATTAAAAATAAAAGTATTCCGAAGTGAACTTAGAGCACTCTTTCGTCATTGATGTCATTCAGGGAGAAAAATCCGCGCTTCGAAATGTTAGCCGAATACCTTCAAACTCGCATGATATGTAAATTTATTTGTGGTAGTTGGCAATCATAATATCTGGAACATTAATTTTAAACACAAATTAATTTTTAGACTGAGTTTTATTTAAAATATAAATTTAAAAAAAATCACAATCTGAAATGCACTGCGTTCTTAGATACCGCGTTTGTTTCTTTCTTCCCGCGGTATCAAAGGTCTGTACACACCAACGGTCCATATAAACAAGCTGCAGCGCGCATCGCAATGCTCGATGAATATCCCAATACGCCGCATGATGCGAAAATGTGTTTGTCGTTGGTTGCACTATAAAACATTCGAAACATTATTATTAAAACACAAATTAATTTTCACACTGTATTTAAGTTGAAATATGAATTTAAAAACAATGACAATTTGAAATGCACTGCGTTCACAGCTTGCTTGTTTGTTTCTTCTTTCTCGCAGTAACACACGTCTGTACACACCAACGGTCCATAAAAACTGACTGCGGCGGGCTTCGAAATGTTAGTCGAATTCACCGATATGGCGCACGATGCAAAAATTTGTTTGTGGTCGGTTGCACTCCAAGACATTCGGAACATTATTATTAAAACACAAATTAATTTTCACATTGGGTTTTTATTGAAATATGAATTTAAAAACAATCACAATATTAAATGCACTGCGTTCACAGCTTCCGCATTTATTTCTTACTTCCCGCAGTAACACACGTCCTTACACACCAACGGTCCATACAAAGTAACTGCGGCGCGCCTCGCAATTCTCGTTGAATACCACGATACGCCGCATTATCCAAAAATATGTATGTGGCCGGTTGCACCCAAAACCATCCGGAACATTTTTATTAAAAGACGACTTAATTTTTATACTGTGTTTTTGTTGAAATATGAAATTTAAAACAATTGGAATTTGAAATGCACTGCGTTCACAGCTAAAGGGTTTGTTTATTCCGTCCCACAGTAACACAGGTCTGTACACACCAACGGTCCATATAAACTAGCTGCGGCGGGTTTCGCATTGCTCGTTGAATAAACCGATACGCCTTATGATGCGAAAATATGTGTGTGGCCGGTTGCACTCCAAAACATCCGGAACATAATTATTGAAACACAAAGTAATTTTCACACTCTGTTTTTATTAACATATGAATTAAAAAACAATCACAATCTGTAATGCACTCCGTTCACAGCTTGCGCGTTTGCTTATTTCTTATCGCAGTAAGACACGTCTGTACACTTCAACGGTCAATACAAACTAGTTGCGGCGCGTTTTACAATGTTAGCCGAATACTACCAACGACGCATGATGAGTCAATTTAATTGTGGCGGGTGGCAATTGAAACATCTGAAACATTAATTTTAAACACAAATTAATTTTATACTGTGTTTTATTTAAAATATGAATTTAAAAACAATAACATTTTGAAATGCACTGCGTTCTCAGATACGACGTTTGTTTCTTTTATTCCCGCAGTAATACACGTCTGCACACACCAATGGTCCATATAAACTAACTTCAGCTCACTTCGCGATGATCGTTGAGTACCCCTGATTCGCCGCATGATGCAAAAAGTTATTTGAGGCCGGTTGCACTCCAGAACATCCCGAATGTTATTATTAAATCACAAATTAATGTTGACACGGTGTTTTTGTTGAAATATCAATTTAAAAACAATCATAATCTGAATTGCACTGCGTTCCAAGCCTGCGCGTTTGTTTCTTTCTTCCCGCAGTAATACAAGTCTGTACACACCAACGATCCATACAAACTAGTTGCGGCGCGATTTGCGATTTTAGCCGAATACCTCCAAACGCCGCATGATGCGTAAATTAATTCGTGGCGGGTGGCAATCGAAACATCTGGAACATTAATTTTAAACACAAATTAATTTTCACACTGTGTTTGGTTTAAAAAATGAATTTAAAAACAATCACATTCTGAAATGCACTGCGTTCTCAGATACCACGTTTGTTTCTTTCTTCCCGCAGTAACACACGTCTGTACACATCAACGGTCAATATAAACTAGCTGCGGCGCGCTTCATAATGTTCGCCGAATTCCCCGAAACGCCGCATGATGCGTAAATTTATTTGTGACGGGTGGCAGTCGAAACATCTGGAACATTATTTTAAAACATAGACCAATTTTCACACTGTGTTTTATTTTAAATATGAAATTAAAAACAATAATAATCTGAAATGCACTGCGTTCTTAGCTTGCGCGCTTGTTTCATTCTTTCCGCAGTAACACACGTTTGTACACACAAACGATCCAAATAAACTAGAATTCGTCTTTTAAAATATCATTTTAAAAGACAACTTAATTTTTACACTTTGTTTTTAGTAAATATAAATTTAACTACAATCACAATCGAGAACGCGCGATATTCTCAGCATGCGCGTGAGATTCTTTTCTCCTTCATTAATACACGTCTGTCCAAAACAACGATCCAATATCCACTGACTGCAGTGCGCTTCTCAATGATCGCCAAACACCTCTGAACGCCGAGTGATGCGAAAATTTGTTTGTTGTGGGTTACAATTAACTTCCGCAATAACAAACATCTGTTCACAACAAAGGTATAATTTCAACTAATTATTTGTTGCGGTTTGTGTTTGAAACACATGGAACAATATTTTGTAACACAAATTAATTTACACACAGTGTTTTTGATAAATATGTATTTTTAAACACTTACAATCGAGAACGAGCGATATTCTCAGCATGCGCATGAGATTCTTTCCTGCTGCACTAACACACGTCTGACCAAATTAACGGTCCAATTTCCATTAACTGCGCCACACTTCACCACGCTCGCCGAACACCTGCGAACGCCGCGTGATGCGTAAATTTGTTTTTGGCGGGTTGCACTGGAAACGCTTGGATTGTCATTATAAAACACAACTTAATTTCCACACTTTGTTTTTAATAAATACGATTTTAAATACAATAACAAGCGAGAACGCGCTATATTCTCAGCATGTGTGTGAGATTCTATACTTACGCATTAACACACGCCTGTCCAAACCAACGGTCCAATTTCCAGTGCGGCGCACTACACAATGTTCGCCGAACACATTCGAATGCCGCGTAATATGCGTAAATTTGTTTGTGGTGGGTTGCGATCAAAACACCTTAAACATAATTTGAAAACTGCTATTAATTTTCACACTGTGTTTTTAATAAATATAAATATATATATATATATATATATATATATATATATATATATATATATATATATATATATATATATACAAACCGTCACAATCGAGAACGCGCGAAATTCTCAGCATGCGCGACAGATTATTTCCTTCTACAGTAACACACATCTGTCCAAACCAACGGTCCAATCTCCACTAACTGCGGTGCGCTCAAAAATTCTCGGAGAACATTTACGAACACTGCGTAATGCGTAAATTTGTGTGTGGCGGGTTGCATTGGAAACATCTGGAACCTTATTTTTAAAACAAATTAATTTTCACACTGTGCTTCTAATATATGCGAATTTAAAAATCATCACAACCGAGAACCCGCGAAATTCTCAGCATGCACGTGATATTCTTCTCATCCGTACTCACACGTATATCTAAAACAACGGTCCAATATCCACTAATTGCGGTGCGTTTCTCAATGCTCGCCGAACACCTCTGAACGGAGAATGGTGCCTAAATTTGTTTGTTGCGGGTTGCACATAACTTCCGCAATAACAACCGTCTATACACAACAAAGGTATCAAATAACTATTTGTTGCGGTTTGTGTTCGAAACACCTTGAACACAATTTTATAACACAACTAAATTTCCACTTTTTATTTTTAATAAATATGCATTTAAATACAATCACATTCGAGAAAGCGCGATATTCTCAGCATTGTTCCAAACCAACGGTCCAATTTTCACTAACTGCGGCGCGCTTCTTAATGCTCGCCTAATACCTTCAAACGCCGCGTAATGTGTAAATTTGTTTGTGGCGGATAGCAATGGAAACACCTGGATCATCATTTTAAAACACAACTTAATTTCTACACTTTGTTTTTAATAAATATGAATTTAAATACAATCACAATCGAGAGCGCGCGATATTCTCAGCATGCGGTGTGAGATTCTATTTTTACGAACTAACACACGTATGTCCAAACTAAAGGTTTAATTTCTGCTAACTACAGCGCGCTTCACAATGCTCGCCGAACACTTTCGAACATCGCGTAATGTGTAAATTTGTGGTTGGTTGCATTGGAAATACATGGAACCTAATTAAAAAACACAAATTAATTTTCACACTGTGTTTTAAGTAATATGAAGTTAAAAATGATCACAATCAAGAACGCGAGATACTCTCTGCCAGCGCATGAGATTTGTTTTTTCGGACACCTCCAAATGCCGCGTGATGCGTAAATTTGTTTGTGTCGGGTTGCACTGGAAACTCGTGGAATAATATTTTATAACACAACTTAATTTTCATACTTTGTTTTTAATAAATATTACTTTAAATACAATCACAAACGAGAATATGCGATATTCTCAGCATGCTTGTGAGATCCTATACTTAAGCATTAGCACACGTCTGTCCAAACCAACGGTCCGATTTTTACTATCTGTGGCATGCTTCACAATGCTCACCGAACACCTTCGAATGCCGCGTGGTGCATAAATTTGTTTGTGGCGTATTGCAATGAAAACAGTCATAACATTATTTTAAATAACAAATTAATTTTAACACTGTGTTTTTAATAAATATGAATTTAAATACAATTACAAACGAGAACAAGTTCTGTCCAGAACAACTGTTAATTTCAACTGCGGCACGCTTTTCATTGCTTGTCGAACACTTCCGAACGCCGCGTAATATGCGTAAATTTGTTTGTTGTGGATTGCACTGGAAACACCTGAATACAACTTAATTTTCACTCTTTGTTTTTATTAAATATGAATTTAAATACAATTACAAACGAGAACGCGCGATATTCTCAGAATGCTTGTGAGATTTTATCCTTACGCATTAACACATGACTGTCTAAACCAACGGTCCAATTTCTACTAACTGCGGCGCGCTTTACAATGCTCACCGAACACTTTTGAACGTCGCGTGATGTGTAAATTTTTTTGTGGCGGGTTGCACTGGAAACACCTGGAAAAATATGTTATAACACAACTTAATTTTCGCATTTCGTTTTTATAAATATGAATTTAAGTGCAATCACAAGCTTGTGAGATTTTATCCTTACGCATTAACACACGTCTGTCCAAACCGACGGTAAAATTTCCACTAACTGCGGCCCGCTTCACAATTCTCGCCAAACACCTTCGAACGCCGCGTGATGCGTAATATTATTTGTGACGTGTTGCGATAAAAACAGTCATAACATTATTGTAAATAACAAATTAATTTTAACACTGTGTTTTTATAAATATAAATTTAAAAATAATCACTAACGAGAACGCGCTGTGATCTCAACGGGCCCGTGGAATTATTATTTTCTGCAATAATAAAAGTTCTATCCAGAACAACGGTCAATTTCAATTAACTGCGGCCCGCTTTGCATTGCTTATCGAACACTTCCGAACGGCGCGTTATATGCGTAAATTTGTTTGCGGCGGGTTGCACTGGAAACACCTGGAACCTTACTTTAAAACGCAAATTAATCTTCACACTGTGTTTTTAATATAAATAAATTTAAAAATCATCACAATCGAAAACGCGCGATATTCTCAGCATGCGCGTGAGATTTTTTCTTCCGCACTAACAGATGTCTGTATAAACCAATGATGCAATTTCCACTAATTGCGGCGCGCTTCTCAAATCTCGTCGAATACCTCCGAACGCTGAACAATATTTTCACATACAAATTAATTGTCACACTACGAATAGTTTAAAATATTAATAGAACAACATAATTTTCAATTGCAAAATAATTTTTGCCACGTGGTTTATTTACAATATTAATTTAAAAACAATATTTTCAAATACAAATCCATTTTTGCACTGTTTTGTTTAAAATATTAATTATAAAATAATATCTCCAATCGCAAATTAGTTTTTGTTCTGTGTTTCATTAAAAATATTTATTAAAAACAAAATATTTTGACACAAATTAAAATTCACACTGTGTTTTATTTAAAATATTAATTAAAAACCATCACTAATGTTAATGCCCAGTGTTTTTAGCATGCGCGTCGGTTTCTTAACTTTCGTACTAGTACACGGCAGTCCACGACAACGGACAAATGGTAACTAACTCTGGCATGATTCGTACTACACGCCGACTACTGAATGCCGCGTTATGCGTACGTTTGTTTGTGGCGGATTACGTTCGAAGCACCTGGAAAAATATTTAAACACACAAATTAATTTTTGCACTATGTTTTTTTTTAATTGTTACTTTAAAAACAATATATTCAAACACAAATTATTTTCACAATGTTTTGGTTGAAATGTTAATTAAATAACATTATTTTCATTTGCAAATTAATTTTTGAAAAGTTTCATTTAAAAAATTACTTTAAAAACAATATTTCTGAAAATAAATTAACTTTCACATTACGTCTTCTTTCAAAACAATATTTTCAAACACAAATTAATTTTCACACCGTGTCTTATTTAAATATTAATATACAAAAAATCACTATCGAGAATGCCCGGTGTTCTCAGTTTGCGCATGGTATTCTACACTTCCGCCCATGTAAACTACGGTTTATGACAAAGGAAAAATGTCAGCTAACTCTATCACGATTCTCACGGCTCACCGACGAAGGCTACGATATGCTAAGTTTGTTTGTGGCGGGTTGCGCTCGAAGTAGCTTGAATACTATTTTTACACACAAATTACATTTCACACTGTGTTTTATTTCAAATAATACTTTCAAAAGAATATTCTGAAACACAAATTAATTTTCACACTGTGTCGTTTTTAAGTAATAATATACGAACAAAAACTCTCAAGAATGCCCGATATTCTCAGCCTACGCGAGGTATACTTTATTTCCGCCCTTGTAAACGACCGTCCACGAAAATGGACAAATGTCAACTAACTCTGGTGCGATTCTTATTGCTCCCCGATTACCCCGAAGGCCGCGTTATGCATAAGTTTGTTCGTGGCAGGTTGCGCTCGAAGTAGGTGGAACACTGTTTTCAGAAACAAATTGATTATTACACTATGTTTTATTTAAAATATTACTTTAAAAACAATATTTTCAATGGCAAATTCCTTCTTGCTTTGTGTTTCAATTAAGATATTAATTTAAAACCAATATTTTCAAACACAAATAATTTTCAGATTGGGTTTTATTTATAATATTCATTTAAAAATAAATCGAGACTGCTCTGCGTTCTCAGCATGCGCGTGTGATTCTTCTCTTCAACACTTGTACACAACCGTCCACGATATTGGACAAATGTCAATTAATTCTGACGCGATTTTCATTGCTCGCCGACTACCCCGAAAACGGCGTTTTGCGTAAATTTGTTGGGTTGCGCTCGAAGTAGGTCGAAAAATATTTTCACACATAATCACACAATTGATTATCACAATGTGTTTTATTTAAAATATTACTTTAGGAACAATACTTAAATTAAAACAATATTTAAACAAAAATTATTTTCACACTGTGTCGTATTAAAAATATTAATTAAAAAACAATCAAAATCGAGAATTCCCGGTATTCTCAGATTGCTCTTGTGATTTTTCACTTCCGCACTTGTAAACGACCATCCACGATAACGGACAAATGTCAACTAATTCTGGCGCGATTCCCACTGCTCGCCGACTACACCAAATGCAGCGTTACGTGTAGTTTTTTCTTGGCGGGTTGCGTTCAAAGTAGATATAACACTATTTTCACACGCAAATTAATTTTTACACTGTGTTTTATTTCAAATATTACTATGAAAATGAAATTTTTACACATAAATTATTTTTCACATTGTGTCTTATTTAAAAAATATTATTTGAAAAACAATCACCATCAATAATGCCCGGTTTTCAGTCTACCGGTGGAATTCTTCATTTCCAAACTTGTAAACAATCATCTACGACAAAGGACAATTGTCAACTAACTCTGGCGCGATTTTTATTGCTCGCCGGTCACCCCTGACGACGTGTTATACGTAAGTGTGTTTGTGGCGGGTTAAGCTCGAAGCAGCTGTTATACTATTTTCATAAATGAATTAATTTTCACACTGTGTTTTATTTCAAATAATACTGTGAAAACAATATTGTCAATCACAAATTAATATTAGTATAAAAACAATATTTTCAAAACACAAATTAATTTTCATACTGTCTTGTTTGAAATGGTCATTAAATAATAACAATTGTCAAAATCAAAATCTCTGAATAATGTTTTCACTGTATTTCATTTAAAATGCGTAAGTCTTTGTGGCGGGTTACGCTCGATGTCGCTGGAACAAAATGTTCATAAATGATTTAATTTTTACACTGTGTTTTAATTAAAATATTACTCTAAAAACAATATTATCAATCGATAATTAATATCAGATTAAACACCATATTTTCAAACACAAATTAATGTTCACACTGTTTTGTTTGAAATGTTAATTAAGTACCAAATATTTTAAATCGCTGAATAGTTTTTCCGCTATGTTTCATTTAAGATATTGCTTTAAAAACGCTATTTTTTTAAATAAATTAATTTTCACCCAGTGTTTATTTAAAATATTAAATAAAAAAAAACAGTGAGCCGTCACGGGACGCCTGGCAGATTTGAAACATCGTGTTCGTACAAGTAATATGAATAAAAGACAAGATTATTACAGGAACTAAATATAGAATAATGAAGAAATAAAGTATTACGAATTTCTTAGAGAAAATGATGACTATATTTGACAAACATTTATTTACAATTAATACAAAAATAATAAACCACAGGTTATGTGTACCGTAGTAAACAACAGCGTCGAACTGACTGAGGAGGGGGTCGCGTAGTCGGTTGCGCATGGCGACACGTCGCCATACCGTACTCTCTACTACATATAGACTTAGTATAGCATGGCGACCCGTTGCCACAGCAAGCGTCGCTACGCCAACGATCCGGTTTGTAACTGGGCCTATAGATGTTTCACATCAAAAACAATGACTATGGAAAAAGCCTGGTGTTCTCAACATGTGCGTGGGATTCTTCTCTTCCCCACTTGTACACAACCGCCGACGCCAACGGACAAATGTCAACTAACTCTGGCGCGATTCTCACTGCTCGCTGACTACCGTTAACGCTGCGTTATGCGGAAGTTTGTTTGTGGCGGGTTACGCTAGAAAAAGCTGAAACAATATTTTCACACACAAATTAATTTTCACGATGTGTTTTTTTTTAATACTACTTTAAAAAAATTTTTAAACGCAAATTAATTTTGGGAATTTTTTTTTTAATTGTTACTTTAAGAACAATATATTCAAACTCAAATTAATTCTCCCACTGTCTTGTTTGAAATGTTAAATAATAAAAATATTTTTAATCGAAATTTATTTTTGCACTCTGTTTTCTTTAAAATGTTACTTTAAAAACCATATTTTTATACATAATTTAATTTTCACACTGTGTCTTATTTAAAATATTCATTATCGAGACGGTCCGGTGTTCAACATACGCGTGGGATTCTTCTCTTCCCCACTTGTACACAAATTAATTTTCACATTCAGTATTATTTAAAATATTAACTGAAAAACAAACACCATCGATAACACCCAGTGTTTACAGACTGCTGGTGGGGTTCTTCACTTCCGCACTTATAAGCGACCATCCAGGACAACGGACAAATATCAACTAACTATGATGCGATTGTCCCTTCTGGCCGACTACCCTTAACGCCACGCTATGCATTAAGCAAAGTCACCATTAAACTTCCTTCAAAACAAATCAAAGTTTATTTTATACACATAAAAAATTGAAAATATTGTGTACAGAGATGGCGGGATTATAAGTTGCCAACCTAATATAAATACTCGACCAGAAATAAATACATTTAAAATGAACAAATATATTTGAACTTAAATATATTAACGAAAACTTCTAAAGTAATGAAACTGAATATAAGTTATTATTAGCTAATTAAAACAGTTCCATAATCTTATCGCATGTTTCGTTTTCCACATGCCCGAATTCGCGGGCAGAGCCAGTATGAAATAAACATCAATGAAAAGGTAAAATATACTATAAATATCGATATGGCTATTATCATTCTTACATTATTTCAATGAAAAATGGCATGACTATGTATAGAGAATACAATAAAATAAACTATATACAGAATATAACAGATACGGAGAAAGTGAAAGATTGTTTACACAAGGAATTATGAATATAAAAATGAGTATCATTTGAAAAGGTCAAAGTTGTGATTCCAACAAAAGAAAATTAAAACTTTTAACAGAAACAAGTTTGAAATATACTAATTTGGACGCAAGTGGTCACTTATATGAATGATAGATACGTTTTGGATAAATTGATTCTCTGGAAGTTTTCTTACGAAATAAGAGATTCAACATACTCGTATATTTAATTTCATAACGAATAAGTGTAAATGATTTAATATTTGTCAAATGATTACTTTACTTTTAGCTATTATGCAAAATTTAAGTGCGTTTGGTTATTAATTCAGGATACA